>OZ005662.1:201982366-202582366 GCA_963930645.1 Salticus scenicus | reverse complement strand
AGGCCGTTCAAAATTGGTACAGATAGGTTTTAAAGGCCGGCAAGTCGAATGGGGCGGCTATTTTCCAAAGTGTAAAGTTATTAGGAGGGGGGAGGGGAGAGGGGGGGGGGTCAAAAAAATAAAAATGGAGTTAGATCGTTCAAAATTGGTTTATAGAGGTTTTCGATCCTTACAAATCGATTGCGGATATTTTCGAATTTGTAAAATTATTAGGAGGGGCGGGAAGGGGGGAGGGTGTGGGCAAAAATAAATAGAAATACATTTAGGCCGTTCAAAATTGGTACAGATAGGTTTTAGAGACCAGCAAGTCGAATGGGGATATTTTCGAAAGTGTAAAGTTATTAGGAGGGCCGGGAAGGGGGGGCGGAGGGGCAAAAAAATAGAATAGAGTTAGAGCATTCAAAATTGGTATATAGAGGTTTTCGATACCTACAAATAGATTGCGGATATTTTCGAATTTTTAAAATTATTAGGATAGACGGGAGGGGGGGCGAAGGGGGAAAATAATAGAAATAAGAGTTAGAGCATTATGGGAATTTTTTCCGAAGGCAGTGAGATTCCGGTGCGACATTTTTCCTAATAAGATTTTTTTTTCTGTTTTTTTTTCACGTGATAAAAATTAATGCAATTTTGAGAATTAAGTAATTATAGCGATTCATTTAAAAATAGGGACCAACGAAGCGGGCGTTGCCTGCTAGTAAATATATAAAAGAAAGAAAGAAGAAGAAAAATGAATTTGAAATTATATCTGCAGTCTTTCATTCACCTTTAGTATATAAATTATTCATAAATTTTATTTTCTAAATTATCTATGCGTATTCACTCGGAGAAAGACGGCCATATTGTGGACTCTTCTCCGAGTAAAAAGGATTTTTTTTTTTTTTTTTCTGCCCCAATGACCAATCTATGTCTTATTACTATATCTATGGTTAGAATGGACATTTATTGCTAAATTTAGCTATAATAAAATAAAGTTGTGCAATTCAAAAGAATGATATGTAATTTATAGAATAAGCAACGACTAGCAAATGAGAAGAGGTTTTTTTTTTTTTTTTTTTTTTTTATGAAACGATTTAGTTTTAGAAGTTAGAAATTCTGGAAGAACATTTTATTTAATAAATAATGCATTTAGATTACAAGGAATAAATTATTATTTTAAAGAATACGTTTTAATTTTCAAATGATTTATTTAATAGATTGACGGATAAAATGTTATTAAAATTAAGATATTTAATAGAGAGACAAATGTGCTTAAATATAAAAGATTATTTAGAATTTCGTTATATATTTTAATAGAAATTTCATTTATTTAAATATAATATTTAATTATTAAATTTATTTGAAAATGTAAATAAAACCAATATATGTGAAGAGACTCTTTCACACCAATATCCTTTCAAAGTAAGTTTTTTAACATGAAAACTTTTGCAATAATAAAAAGTTTCATCACATTCATTCTGTACTATTTTCCACAATGAATTAAAAATGATCTAAATAATATTTTTTGAACAATGGACTCTTCCCAGTTTCGTCTGCTCAATCATGTGATAGAGGAAAACGAATAATCAAATTCTGAGAATCGAATTCAATTAAATATTGTTTTTAAGAACAAAAATGTTAATATTTAATATAAAACAAAATAAAAGTAATATTGTGCATTTGTAAACAGTAGAATAGTTGTATTTGTAAATTTAATAATTCTTTAAAAACACTTTATGCGTTTATTTATTTTGAACTGTAAGAATCGATTTTTGTATGTTATAGTGTAACTGTTACATTAACTGATCTAGCAATAAATAATAGCTTGTTTATGTGGAATGTTTATGGGTTATAATTTGAAATTTTAAAATGTTTTCATTTGATTTAATGGGCTCTTCCCACCGTCGTCTGCTCAATCACGTGATAGAGGAAAACGAATAATCGAATTCTGAGAATCGAATTCAATTAAATATTGTTCTTAAGAACAAAAATGGAAAAATTTAATATAAAATAAAATAAAAGTAATATTGTGCATTTGTAAACAGTAGAATAGTTTTATTTGTAAATTTAATAATTTTTTAAAATCACTTTATGTGTTTATTTATTTTCAACTGTAAGAATCGATTTTTGTATGTTTTAGTGTAAGTAACTGTTACATTAACTGATCTAACAGTAAATAATAGCTTGTTCTTGAGTTCTTGTGGAATGTTTATGGATTATAATTTGAAATTTTAATATGTTTTCATTTAATTTAATTGCATAAAGGTGTTACAACAAGTTAATTAACTTAGTTACTGGTCTAAAGGTATTTATGCAGTACGATATTGCACTGTCACTGATTTAAGTACCAAAAATCAGAGTATTTAAGATGTTCTTCATGAACATCAATAACAAATATAAACTAAATGATGATTGTAAATGTATACAGCAAACAAAAGATGATGAATAATGATATAAAATGGATTAAAAATGACGATGTATAAAAAAATAACACAGATTAAATACGATTGATCAAAAATAAGAATAGAAAATATGTTATTTCAGTAATCGCTATAGATAAACAAGACTTCGTCTGCTTTTTGGTTTTTCTCTATCATGTGACCTCTGACGTCAGGTGGGAAGAGCCCATTGCATAAAGGTGTTACAACGAGTTAATTAACTTAGTTACTGGTGTAAATGGATTTACGCAGTACGATATTGCACTGTCACTGATTTAAGTACCAAAAATCAGAGAATTTAACATGCTCTTCATGAACATCAATAACAAATATAAACTAAATGATGATTGAAAATGTATGCAGCAAACAAAATATGATGAATAATGACATAAAATGGATTTAAAATGATGATGTATAAAAAAAAATAACACAGATTAAATACGATTGATCAAAAATAAGAATAGAAAATATGTTATTTCAGCAATCGCTATAGATAAACAAGACTTCGACTGCTATTTGTTTTTCCTCTATCATGTGACCTCTGACGTCAGGTGGGAAGAGCCCATTGGCAGTCAAATTCTGAAAATATTATCAAAAAAGAAGGTAAACTACCCATAAAAAATTGTATTTCCAAAGTTACAATTTTAACTGAATAACATAATATAAAAGCTGAGTTAAAAAAAAAAAAATCCCTTTATGTTATTATGTATGTGCAAAAAAATATCTTTTATACTATCACATAAAACTTCATGTTTATGTAGAATTATGATTCCGTGGTAAAGTACATATCATCAATGAAATTAAAATATGAGGACAACTAACTCTGATCCATTTGTGTAGCTCTTCCTATTATGGAGTAATGGAAAGAAAAGAAATCTAGACAAAAGTATTTAAATTTCAACGAATTAGAATTCCTAGTTGCTTTGCTTTCATTTTGTAGGTAATAAAAATTTTTGTCTCAATTTATGTTATTTTGTCTTAAAATTACGTTTTTGTTTTTCCCTAAGGCAAAACAACACAATATGCAAAATCCTTGAAATCTGCTACTTGCATGCAAAATAAATGGAAAGGAAAAACCTATTAATGATTTATCATATAGCTTTTAATAAAACTGTTAATTTATACCTATATAAAAAGTGATGTTGGAGAATTCTTTAATACAGCATAGCCAATTAATTGAAATGAAAAATGAGAAATTTCTATTAAAACAAAATAATTTAACACAAAATTAAGTGACAGTAAAAATTTCTACAATCATGAATTTAGGGGCAGCCTCTGAAAAGTTTCCCTGCACTTTATAAATATCCCCCCCCCCCCCCCCCCAAAAAAAAAAAAAAAATGTGGGGGTGTGTGTGTATGAAAATTCTACTAACCAATACTAATGTAGTAAAAACAAATGACATAATCATTTTTGATTTTATGAAATTTTAATTTTTCAGAAAAGCTTGGGTTCTTGTTTTAAAAAGCAAGAATTTTGTACATATATACCAAAAAAATACAAAACAGTTTGAGTTGAAATGTTGCAGCTTATGTATATTTCTTTTCTGGCTCTCAGAGTATAATCTTCCAGGGTGTCAGCAGCCTCATATTTTCTCTTTCGGCGACACAAAGTTCCTAAGTTTTTTAAAGAAAGTTGTTGCAACATTTGGGCTAGAAAGGAAAACATTAAGTAATTAATAGCTTTCAAGTTTGAAAATTAATACTGCAGATATATTTGATAAGATTAGTGTACATTTCATATTCCTCTGATAAAAATGAGAATAGTTTTCTAAGATATCATATTTTCAACTTTGTTCATACACATATACAAGTAATCAATTATAATTGACGATTTTAAAGAGAAAAAAATCTGGTCTGGTACTCAAACTATTTTCTTTTATTATGTTACATTACTACAAAATTATTGTTATTATAGCTTAATGTGTAATATATGAGATACTGTATCTGAACATTTTTAGTGCTTTTTAAGCAACAGTTCAAAACAGTTTTAGTTTATTTGACAATTTTTTTTTAATATAGATATACCCCCCCCCCCCCCCAACCACACACACACCAACTGAATTTGTAGCTACATCCATAAAAGTGTCGCCTAAACACCCTCTCTGAAACTTACTTGACTTTAGAATAAAATTTCAAATAAATTATATACATTAATTAAAAAAAATTAAAAATCCCCATATGAAAGCTTTTGTGTCAAGCCCCCCCATCCCCCCCCCACACACACACTACCACATATTTCTTGGTTCTTCACTGATCTTTTTGTGGCTTGAGCTTGGTATTTGCTTTCGTTGTTGAGTTTGGACAGAGAAGGTAGTGCCCTCTTTTGCCCATATCATAATAAAACCAAACTAATATTTTTCAACATATTCGAAATGACAAAGACCCAGTAGATCTCTAGAAATAATAGTGGTAAATACTATACCAAATAAAATACTAAACCGAAAATAATAATAATAGTGGCTTTTATATACACTGTAAAAAATATGTCTTATTTGCCGCCAGAAATTATCTGTAATTTGAGAAAATACACGTAATTTACGAAAAAAAGTATGTTGTCAGAACGTATTTTCTCAAATTACCGAGAAATTCTGGCAGCAAATAGGGCATATTCTTTACAGTGTAGGAATGACAAAAAAGAAATATTAAAAATCAAATAAAAAACATGAAACAGACATAATAGAACCACAACAGCTTTAACCAAAATTAACAAAAAAGAAAATATTGAAATAGAATTTAAAAATATAAACTTGCTAATTATGAGAATTATGCTGGTGATGTAAACAGAGAAAAAATTAAAATTTTAGCCAACGAGTGACTATAGAATAACTATAGAATAATAATCAAGGAAGAAGGCGTACGTCAATATGCCTATGCTTACAAATCCCTTCTAGTGAATTGCCAGCGAAAGTTTCTGTGGGTTCGCAATTCTTTGAAGTAGGGCATTCATCCTTGGAGCATTTATCGCTGTTTATTGTGGATGCTGCCTCGCTGACAGATTGACAGAGAGACGAGGCGATTCAAAAATCTCGCCAACAAGTCGCCAACCAATTAGTTTGAAGTAACCCTATACCCGGCATTCCTAGATTTTTTAAACCGAAACCAAAACGCATACGCTCCATCTTGTACTATTATATATCTATGGTTGCAACAGTGCCGAACCCAACCAAAATATCGAGAAGAGTAGCACTGCCTTATCTGTCCAGGGTCAACAATGAAAGTGAATACCACAAAAGGATTGTCGAAGTGCCGAGGAAGGACAGGGCCTCGACTAAAAAGCTTCTGCGACTTCAATAAGTATGGTGTTTTTTACTGGACTAATTTTGAATAACTCTGTATATCACCTATAAATTTTATAAATATCAAACAATGTACTTAAACTTAGCACAGCACAAAGGAAAAGAAAAAATGCATGACACAACTTGAAATGCATTTTGAGCCATTTCCAATTATAGCACTAATCTATCAGAGTTCTTTTATGTGGAAGTAAAAACGAAGAATAAATATTTTTCATATCATATGTTTTGTGAAATATACTTTTGTGCATATGAAGAATTCACATCAATTTCATTTTGTTTAGCGCAGTCTAAATATGCCTAACTGGAAACCAGAACTACCAGAAATTTCGCCATAGACATACTTGCCAACAAACTAATTAGTATTCCGTAGTATTGTTAGCCCCGCCTTCTTTTTTTACAGCAGCATATTTTTAAAGTATGTTTCTTCTTATTTAATCTCAATTGCATTTGGAGAATATTACTCTAAAAATTTACAGGTGCGAAAAAAAAAGGGCGGGACTAACGGGTCGGGGACAAAATCTCGCGAGGACAAAATATCGCCGACGTAAATGAATACAAAGCAAAAATGAGTTGGTATAATTATTAGTAATGTTGTATAAAATTTCATGACAACACATACCTTAGTCAGAGCACTGACATTCTGACAAACATACAACAATTTTTTTTTTATAAATTTTACTTAAAATAGTTTAAAGACTATATTTATTAACTTTTGTCAAGATTAGTCATAATGAATTCAATCGTGCTTATCGATTTTAAAATTTTTAATTCAAGTTTGTGAATAGTGTTCAGCTTTAATCTCAGCAGTGATGTACACGATTTTTAAAATGTATTTTGAATAGTGAAAAGCAAAAGATAAAATAACTTTAAAATAAACATAGATAAAATAATGAAATTCAACTCTATGATTTAATTAATTAATTAATTATTTTAATTATTTAATTAATATTTATAAGGCTCTGAGGACCCCGCCAGAGATCACGCGTGACACAAAATCAAATTTTCAAATAGATCACGCTATTTTTTTTGACGCGATATTTTGTCCCGCGATATTATGTCCGGATCCCGGGACTAACAACACTACGGAATATTAATTAGGATGTTGGCAAGTATGCATAGACGTAATGTATTTGGAAGCATTCGTATGTCGCTGTACACAAACCTTTGTCCAAATTTAATAAGCATTCTCATATGATATAGATTCAGATTCAGAATACTGAATTCGAACTCCCTGCTGATACTTATCCTTGAATTATATGCTGATAACAAAGTTACAGACAGACAAACAGATGAAACCAACTGGTAAAAACCTGATTTTCAGATTCAATTCAGAGAGCCTCAAAACATGTAAATATAGCAAAAACTCAGTTTCAAAATTTCACCCAAAAACAATACTTTCCCTATCATATATGTGTAAAAGAAAGTAATAATAGAAAAGAAACCTATTAATATAGGAATAAAAGAAAATTTTACTTATAAAACAATATATTAAAAAACCATAGAGAGAAAAATACTGTTTATTAATCTTTACAGATGATAGTGAAAATAAATGTTAATATTAAATAATTTCAAGTTACAATGAGAATAAAATTTTCAATATTTCCTGAAAGATAACTTTTTCAAATTTAAGAAAGAATATAAGAAAATAAATGAAATTAAAAGAAGCAAAGACATAAATTTCAATTAATTTTTAATTATTCATTTTCCTGATAAGTTACCTGTCTGCAGCAGGATTATGCCATTCACCATATTCATCATAAGGAGAATTTTCTTTTTGTTTATTTTTCTTTTCTTCTTTTTCCTCAGCCGCTTGACAAATAGGCTTGCTTTCACCTTAAAATATAAAAATAAATTATAATAACAATAAAATACATAATCAAATAATAAATGGTTTTGACTACGGACATGTTAGTCTTGTGGTTACCCACTTTGCAAGTCAAATTTACATTAATTTTTTATCCACAAATCTACCCTCACCCCTAGCCCCCTCTCTTTTTTATGAATCTAACCTTTTAAATGCAGAGATTATATGACATTATCTTTCTCCGTAGTAATTTTAATACAATGTGATTCACAACACAAGTTCAATTATGTAAATACTGATAATACTATACATTCACTTACAAGGAGCGATCACGACATTGGAAATTCCGATCGGGACGAAATTGCGCAGGATTGTAGTATACTATAAAGGTAACAACATATTAAAGTAGTAGCACCCACTAGTCACAGAATTTCGAGAAAAAAGCTTTTAAAGTTTCAGTAATCTTTAAATACAAGTTATTTCGCAATACAGATAACATTCCAGTGGCGTGGTCGGCTGAATAAATGGTTGCCACGCGGAGGGCCCTGGCTCAATGCAACCAACAGGAATGTTTTTTTTTCCCCATTTTATTTATTTTATTTAATCTAAACATTTTATTTTACTGTTACTTTCTCTTATAATTCAATTCAAAATTTGAAAATTTAGATAAAAAATAATTACTTTTTTTATTGAACTTACAAAAAAAAAAAAAAAAAAGTAGGTTTTAAGATTTTAACTTAAAAAAAATTTCAGCTTTGTTCTAATTAAAAAATAAAGTAAAAATAAAGGGAACCTTCTATTTAATATATATATGCACATATATTTATTTATCTAAGCATTCTATTTTATTTTTATTTTATTTTACAATTAAAAAAGCTAAAATTTATTTTTTTAAGTTATAGAAAATAATGAGTATTACATACATAAAATTATAACTATATAGCCTACGTATTTTTTAAATCACAAAAATTCAATAATTACCTTTCATTAATTTTTACTTTCCGAACACTATAGTGAGGAAAGTATTGTAATCATGTCAAAAATCCGAATTCGAGATTTTGATGTTTCTATACGTTTTGAGGTCCCCTGAGTCCGTTTTCACTATTTTTACGATGATGTATGTATGTGTGTGTGTATGTGTGTATGTGTGTATGTGTGTATGTTTGTGAACACGCTAGCGTCTAAAGGCTTTGTTCGATTAACCTGAAAGTTGGTACGTATATTGTAAGTCACCATAGTACGAACCCTATAGATTTTGGTGAATCTAGCACTTATAGTTTTTTTACAGGGACACAAAGAAAAATTCTTTATCATTATGGCCTATGGGACCAAAATCTTAAAAGTGCGATAGCATCTAAACGCCTTATTCAATTGAGCAAAAATTTTATACCCATATTATAGGTCACAGATACTCAATCTGTATAGATTTTGGAGAATCTAGCACTTATAGTTTTTTTACAGGGACACAAAGAAAAATTCTTTATCATTAAGGCCAATGGGGCCAAATTTTTAAAAGTGTGATAGCGTCTAAACGCCTTATTAATCTGAGCAAAAAAAATTGTACACATGTTATAGGTCGCATTTGCACCAACTGTATAGATTTTGGTGAATCTAGCACTACAGTTTTTTTTACAGGGACACAAAGAAAAATTCTTTATCATTATGGCCTATGAGACCAAATTTTTAAAAGTGCGATAGCATCTAAACGCCTTATTCAATTGAGCTGAAAATTTGTATGAATATTATAAATCACTGTTGCACTAACTATAAGCATTTTGGTGAATCTAGCATCTATAGATTTTTACAGGGACAAAACGAAAAATTCTTTATCATTATGATCTAAGGGCTCAAAGTTCAGTAGCGTTAAATAAAACCTCGTGTGATATATGGAGAAAAAAACACTCTATTATGGTTTTCTCTCTTTTGTTTGTTTAGCAATTCCTCTTTCTTTATTTTATCTACAAAACTGTTAGTTACTCAATGTTCGGAAAGTCGAGTGGAGTCACTCCAGATTTTTTTTTTTAATTTCAGGTTTAATTATTCAAAAGATTAAATTTTACCATCATTCGTCCTTACGATCGTTCAACTGTAAGTAAATAGATGAAATAATCAAATAAAAATAAATAAGATAAATATACAAACAAAACCCTAAATAACAAATAGAAAAATAAAGAAAAAATAGACAAAAATAAAATAAAATAAAATAAATTATTAAAAAATAAACAGAATTCTAAAACAGCAGGTGTGTTTAAATCTTGGTTTAAACTGTCTGATATGGTTTTATTTCGGATGAATTACTTAACCGTTTTGAGGTTGTTAATATTAGAGAGCAGCTGAATTTAATTTCGCGCACAGAAAAATAAAAAACAGATTATCTAAGACAAACGTATGTTGATTAATATTTAAAATCTACATTTAAAGATGATGTATATTTCGGGTATTTGTTTGCCTGTAATAATAATTTAATATAATCGGAATCCCGTAATATAATTCTTCAAGCAGCTGTAATGATTGGAGAAGTAATTAGTTAATTGTTTGGGCCGCAATTATATGTACAATTAAAATTATTATTTCTTTGTAATATATATTACTTCCTTATACAAAGTATCTCATTGTTTTTTTTATTTTTTTCAAGGAGCCATAACCAATAATTGTAGACCTGGGGACTTCTCGAATTAAAAATTGTTCAATTTTAAATAGAAATAGTAACTTAGCATCTAATTTACCTAGTTAATTAGCTCTGCTTGTTAAATTAAGGTAAAATTAATTAAGATCAAAAACTTTAACATGCCTACATTTCACTAAATAATAGTTCAGATCTCCAAAAAAAAAAAAAAAAAAAAAAAAAAAAAAAAAAATTAAGAATTTGACAAATAATTTAATCTCTTCTCAGTGTAGAGTCACATGTAGGCATCATGGTTCTTTGCTCTAAAATCTAATCGATGCAATTAATATATTGTGTTAATCAATCAGAACTGTCCTTTCTCCCTCTGATGCCTGCATGAGGACAAAATTCTGAGAATTCTTTTCTTGCTGAAATTTAACTGTAAATGACTTCCATTCAACAATTATTGCTAATTAGTCCGAAGGTCGAGGGTGAACTTGGCGACGATCTCGGAACACCCCTGACTCTTTCTACTTGCTTAATTCTTTTTTTTTTTTTTTTTTTTTTTTTTTGCGACTTTTTCGGGGTTTATGTGTTAATCGTCCTAGCCCTCAGCTCCCCCTTCTCCTCCCGCTCAACAATTCCATGTTCAAGAACAAGACTATACAGGAACCTATCCCTCAGCACGGAACAACTAGACAGACACAGACCAACTTCTAGATTACCTCAGCATCTAAGACCCTGATCTCAAATTGAGATCTGCCAAACTGGCGAAGCAAGCAGAAGAGGTAAGAGCACGCCTACTAGTATGGCCATAAGGCACCTCACCAAGCATAATGTTTTTCTATTACTCTAAATCTAATCCGCCAAGCATAAGCATTCTCTTAGCTAATAGTAACTAAAGCCTCAAGCAAGCAGCCTCAACACCTCCTGCTCTCGTTCTCAAATTGAGATCGGCCAAATTGGCGAAGTATGCGGAAAAGGTAAGTGTTAGTCTTTTAGCATGGCCAGTCGGCAACAAGAAAGCTCTCTGTGTACATGTAACGCGATCGTTCCGACTATATCAGCTGTCTAAGACACATCTCGACGCCTCTTCGCTTTCGCTTCCTTGGGTCTAACCGACCGCTAGATACATTCTGCTTCCCGGTCTAATCAACCTTAATACTTAATAAGAAATCTTAAAACTCTAAAATTAATAACTTTTTTTTTTTTTTTTTTTTTTTTTTAAATCTCTCCTCTCCGCTAATTGTATTATTTTTGTGACTTCTCTGGCCGCGGCTTTCGGTCCCCTCTGGAGAGCTCCTTTCTGGTCTCTCCAATTTCAGTACATGAGCATGAAGACTAGAAGAGACAACGGAAAAGAAACTAGCAGGTCTCCTCCGATCATCAGCATAGAAGACCTAGAAGATAAAGGCACTAACCTCAACAAAAGAAAATCCTCAAGTGTCACCTCACTAAGAAGCTACGTTAGGAAAAACAAAACAAAAATCACAGACTTTCTGTCAAAGAAACAGACGGCAGTAGACGAAGAAAACAGCACGGAGAACCAGGTGGAAAACAAAGGAAAACACAAGTCATCGAAAGCAAGGAATACAGTAAATGAAATTGAACGAACAACAAGTGAGGAAAGTAACACTGATGATCACATAGAAAAAAAGAAAGAGAAAGCTAAAAGAGCTCGGAAAAGGTGAATGAGACCCCTGTCAAGAAGAAAAACAAGAAGAAAGAAAATGCAAAAGATATTCCTAGCACTTCTTGGGCATCAGCTGTGGAAACTGGGTTACAGGATGTAGACACTAGTGATTACGAATAAAATAATGATCAGATCCACGGGGGAAGAAAATTGAGCAGAAGAGCCCAGACACTAGCGGAATCCAAGGAGCTTCTTCAAGATAAAGAAATCGCACAGCTTAACTCACAGATTGAAAGGTTGAAAGAAGAGCAATCGACGAAAGGATTCTCCACAACAACTAGGAAGACCCTGCTGGCAAAGCAATACGTCCAGAAGCTCACAAAGAAGAGCACTAAAATCCCAAAAACATTAATGTTAGCAACCTCTGATGCACTCCAGAACCTAGAAAAATCGCTTCAAGCACAGACGCTGGAAACAATCATCAAAAGTAACGGTATGAACACTCTAGAACCAAGCAACCAAAGATCTACCACAACAAACAAGACTGCACCGATAAATTACGCAGCGGCAATCCAGGAACAGCCTCAATAATAGTCAAGGCTATAGATAATAGAAATGCGATGGAGACTGCCAAACAAGTAGAACAAGTTATCATCACAGAAAAAAAGACCAAGGACATCCAGAGGATACGGAATGGGATAAAAATAGTATGCCATAGTGCAAGAGAGGCTGAAGAAATAAAATCCGATCTTAGAGCATCAACTGAAATAACAAGCAACGCCAGCATAGAAACAGCTGGCCTAAGAAAAAAGAAGCTCGTCATTAAGGATATACCGGAAAGGCTCAAGTACAGAAAAATATAAGATACTGCAAATGCTCAACCTGAAAATAGACGACTCGGCAGTGCAACTCATCGACCAATTACACAAGAAGGACCTGAAGCTCCAGAATCTAACAGTCCAGCTTCCAATTCCACTGGCAGAGGCTCTCCTAGAAAAAAGAACAATATGCTTAGGATTAAAGTATGGCCAAATTAAATCCAAAGTAATAGTCATCAGGTGTTACAACTGCCAGGGCTATGACCACATGGCGCAATCGTGCCGGTGGGATACCCGCTGTGCGCGGTGCGCAGGGAGGCATAGAACGGCAGATTGTTCATCTGACAGGACTGCCTGTTTCCCCTGCTCGCTTTATAACAACGAGAACGCGTATAGAAACAAACCAAAGATAGCCACAGACCACACGGCATACTCTGGTCATTGCTACGTATACAGACAAATACTGACAATCCGGAAAGCGGAAGTAGAAGATGGCAAGACGGAGCTAACAGATGCTTATGATGTCATTAGAGGGAACACATCGATTTCTTACTCAACAGAAGGCGGAAGACCACTGATTTACTATGACCTGCTAAAGAAGGAAAAAGACGAGTATCAGCGGGTAACAAGCAGACGAAATTTCACAAGAAGAAACCAGCCAGTAAGAACAAATCAAGGCCAACCAAGGCGATATTATGCAAGAAGAAATTGTGGACGGTGAAAATGTCGTAATACACGAAAACAACACACAGCCACAACAGAACAGTAACAACACAAAGGGACCATGCGCTATCAATATAATTCAGATAAACCTTCATTCTAGCAAAGATGCTACAAGAGACTTATATGGCTACCTTGCACAGCAAAAAATCAACATAGCTTTAATTCAGGACTTTCACGAAAATAAACACACTGGGAAAATCTCGGGCCAGGGATCGGGCTGGCAGGCATTCAGGATGCCAAATAATAGGGCGACTATCATAACTAAGCTAGGAACGAATCCACTTGAGATTGTCAATCTAGAACACACAGTAGCGATATTAATCGAAAACACAAAGGAAAAAATCACTATAATAAACGCTTATGCCCCTCCCCCGAGCTCAAAATTCCAATCGGTTCTCCAGAAAGTAGATCACATTATACAAAGAACTCAGGGAAATATCCTTTTGGCAGGGGATTTTAACGCTCACTCCACCCAGTGGGGGTACGATGAGGCGTACACTAGGGGCAGACAGTTGGCGGACTTCCTAGCCCAGCACTCTCTGTTGGTTAGAAACGAACCAGGAGCCCCACCTACGTTCCAAACGATCAGGAGCAGGGATGACCAGATCTAACGATCACAACGGCCAGCCTCCTGAACAGCATTAAGGGCTGGGAAGTAAGTGACGATCACTCTGGAAGTGATCACATATTCATTAAGTATACGCTTGACTACAGTAATCACATCTAAAACAGACATAGACTAGAGACAAAACATGGCAAACATTCAAAATTTGAGAAAAATGTTAGAAAATTCAGCAAATGCTTTGTCGGTCCGATAACATCAACACAGGATAGGAATACACTAGACATAATTACGGCAGAACTTCTCAGTGAACTTAAAACACTGGCCTTCGCCTGTTACAAATTACGAAAAACCCCGGATCAAAAAGAACCCACTTGGTGGACCGACAAAATCAAAATTGCTAGGAATAAAGTAAGAGCTTTCCGCCGTAGGTATCAATCCCAGCCAGACCCTGACTTCAAACAACAACAACATATACTGTACAAAAGAGAACGAGCCGTACATAAGAAATTGATAAATAGGCATGGATAGCTTCCTGTGAAAGCGCCAAAGATACCTACGGCCCCCGATATAAGATTGCCTCAGGCAAAATGTCAACCCCTGTGAAGCTCTGTAACGTTCTGGATGATAACGACCTTGTAACTATAGACAGCACCTTAAATAGATTCCTGGACTCGCTTTATCTAACCGACGCTAACATACCACACAAACTAAATCCGTCACTTTCCTGCTTTGCAGAAAATGGCCCTAAAAAAGTAACTTCACTAGATCTAAACAGGATAATTAAAAATATCAAACAGAATAAAGCTCCTGGCCATGACTACATCGATTACAATCTAATAAAAAGAATAAACCATACAAGCCAAAACCTACTCCTGGTTAAAACATGGTACAAGACAGTGGTGGAAAAGACACTGACCTATGCAGCCGCAATCTGGGGCAATAAAATAACAGAGCAAAGTAAAGACAAATTACTTAGCTGCCAGAGACACTTCGCACTGGCCATCGTGATGGCTTATAGAACAGCCCCGACCTCGACACTTCTGGTACTCTCTGGCCTGATTCCAGTACACCTGCAACTAAAATATGAAGCTGCGTATGTTACAATTACAAGACTACACAGGAACTACCAGCTTCAAGAACACGTATTCAACCACACAGACTTTACAAAAAAGCAGAACATTTGGTGGAAACACCCTGCTGACACCCCAGAGCCATTTATAGGGTCTTCTGCTAACGACACACATATCTACACGGACGGGTCGAAGCTAGAATCAGGTGTTACAGGATCGACCTTTGTAGCTCTCAAAAACTCCCAAAAAGTTCACGAATATTCTGTGCCTCTAAGAAAGTGTAACAGTGTCTTCCAGGCCGAACTACTGTCAATTCTCAAGGCAGCAGAATGGGACAACACAATGGGTATCACATACAGTATCCACTCGGACTGCATGTCGGCCATCCAAGCAATATCCAAGCCATTTTACAACGATAAATTGATTCATAAAATTCCCAATGAAATAGTTCGATCTGATAACAGCTTCAAAATTGAATGGGTTAAGGCCCACGTAGGCATACTAGGGAATGAAGAGGCTGATAAATTAGCAAAACTGGCAGCCGATAATGCAAACAATAAAGAACAATACCACTTAGAAAAACCAATCTCATACTTAAAGAGAAATCTCAAAATGCTTAATCTGGACCAATGGCAGTTCGAGTGGGACTACGGGGACACGGACAGGCTAACTCACAGATACTACCCAACAGTAGACACAAAGACCCTAGTTAGATGCAAGCTTCTATCATAAATATACACGGGCCATGGGGCATTTCAGGCCTATCTTCATCGGTTTAAGAGGAAGAAGTGCCCGGATTGCGCCTGTGGCGAGCTAGGAACATCCTTACATTACTTACTAGCCTGTCCGCTAACGGAAAACCTCCATCTGGCCCAAATCACACAGGCCAAGGAACAATTCTGGTATAAACAACTAGCCAACAACAAACACGTACAGAACAAGGCAAAACACATAGTCAGAAGGATCACAAACAACATAGACGACATTTCACAGTGATCAAAAGTCAACAACCCTCGAGCAGCAGGAACCAGCAAAGTACTGTTAAAACCCGAAACCTGGCAGAATTTTATTTACTAGATCAAGGGACTTTTTGTTTATTTTAGGTCATGATCGTGGTTCATGAAGTTAAAGCTGCGGGTACCTATACAGTCTGAGCTCCGGTAAAAATAAAAATGTAAAAACAGAAAATCTTGAAATAAAAAGTTTAAAAAAAAGTATAAAAATGTAAAAAAAAAAAAAAAAAAAAAAAAAAAAGTATAAAAAATTTGTAAAAAAAAAAACTAAAAATGTATAAAAAAAAATATTTAAAAAATGTAAATGGTTCTTGGCTTACAAGTCCGTAAATCCGAGCCACGCCCATGACAGTGCATGAATGTATTATTATTATTATTTTTAATTATTATTATTTCCTTTAGTGTATGAATGGCGTGGTCAAAAAGCAACCATGTTGACTTTTACCTTTGCAGAATGGTTCTTTTATAAAATGTAGGATGGCTAACAAGTTCCTTGACGCAGTCGGTGATCAGAAAACAACCATAATGACAAATTCTTCAGCAGGTTTATTCTTAAAACTTTCAGGTCCGATGCTCCTAACTATTGTTAATCCATACTTAGTGATTTCAACACAAAGAATAATTCCTAGCTAACCTATTTTTTTTTTTTTTTTTGTACTCATCTAGTTCTGATCACAATCAATACCTTCTTTTAATGTTACAGGTTTGAATGCGTGTCAAAAAGCAACCATAATGTTAATTACCTTTATCGGATTTGTACAATATTATCCAGAGTGCAAGACATAACAGGTCGCACAGCATACAATTCCCGGCAACTTAGTCTTTTTGGTACTCATCTAGTTTTGACACGCACTTCTATTCTCAATTGTAGGGGTAATACTTTCCTTGTTAAGCCTTGAACTATTTCCTGTCACTTTTCTTTTTGGTACTCATCAAGTTTTGACCCGCACCAATTTTAATTTACTCGTTATTTATTTGCTTAATTCTAATTAATTACTTAATTGCCTATTTTCCTTTACTTATTCTTTACGAACTTAGTTAATAATACTTACCAGAAAATTAAGTACACTTGATTCAGCTTAGTTTAACCATTTACCATAAATTATCTCAGCTATCAAATGCAACTAACTCTCACTAATTTCTAATAACCTTAAAAAACTCTTAAGATAAAAAAAACCGATAAAGAAAATCAAATTTAGTTAACCTTCTGTCGTCGTTCTAGATATTATAAAGTCAGAACAACTCGTATCTCCAGAAAATTCAAGCTAAAGTCCGCTCCTCTTAACTTTCCAGTATTACTACTGTTAATTCACAGAAAGTTAATTTCTCACTCTAAAAAAATCAGTATAAAACAAAACTGTGCTCTCTTGTCGTTGGGATAGCAGTTCGGTCAGTACAACAAGAACCCACTGATTCAACAAGCTACTATCCACTCAGCTTCCTCTTACTTAGACTACAGTACTTAGTAAGCCTCAATTCTTATTTTCTAACAATAATCTACCAACAATCTTGAAATATTAAATAACTAATTTACTTATTTATTTAATTAATTTTTTTTATTTAATTTAATTTAATTTTTTTTTACGAGGGTGTGGCGGTGTCTCGTCCTCGTTAATCTGTGCTGCACCATCAAGTGCTCGATGGGGTCGTTTAGCAGTCATCGGGCTACCAACGCGGGGTACCATCCCCCCGTGGTGGATCAAAATTGCGATGATCCCTCTTTCTCTTCTCCAGTCGGCCTCCCTGCGCATAGTATTTTCCCTCCCAATTAGGTGTATTTAGGCCTTGCCACTTCAAAATCTTCTAAATTTTCGCTATGCGCCCAAAAACTATCTTTCAACCCCCAGTAGCTTCACGTATTCAATTTTTTTTTAAATAATCTCATTGTTCCTTACTCGTTTAGCTTGTCTTTCTCAATTCTTAAGTGTTGTCCCCTTCCCCTCTTCAAATGGCCTCCACTTTTGGTTTTAATTATTGTGTGCACTACTTACTACCTTTAGCGGCTCCCCCAGCGGTTTTTTTTTCTTTTTTTTTTCTCCCTCCCTGCTTAAATTCAAAATTGTTTTAATTTTTGTTGTATTCCGGTTATTTCGACTCCCAGCTAGTAAGTGCACTTATTCCAAACTCCATAGCATCCAGGAGCGTGTCTGTGCGTTTCCACCGTGGCTTATCTTGGAAGGTGTGGTGTGCAAATCGAGCTAACTGTCCAAGAAGCAGCAGTCGCTACCCCGGCAATTCCTGAGCTCTGGTGTTCTAGTCACATTGCTGCCAGAAGTGACGTAGCAGTTCCATCTAGCTCCTGATAATGATGGATGAAGTCTGAACGAAGAATCATCGGACACAGCTCGTTCTATTTAGCGACTAGATTACTGTCTGGTGTAGGCGGCTTCCATGCGGTGATCTGGCGATTTATTCGCTCCGGTGGACGGCATCCAACCCGTTAAGCTTGGCCGAGCCCAGGCAGGCAGGGGCCGTCCAAAGTTTTCTAAGAAAGTATAGTAATCCCGATTTGCGAAATGGATTTTGTATTTCGCATAGCTCAAAAAAGAATGATTGTAGAATATTTCAAATTTATATGTGGGACTTTTATGATATCTTGTTGTACATCTGAAACTTTGGTTTTAATAAGAGTTCCCGTTTCAGAGATATCAACGACTTTACACGAATTTTCGTTACGTCTGTATGTATGTATGCGTGTGTGTGTGTGTGTGTATCTCGCATAACTCAAAAACGGTTGGACGTTGAACGTTGAAAATTGGTATATAGGTTTGTTATAACATCTAGTTAGGCACCTCCTCTTTTGGACTCTCTAAGATTTTTCGTTTTGGAGATATTTAGGAAAATTATATTCATAATGACCAAAAATACAAAGGTTATGGCAATTATATACGATCTACCATCATAGAGGTTTCAAAAGAAGCAAATGGTAGAGAGTAATGATATTATTATGAAAGTTGAAGACATTTTTGCTTGTAAAAAGTTATGCTTAAAGACATAAGCAGGTTCTTGTCGACAAATGCATTTTATTTAATGAACTAGCGAGCTTCGCCCGCTAGCGGGTCAGTATTTTCAAATGAATCACTAAAATTAATGAATCACTAACAGTAACTTTTAGTGTTAAGAAAAGAAATTAAAAAAAAAAAATCATTTCTGATTGGGTAAAAAGTCGGCCCGGGTCCGCACTGCCTTCGGCAGCGCTGCCCCGTGCGCGCTGCATGCGCGTATTCCTTCCCTGACCCTCCGTGCCCCCCCCCCCCTCAAAAAAAAAAAAAATTCTGATCGGGTAAAAACTCACACCGGGTCCCCACTGCCTTCGGCAGCGCAGACCCATACGCGCTGCGCACGCACGTGTGAAGGTATACGCGCGCTACGCGCACATATTCCTTCTCAAATTAAATTTTTATTCTTAAGAAAAGAAAATGAAAAAAAAAAAATCATTTCTCATCGGTTAAAAAGTCGGACCGGGTCCCCACTGCCTTCGGCAGCGCTGTCCCGTGTGCGCGGTGCACGCCTATATCTTCCCCACCTTTTCAGCCCTTCCTAATTAACCTACATATACCAATTTTGAACGGTCTAACTGATTTAGCTTGAGCTTCGCCCGCTAGCGGGTCAGTATTTTCAAATGAATCACTAAAATTAATGAATCACGAACAGTAACTTTTAGTGTTAAGAAAAGAAATTAAAAAAAAAATCATTTCTGATTGGGTAAAAAGTCGGCCCGGGTCCCCACTGCCTTCGGCAGCGCTGCCCCGTGCGCGCTGCATGCGCGTATTCCTTCCCTGACCCTCCGTGCCCCCCCCCCTCAAAAAAAAATCTGATCGGGTAAAAACTCACACCGGGTCCCCACTGCCTTCGGCAGCGCAGACCCATGCGCGCTGCGCACGCACGTGTGAAGGTATACGCGCGCTACGCGCACAAATTCCTTCTCAAATCAAATTTTTATTATTAAGAAAATGAAAAAAAAAAAAAAAATCTTATCATCGGTTAAAAAGTCGGACCGGGTCCCCACTGCCTTCGGCAGCGCTGTCCCGTGCGCGCGGTGCACGCCAAAACATCCCTACCCTTTCAGCCCTTCCTAATTAACCTACATATACCATTTTGAACGGTCTAACTGAATTAGCTGAGATGCAAAAGAAAACCTAATCAGGACACCTCAAAACGTGCAAATCTGGTTAAAACTTTCGATAATATAAAAGAACTTTAATATATCTTTCGAATGATGGATTAAAAAGAATTTAATCATAATTAGAAATTGAAATTTTGAAATTTTAAAATATTACAGCGCCATTTGGTGGTAGAAATTTCTGTAATCTACTGTTCGATTTCAAACCAACAAAGCTATCTTATGATGTATTACTTATGGAATTATTTTAATTAGTAGCTCAGATACAAAAGAAAACCGATTCAGGAGACCTCAAAACATGTAAATGAAGCGAAATCTTGAATCCCGCTTTCGATAATATAAAAGTACTTTAAAATATCTTTCGAATGATGTACTAAAAATAATTTAATCATAGTTAGAATTTGAAATACGCGTATTATAATAACATTTAATTTGCAATTAAATTGTACATTTTTTATTTATTCTCGAAACCCGATGATATTTGAACTGGAACTTCGTCTTGTGATGTTAAAAGTTTGTAGCAAGTTTGAATTAATTTTGAAGAAAATTGAAGCATTTTGAAATTTGCAGTTTTTATTTCCAGTACAAAATCAGTATAGCTGGAAGTAAAATCTATTTATTCTTTCGCCCGGCGCCATGGTAACCGAAATACGTCTATTGCGAAATTAATAGAACTGTTGTGATTTGTTGCCACCTTTTTTTTCATACTTTAGTTAATTTTAAAAAATCTAATTGCCCTATAGATAAGCTATTTAAACCGTCGGATTCAGAAAAATCGGACCTATCATTTGATATCTTATTTGTAACGATACGACTGATATTTCTAATTTATTTTCCACTTTTTCCGTAAAAATGTCGCTTTTTAAGCATTTAATCATGAATTCTGGGTCATTTTTCGGTAGATATGGGTCGACGTTTTAATTAATATCTCCGCTAATCAGGGTCGCATCGCTTAGCGAATTATCGCGATGTCGAGATGAAGAAATTCTGCGTCTGTCGACACCGGTTTCGAAGCGCTGCGACCATTAGCGCCGGAGCTTTAGCTATGACAAGGCATTTCCCACAGACAGACAGACAGACAGACAGACAGAAAGACAGACAGACAGACAGACAGATGCGCACAGATTTTAATAATATAAGGAGATTAATGAATCACTAACAGTAACTTTTAGTGTTAAGAAAAGAAATTAAAAAAAAATCATTTCTGATTGGGTAAAAAGTCGGCCCGGGTCCCCACTGCCTTCGGCAGCGCTGCCCCGTGCGCGCTGCATGCGCGTATTCCTTCCCTGACCCTCCGTGCCCCCCCCCCCTCAAAAAAAAAATCTGATCGGGTAAAATCTCACACCGGGTCCCCACTGCCTTCGGCAGCGCAGACCCATGCGCGCTCCGCACGCACGTGTGAAGGTATACGCGCGCTACGCGCACATATTCCTTCTCAAATCAAATTTTTATTATTAAGAAAAGAAAATGAAAAAAAAAAAATCTTATCATCGGTTAAAAAGTCGGACCGGGTCCCCACTGCCTTCGGCAGCGCTGTCCCGTGCGCGCGGTGCACGCCTATATCTTCCCCACCCTTTCAGCCCTTCCTAATTAACCTACATATACCATTTTGAACGGTCTAGCTGAATTAGCTGAGATGCAAAAGAAAACCTAATCAGGACACCTCAAAACGTGCAAATCTGGTTAAAACTTTCGATAATATAAAAGAACTTTAATATATCTTTCGAATGATGTATTAAAAACAATTTAATCATAATTAGAAATTGAAATTTTGAAATTTTAAAATATTACAGCGCCATTTGGTGGTAGAAATTTCTGTAATCTACTGTTCGATTTCAAACCAACAAAGCTATCTTATGATGTATTACTTATGGAATTATTTTAATTAGTAGCTCAGATACAAAAGAAAACCGATTCAGGAGACCTCAAAACATGTAAATGAAGCGAAATCTTGAATCTCGCTTTTGATAATATAAAAGTACTTTAAAATATCTTTCGAATGATGTACTAAAAATAATTTAATCATAGTTAGAATTTGAAATACGCGTATTATAATAACATTTAATTTGCAATTAAATTGTACATTTTTTATTTATTCTCGAAACCCGATGATATTTGAACTGGAACTTCGTCTTGTGATGTTAAAAGTTTGTAGCAAGTTTGAATTAATTTTGAAGAAAATTGAAGCATTTTGAAATTTGCAGTTTTTATTTCCAGTACAAAATCAGTATAGCTGGAAGTAAAATCTATTTATTCTTTCGCCCGGCGCCATGGTAACCGAAATACGTCTATTGCGAAATTAATAGAACTGTTGTGATTTGTTGCCACCTTTTTTTTCATACTTTAGTTAATTTTAAAAAATCTAATTGCCCTATAGATAAGCTATTTAAACCGTCGGATTCAGAAAAATCGGACCTATCATTTGATATCTTATTTGTAACGATACGACTGATATTTCTAATTTATTTTCCACTTTTTCCGTAAAAATGTCGCTTTTTAAGCATTTAATCATGAATTCTGGGTCATTTTTCGGTAGATATGGGTCGACGTTTTAATTAATATCTCCGCTAATCAGGGTCGCATCGCTTAGCGAATTATCGCGATGTCGAGATGAAGAAATTCTGCGTTTGTCGACACCGGTTTCGAAGCGCTGCGACCATTAGCGCCGGAGCTTTAGCTATGACAAGGCATTTCTCACAGACAGACAGACAGAAAGACAGACAGACAGATGCGCACAGATTTTAATAATATTTAATGAATATTCAGCCCGTAGTAGATAGAGCCCATAATGTATATCGCATAACTCAAAAACTGTTGGACGTAGAACGTATCAAATCGGTATACAGGTTTCTTACAACATCTAGTTGTGCACCTCCCTTTTTGAACTTTATATGATTTTCAATTTCGGAGATATTTAGGAAAATTATATTCCTAATGACCGAAAATACAAAGGTTTTGGCTATTATATATGACCTACCATCATAAAGATTTCAAAAGAAGCTAATGATAAAGCTTTGATTTTTTGTCATCTGCCATTTTTATTTATTTATTTATTTATTTATTTATTTTTATTTATTTATTTATTTATTTATTTTTTTTTTTTGGGGGGGGGGGGGGTAATGAGTTATAAAGGGCAAATTCGAGACACCCTTTTTAGCGCTAAATTTGTCCTGGGAAATTTATGAGAGCTGCGGTCACGAAGTTTGGTGCTTGGATTGTTTATATGCATCCGGTACCTAAAGGAACGGGATTTATCGAAATACCTCCTTACCCCCAGGGGACAGTAAGTAAAAAAAGTTTGTAAGCATAACTCGGCCCCAAATTACTACACGGTGAAGAAATTGTACATGATGAGACTAGACTTGATTATAAACAGAAATTATGTACGATTTTGGAATTGTTGATTTTTAAAGGAGAGGGGGGGGGGGGAATCGTTTGTCGGGGGAAGGAATTTGAGAAATTCCGGATTTTTTAGTACAGCTCTACTAAAGATGTTACAAAGGTATTGAAAATAGCCATGTGTCTTCTTTAGAATATTTCCAAAAACACATTTTTTTTTTTTTTTTTTTTTTTTTTTTTTTTTTTTTTGGGGGGGGGGGCTGTTACGAAGTAGCAATTTCAAGACCTCCCTTCTTTTAGCGCTAAATTTGTCTTGGAAAACCTATGGGATCTACGGTCACGAAATTTGGTGCGCAAATTGTTTATATGTATCCGACAATTATTTCAACGGGATTTTACGAAATTCGCCCTTTTATCCCCTTGGGATCGGGGGGGGGTGTGCAATAAACACACGTAAAAACACGTTATCCTATTTGAATTCGCCTTAAATTATCTTAGAATGATGAATTTTAGTGTGTGGATGTTGATTAGGTGCACGCATTATGTACTTTGGTGAGATTTCGCAAAACTTCTAACTTAACCGCTGGGGAAGGGAAGTAAGAACCGGGTAAGTTGCTACTGAAGGCAATGTGGACCCGGATTCCTCCCGTTGCGAGCGGGAAAGACCTCTACGGAACACAGAGGAAACTTTAACTTAGGTTATTAATAATGACATTTAATTTTGACAACTCATTTAAGTATAGTGCTCAGCGAAGCGAGCGAAGCCTGCTAGTAATGTAATAAAACCCTTTATTTTCCGTTCATAAATGATATGTAACTTTCAGCATTAAAAATTTTCCATTATTTTCACAAAAGTGTATTTCTTGCATACAGATCAAACTAACGTTTTTGCAAACATCATTGAATATATAGAGATATCAAATTAATATCGAAACTAGATTGAAATAGTAGATATTAATTCAAGTCTCTCCATTTCCTTGGGAAAAACGAATAGTCAAGTTACAGCAGGACTTCATATAGAAGTTTACACTTGTCTCTCCTAAGATTGACACTTTTGGTGGTTAAAATTAAGATAGATAAATGATCAGTTTTGTTTTATAAAAGATTTGTTGTTATTTTTATGCAACCACATTTAGTGACACTAAACGATGTCAATTTAGACAAATGTCAACATAGAAGATTTTACTGTACTTATAGGTTCAGGAAGTTCGTCCCCTATACGATAATTATGTGTATACACCATTGTTTTTAACATTCATATCTTCCCACGATCAATTGTTTTTAACATTCATATTTTCCCATGATCAATTGTTTGTACGTGCACGGAGCAAATTAATTAACACGGAAACCTTTTTTTCAAGGTTCTCTGTAAATCATACGATACTTCATACTCATTATTTGACAATGATTACATGGCTAACATTCTTTCCTGCATATGGTAAATTTGTACATTACTGAAATTGTACTATAATTCCCTTTAAAATTAGTATGGTGTGGCCACCACAAGACTTTCTACTATATAATCTTATACAAATTCACGCAGTACAAATTATTTATTAAAAAATATTTTACACGATAAATGCAGCTGATTTTTATCTCAGTGAAGTATAACATTAAATGCAGAAAGAAAGTCAAGTTTGTGCAAATATCATTTTTTTTTCCCTGTTATAAATTTAAAAAAATTGATAACTTTGTTTTATATTATCGTAGATCTATGGTTCAACCATTCATTTTAAAAGTATTGATGAGTTCTTTCGAAAGATACCCATATTGAAAATTTATACTCCCCGAGGGGTACTTTACTCAGGCAGAAGCAATACTCCTAAATGCACACACCTAGTTTACTACTACTATTATCAACAATTCCTATTAATTACCATGTTTTTATTAACTTCTATTCTTGTTTGTTTGTATGTTTGTTTGTTTGTTTGTTTGTTTGTCCGGTTCGGTACAAATCTTGCAATCGAATTTTAACTAACTTCCCTACTAGCTAGATATTTGAAGCTTTCACAGTAGCTCATAACCCGGTGACAACACAATACTTCGAAGTCAGATTTTTGAATTTTTGATTAGTTTTCTTATAATTAATTAAAATATGAAAATAATAACATCCTAATAACGTTAAAATAGCCATTAAAATATTAGCTATAATTTAATTGTTGCCAAAAAACAATTTACGAGTTCATTTTCTTTCGACATAAAAATAAACACATTTAATTAAACGTGGACGTTAAAAAATTATAAAAAGTTAAATTATGCATTTCACAAAAATTGACGTCATTATCACTTTAAAATTTTCATGCACATTGATAAGAGCTCTATGATTCTTCAGAAAGTTTAAAACATGGTATATAAAAAGTTTTTTTATCTTATAATTATTTTACAATCATGCGTTAAAAATAACTCTCATTATATACATTTATAAGAAATTTTTTCCTATATTGCCACATTAAAAATTTAGAAAAAGTGGTATCACAGCACCACCTGGTGAGTGATTGATCCCCAAATGTAATCAGCACTAATTATGTCAAGGTCCAACCTAAGTATCAAGTTTGGTTAAATTTCATACATTGGTTCATTAGATACAATTTCCACAAAATTTGTGATTTACACACACAGAGACAGATATTTTCTAAAAATAGTCGAATCGTATTCAGAATAAAGCAAAAATAATAAAGAGGATAATTTTTCAAATAAGCGAGAACAATAATACATAGCAACAAAAAATAGAGAGAGAGATTTAAAAATAAGAATGTAATTATTAAATATTACCATCAATACTGCCAAGTTCTCTTTCGTGAGCTCTGGTAATTACTTGTTTAAAAAAGGTTTCTGCTTCTTTATATTTCCCTTGTTTCAGATACGCTGAAGTCTAAAATATATTTCATAAAACATTACTATTTGTAATTCGTTTTAACATTACAATGAATCATGGTGATTTAATTCTTTATTTTTGAAAAGTAACACACTAATAGTATCTGATATTATCTATACATATAATAAAATAAGATGTTTGTGTGTGTGTGTGTCATTGTGTATGTATGTCCAAAGCTTTTTAGGAAAACGGCTGATCGCAGACCTACACACATTTAAAAGAGGATACCTAATGACCTATCCTGATGCATCTCGAAACCCGATTTTCGATTTTTTGATTAGTTTTCTTTCAATTAATTAAAATGTGAAAATAACAACCTCCTAATTTCTGATAAATTAGCCATTTAAATTTTATCTATAATTTAATTGTTGCCAAAAAAAAGTACATTTAATTAAACGTGAAAAAAAAAGTTATAAAAAATTATATTATGCATCTCACAAAAACTGACGTCATTATCACTTTAAAAATTTTACACACATTCATAAAGTGATAACATATTTTATGATGCTAATATATGTTGTTCTAAATCATCATCAGATTTTTTTTTTTTTTTTTTTTTTTTAACGACTGTTTTTTTTTTTTTTTAGGACTGAGGACTATTAGTCTGAATTTACGGTTTTTACGATACCAGTTTTACGATAGTTGGACATTTATCGAAATCGAAAATTTATCAAAAATATAACTGAATAATTTGAAAGCGATGTTATAATTTGAAAAAAAAAAAAAAAAAAAAAAAAAAACTAATAGTCCTCCGTACTAAACTAAATTCTGCTTTTGCCAAAATTTAGCAATTTTTTTTTTTTTTTTTTTTTCACTGAAGCGGGAGAGCTACCCCTTCTACGGAGGATCAAAATTGTTATGGCATATCTCCGGACTACCTCTAGGGGTGAGTCCGAAACCATAACCAATTGCGCATTGCGTAGCACTAGTGCGACGTAAAACTTAACCAACCATTACCCCCCCCCCCACCCCCCACACCCAATCTTTTCCAGAGTACGCGTTGAGAAGATAATTTTTCTTGCATCGCAAAGGCACATAATTTTTAACCTGCGAGCGGTCTCACAGACCGCCCATTATTTTTTCGCGTTTGTTTCAACCCTTTAAAATGCAAAATGATCCAAACCCTCTTTTCTACCTTCCTGAAATAACAATCACCTTCCACGAGTGATTCAGCTAGCAGTTTTTCTTATTTATTTGAACGCTTTTTCTTCGTAGCGGTCTGTGAGACCTTTCACATAGATACGTGTTTATTTTCGTCCGAGAATAGTTGTAATTTTTAGTTGTAGGTTAACTTTATTTATTATGAAATAGTTAAAAAAAAAAATGGAATCTCGTGTTTCAAAAAAAAAACGTCCTCTATATCTGACCAGAAGTGAACTTGAAGAGATTGTAAGAAATTGGTCAGATGTGGAATGTTCAGTTAGTGATAATTCGGATTTTATTGTGAGCGATCATGATTCAAGCTCTGAATTATCTGCAGGCGTGAACGCAAACATTGTTAGTGATTTACAGTTTTTTATGGGAAAAATAATTTCCATTAGAACATCCAAGAACCAAATCATCCCGTTCGAACACAATTAACATAATATAGTTGTCGCGAATAGATGCCCCTCTTTATTATAAACCAGACGCGTGAATCATGAAAACTCTTGTGTGAACTCTTTTTAATGATTAATCCTTTTTCTCTTATTTTGTACACCCCGCGACAAAAAGATAGGAACAAAGAGTTTTTTCATTGATTTTTCATACAATAACGTTATCTAAATTGTGCTTATCATTTATTATTATTATAAAATAACACTATTCCTGGACTCATTTTTGTTTTAAGACTAATTTAGAAAAGTTTTAAGACTAAAATTTTTCTAATTTAAACTACACTCCGCGACAAAAAGATAGGAACAAAGGGTTTTTTTTAAATTTTTCATAAAATAACATTATCTAAATTGTGCTGATCATTTATTATCATAACAAAATATTATTAGTATATCAAAAACATATTAAATATTTGAATCATATTCAAAATATTCATATTAAAATTAATTATATATAAAAAAAAAAAAAAAAAAAAAAACTTTGTTCCTATCTTTTTGTCGCGCTGTGTAGTCTTAAATTAGAAAAAATTTAGTCTTAAAATTTTTCTAAATGAGTCTTAAAACAAAAATTAGTCCAGGAATAGTGTTATTTTATAATAATAATAAACGATAAGCACAATTTAGATAACGTTATTTTATGAAAAATCAAAGAAAAAACCCTTTGTTCCTATCTTTTTGTCGCTGGGTGTAGATATTTTGTTGCCATGTGCTTGGCAGAATGAATATTGTAACCAGATGGAACGGACGTAAGGTAGAACGTCCGTGGATTTTAGATATGTGAATTAGTTTTTGATTAAAATTTAAAAAGACATCCTGATAGTTACAGATTATTTTATGGATTATGTCTTACTTGATCTTATATTGAAGTTCTGCCAGAAGAATCTTCATCATTATGGATATCACGACGATCGGCTGCATCCGTTCCTCGACGAATCCAGGTTGGAACTTTTAATTATCAATAAAGAACTTGATTGTTTGAAATAAATCAGAATATTTGATAGGGCCTTACCATTAATTTTAAAATTTAGGAAAATAATAAGATCAAAATTTTCTACATGGCATCCCTGCCGAAGGGATGTGTATACAGATACTGGTCTAAGATAATTAAAAATACAAAATCTGGATTCCATGTAAGAATAATTATTTGGATTTTTTTGTAAGAAAAAATGACAGAGCCAGAACTACTGAGGGAAAAAAGAACAATTTTGCGTACAGCAATAACGAACAATGTAAATAAATTTGAAAAGGAAATCCAAAAACAGGATGAAAATGTTAACATAGTAGAACTTGAAGAAATGCTTGAGATTTTAGAAAGTAAATTTCTATCATTAAAAAGTACAAACAAGGAATTCGAACCGCAGATTAAAGTTAAAGAATTCGAAAACGAGTTCCTAAAATCCGAAGAATACGCGGAAAAGGTTCAGTTATGCAAATTTCGACACAATAAAAAACTTCATAGATATAGTAATAAGACATAGATTGATCGGCGAGAGGGAAAAAGTGATACCTTTTTTTCGGGAAAAATCACTCTAATGGCTGCCTTTCTCCGAGTAAATCACACACAGGAATACACACGGATAATTTAGTAAATAAAATTTATGAATAATTTATTTACTAAAGATGAATGAAAAACTCCAGATACAGTTTCAAATTCATTTTTCTTTTTATTCTTTTTTTTTTCAATACTCTCTAATGGCTGATTCTTGAACTTATTTCGGCATCAAAATTTTTTGCTCGATAACATGGGGATGATAGATCTACAGATATTACTATATCTATGAAAAACTTAATGAATTAAAAGGAAAATCATCCGGCTTTCCGAATTCGAACTACGAACCGCTTGGTCAAAGAGTAGAAATTAGTAAACCAAACCACCTAGTACAAATGTCAACTTACCACGGCTAAAAATTGAAAGATTTTTCGGGGATATTAATAATTGGTTGACTTACTGGAGTTCCTTTGAATCTTTAATTCATAATAATCCAGAACTCACCAAAGTTGATAAATTTAATTATTTAAAAGCGTATTTGGGAGGCACTGCATTGTGCACGATTGAAGGGCTTTCTGTGTCTGAAACTGCTTACGAATCGGCCGTAAATTTATTAAAAGAAAGGTTCGGTGATCGAAATGTATTAATTCATAACCACACCTGCAATATTTTAAATATAAAACCCCTGAAAAATTCTAACCATGTTGTAGAATTTAGAAAGTTTTGTGACAAAATTTTAACCTAATTAAGGAGTATAGAAGCGTTAGGCTCAGAAACGATTAATCTCTCTCCGGTTTTATGTACGACAATTTTGAAAGCGCTTCCACAAGACTTATTAATTGAATTAAATAAGCCGGAATTTGAGAAGGGTTATTATGAAATTACACATTTGTTAGATTTTTTGTCTGTATGTTTGAAACTGTAACAAAGTACAGCAGTCATTATTAGATGTCGGTGAAAGTTGCGCGAACAACAATAAATATGATCATAAGAAAAGTAGAAAATTGGATATCATGACGATCGGCTGCATCCATTCCTCTACGAATCCAGGTAGGCCTTTTTAATTATTAATTATTAATAAAGAACTTGATTATTTGAAATAAATCAGAATATTTGATCTAACCACCAATTTTAAAATTTAGAAAAATAATAAGATCAAAATTTTCGACAATAGTCATTCAGTTGCCAGACTAGCAAAAGTAGGACTAAAAGCGGAACCAGAGGAAACTTTTTATTATTTGATAAAAATGTGATTGAAGTTATTGTAATGTGGACTAATGGGAAAATCCAAAAGTGCAGAAAATGGTATTCTGACCAAACGTGACACGAACTTATTGACACAGATGAAATAAAAATAAAATCTTTTCTCGGATTATTGTTGTATTCAGCAGTCTTCAAATCAAATAGAGAAGATCTGGATAGTTTGTTTGCTACTGATGGTACAGGACAGGAGATTTTTCGTTGCGTTACATCCAAAGTAAGATTTTTATTTTTACTGAGCTGCTTGCTATTTGATGATCCGAAAACAAGAAAAACACGTATGTCTAGTGACAAAGCAGCTCCCATATCTGAAATTTTCGATATTGTCCCAAAAAATTGTCAAAAAAATTATTCTATAGGTGCAGACGCGTGTATCGATGAGATGCTAATAAAATTCAGAGGGCGACGTATTTTTAAAATGTACATGCCAAAGAAGCCCGGAGAGTACGGATTAAAAATTATGTGCTTTAACGATGCAAGAAACAATTATCTTTTCAACGCGTATATATTCTTCGGAAAAGATTGTGATGGAAATGGACTTACTGAAGATGAGAAAAATTTAAATAAACCAACTCAAGCAATTCTGCGTCTCGTTGAACCAATCAAAAATTCTAATAGAAATGTAACTGCAGATAATTGGTTTCTTCAGTTGAAGTAGTCCAATGCCTGAAAGATAAAGGAATGACTTCTATGTAGGAACATTGAGAAAAGATAAACAGGAAGTACCTAAAAAATTATTTCTTGCTTATAAATCCAGAGACATAGGCAATTGCCTGTACGGATTCACTAAAGAAATGACACAAATGTCTTATGTTCCTAAAAGAAGGAAAGCTGTCATATTACTATCTTCGATGCATCACTCTGGTGAAACGGATCATTTTTCCGAAAAACCGGAAATTATAGAAATGTATAACTTGACTAAAGGAGGAGTCAATGAATTCAATAAAAAATGCTCAGTCTATTCAACTGGTCGTCGTACACAACGTTGGGCAATAGCAATATTCTTCAAAATATTAGATATATGTGCTGTGAATGCATTTATACTACTCCAGGCATAGCCTTAAACTCCAAAAATGAAACGAAAAAATTCCCAGATCTTCTCTATTTGATTTGAAGTCTACTGAATGCAACAGTAATCCGAGAAAAGGTTTTATTTCTATTTTGTCTGTGTCATGTCGCGTTTGGTCAGAATACTGTTTTCTGCACTCTTTGATTTTCCCATTAGTTCACTTTACAATGACTCCAATCACATTTTTATCAAATAATAAATCAAAAGTTTCCTCTGGTTCTGCTTTTAGTCCTACTTTTGCTGGTCTGGCAACTGAACGACTATATTATGTTTAGGTGTTCGAACGGCACGATTTGGTTCTTGAATGTTCCACTGGAAATTATTTTTTCCATAAAAAACTGTAAATCGCTAACAATGTTTGCGTCCTCGTCTGCAGATAATTCAGAGCTTGAATCATGATCGCTCACAATAAATTCAGAATTATCACTATCTGAACATTCCACATCTGACCAATTTCTTACAATCTCTTCAAGTTCATTTCTGGTCAGATACACAGGACGTTTTCTTGAAACACGCGATTCCATTTTTTAAAACTATTTCATAATAAATAAAGTTAATCTACAACTGAAAATTACAACGAAAATAAACACGTACCTACTGCGAAAGGTCTCGTAGACCGCTTTGAAGGAAAAAGCGCTCAAATAAAACAGGAAAAACTGCTAGCTGAATCACACGTAGAAGGGGACCTTGGATTGTGATTTCAGGAAGGTAGAAAAGAAGGCTTGGATCATTTTGCATTTTAATTGGAACAAATGACGAACGCGAAAAAATGGTGGGTGGTCTGTGTCTGTGAGACCGCGCACAGCAATTAAAAGTTAATGTGACGTTGAATTTTCCAAAACAAAGAAAATTGGATTAATCTTTACCAGCTGACATGAAAAATTCCAAATTACACTGAAGAGTAGACTATGCTGTCCACTTTGATGTCCTAAGAAAACTAATTCCTATTTACAAAATCAAAGCTGAAATTTAAGCTTTCCCTGTGTAGGCCATGTAACAAAGTGCCTCCCTTTCCCCTAATATTGCAATGTGATTAAATTAAATTGGCATTTTAAACTGGAATCCTGATAAGCACTGTGCGAGCCAACGTGTTAAATTAAAATAAACCTTTTCATATCGTATTAAGGGTACAGTGGACTTTAAAATTCATCAATGTCTATCACTTCATTTTTTCGTTTTTCAGCAAAATACAGGGTGTCCAAGAATTATCTTTACAACTTTGAAATTTAATAACTTTTGAAATAAAAAAGATATTCACATTCTGTGTTCTGTAGTTATTAGTGCAACTCATAAAGTTTTTTTTCTGTTTAGGTTAGCCAGTTGTAAGTGAGCATGTGGACCCCACAGGAGAAAGCACAATGTGTGGCATGGTTCATTGAGAGCAAATCGGACACACAAGTTCAACGCAATTGCAGGACCAAATTTGGCAAAGCGCCACCATCCAGACCCACCATCCGTGCATGGCACACCAGCTTCATGACCACAGGCTCAGTGTTACATAAGAAAGGAGCAGGACGACTCAGCACAAGTGATGAAACTGTTGAGCGGGTCCGCAAAGCATTCCAGTGCAGTCCAAAAAAATCAGTTCTTATGTAACACTGAGCCTGTGGTCATGAAGCTGGTGTGCCATGCACGGATGGTGAGTCTGGATGTTGGCGCTTTGCCAAATTTGGTCCTGCAATTGCGTTGAACTTGTGTGTCCGATTTGCTCTCAATGAACCATGCCACACATTGTTCTTTCTCATGTGAGGTCCACATGCTCAGTTACAACTGGCTAACCTAAACAGAACAAAACTTTATGAGTTGCACTAATAACTGCAGAACACAGAATGTGAATATCCTTTTTATTTCAAAAGTTATTAAATTTCAAAGTTGTAAAGATAATTTTTGGACACCCTGTATATACCGCTACACGTGTCATAAAAAAATATATCTTTCATTTATGTCTGAAATTGTTTCAGTATGTACTTATGGTGAGAGTACTTATGTTACTCACTGAATTGCCACTCAAACAGGAGAATGAAATTCCCTGACTTTTCCAGTTTTTCCAGGTGTGTTCTAAGAAAATTCCAGTCTAACCGTATATTGAGCATTGACTGTATTGAGGGCAAAATAATTATGCTACTATTTGAAAATACAAAAGTTACGTATGACAAAAGTTGCATATAATGATAGCATCTGTCGCTTATTAATAAGCGAGTTAAAAAATTTCTTTTGCGAGTGGAGAGGAAGGCTGGGACAAATGGCAGAAGGTAAGGGGGGGGGGGGGGGGGGGGAACCTACTTTAACAGATTTTTTTTTTTTTTTTGGGGGGGGGGGGGTAATCATCACATAAAATTCACTGACTTTTCAAGATTCTGGCTAAAATATTTTAACACCCAGCTAACTTTTCCCTCACTTTTATGGTCAATTTTCGAATTTCCTGACTATTCCAGGTTTTCCAGGTAGTGTGGCAACCCTGCATTCCGCATTTACAACTATTATAACTGATTTTTTAGAGCCAAAAATTTTAGCAATTTTACAGTATGAAATGTTTCATGCAAAATTCCTTATTTTCAATTTTATTGAAACTTCTTACAGTTACTCGTTATTTATGTGTAAACATAAATTACTTAAAATAGTCTTCTTTTTAGGTCATTAAAATGTAAAATTTAACGTTATTATAGATTTTAATTACATTGCATATCGAAATGTTTTTTAAAATCACATTAAATGCATTCTTTTAAACTTTTTCTATAAGATATGATAAAAATGTCTAGTATGTTTTGCTTTTAGGTGTAAAATGATTATTGTGGAAGAGTAATGTAAATGTTTATTCAAACGCATTTGGCCTAGAACATTTTGAAATATACTATGTTTTTTTTAATTTAAATTTTGCTTATCTCAAATACTTTTAAAAATATATTCCCCAAACTCTGTATGTAAATGCCTATTTACACTGTGAAATATTGTTGAAATTTAAAAAGAAATTCACTGACATTTAAAAAAGTTAGTTTTATTCCACTGTACCCTTAAATAAAATAAATTTAGCTTTGGTAAATAATACATTTTTCTCCCCTAACACCGCAAGTGCAGAAACTAATAACAACTGAATAAAAAATATTTACCAAATTATTTCTGGTGTTTACAAAAGTTGGATCTTCTGGTCCAAGTGTCTTTTCATAAATTTCTAAAGCTCGCTGAAAATATCGTTCAGCTTCTTCATATTTTCCTTGATTCTGACACATTAAAGCAAGATTATTTAACTGCTTTGCAACATCTGAGTGATCTTTACCCAAGACCTGAAAAGAAAATATCAGCTTAAAAGAAATTCTAGTTTCAAAAAATACCAATGAAACAAATTTAATTGAAGTTTTTATAAAAATGGGCTTTTTAAAACTATATAAGATTTTGAAAAAAAAAAAAAAAAAAAGAAAAAAGAAAAAGAAAAAAAACTTTAATTCAATTTTTTCCTGTATGTTAGTTGAAATTTAGTAATGGCAGACAATATACTTTTGCTTATTTCATTTTTACAGACTACATTTGGAAAAGGTTATAAATACTGTACTATTGCAATAACATTCACAATTGCAAGTCGCAAATTGCAAAAGAAAATATTACTATTTTTAAGAAAAATGTTAATGTTAAAAAGATATTAATTAAACATGAACTAGGAGGGGAGTGTGGGTGGAAGAAGAAAAAAAAATACATAACACTGACCTTTTCCCTAATTTCTAGAGCTCTTTTAGATAAAATTTCTGCTTCTTTGTACTTTTCTCTTTTGCCATATAAAACCGCTAAGTTATTTAAAGTAGCAGCTACCTATAAACAATAAAAAGAGAGATAAATTTTATAAATTTTTTAAAGAAAAAAGAAAAATATGAAACACGTTGGAAAAAAAAATAATAATAATAAAAATTATTTATAGAAGGAACCATTGAAAATATTTAGTGTCTTTAAAATATATATAAAAAATCTGGTGTATAACAACCACACGATTTCAATTATCCACTTTTAAATGCATTATATGCACTTTCTGGAGATAATGTGGTCAGGAGACTTAAAATTGACCAAACAAACTAAGACAATCTAACAATTTTCCAATTTTCCTTTTTTTTTATCTAACAATTTTCCTAGCACATGTAAAGACATGTAAAACAGAGTTTACCTAGCGAGTTTAAAAAAATCGGTATAGCCATTTTTTGGACAGCAATTTCTGAGATCTAAAACTGACCTACCTAATCAGGATGATTGTTAATTTTCCTGTAATAACCCCATAATACATGCAAAAGGATATCTAAAAAGGGGTTTTATGTAGCAATTTCCAAGAAAATTTTTAGAGACGTATTTGCAATAACGACTCCCAGCAAAATTTGGAAAACTCAATTGTTTACTGAAAAACAACAATTGGATATGAAAGGATATCCAAAAAGGAGTTAATAGGGGGAGTTAAAAAAAAAAAAAAAAAAAAAAAAAAAATCTATACAGCCGTTTTTAAAGGAACGCACTTACTGCGAGACCTCAAATTGACCTACATATACAGGATGCCTTTTAATTTTCCTGAGCTAACCAACCAACTAATACATACAAAAGGACATGTAATAAGGTGTTTCTACATCAACTTTGAAGGAAATCGTTAGAGTTGTTTTTGAGATACGGACATTTATGGTTTTTCAGTTTTCTCCAAAGTTGCAAAAATCATCTGTACACCAGACCTGTCTAAATTCTTAAGTTTCGTTGTTCTATCTTTGTTAGTTTTTGAGGTATAATTGTCAGAAGATTCCCCACACATATACACTTACCAATCGCCGGAAACTGCTTTTTTGAACTCAGGAGACCTTAAAACATGTAAATCAGGTGAAAACTCGATATCTAATTTTTTGACCAAATAGTAGTCAGGTGACCAAATGGTAGTCAGGTAATCGAAGTAAAAACTCTTTGCAAATAAAAACTGGTTGGCATGGGTGGACTCTGTTCAGTTCCCCATCATATATTTGTTATAAATACTACAAGTCATATTATATTCATGCGAAGAGAAACGAATTTGATCCCTCGATATGCTGACAGACTGAAACGTCTTACCTAATTGGTGACTCCCCATTCAGTTCGATACATATACATTTACCTATCTTTTGTTAATTTTTTTCATTGAAGTCAGTTTCATATTTTAATCCATACTATTTTCAATGCAATGATCCTCATAATGAAGTTTAAATTAAATATTGCTCTATTCTGCTGTGTTAAGAAAATCTTAAATTTAGAAAGACTTACGAAATTTTTAAATTATTTTATTCGCATTCAACGATGTCCAATCCAGTATTCTAAAGGACGTTTTAAAAGTGGTCTGACATCTTTACAATGAAAATTTCCCTCAAAATGGATGTTTATGCGAAATTTTGTCCTATTCTGCCATGTTAAGAAAATTGTAAATTTCGAATGACTTATGAATTTTTTAAAGTAGAAAATCAAATTGAAAAAAATTAAAGTTGGCGCTCATTTCAATATGTAGATAACCCCTAATTCAAAATTTGACAACATTTTCTGAAAGTGCATTTAATTTCCAGTTGAATGGTGGCTATTAAATTTTTCTGCGTCAATTAATAACGAAATATTACAGTGAGTGCTGCGTTTTTTTTTTTTTTTTTTTTCCCGACAGTACATCTACATAATGCACTACACTGTACTGAATAAACCTATAATCAGTAAAAAATTGTTTCAAATGCTCATATACATGATAAACCTATTATATAACTAAAATTTAGCATAATTAGAAAACATTCCAAGAAATGGCTCCAAAAAAACAATAATGTATCTGAATACTTTTATAAAATTATTTATGGACTATAAACATTAATAGGGACTATACAGCTTTTAATATGAAACTATTACTAAGTTACATAGTACTACTATCAAACTATTACTAAGTTTTAGTTTTTTAATACTGTTCTTTAATACTTTTAATTTTTCTTTTTCTTTCTTTTTTTTTTTTTGAGTTTTACTACATTTAAAAAATAGATATAGATATCTGAAGTCTAATGGGTATTATGTTTGTTTGATTAGGTGGAGTGCAAATAATTTAATTTATGGCATTTTTGCTACAAGTTTGCTTAACCCTTTGCGGTCCATTCAACTAAAATGTGATGTTCAGTACCACTGGGCATTGTATTGCAAAGAATTTAGAAAGATTTAGTTTTTCCTTAAGGATCGCAAGTGCATTGCTGTTGACAATTTCTATATGGCACAGACTTGTTAAAAAACTACATCAAGTAAGAAATAATTTTTTTCAGTCTCCTAAAATATAAAAAAAGATTTAATTCTGTTACAGTACGGACTCGTTTATTTTATATAAAGATACCAGTCAAAGAAAAAAATTATTATAATTCTGAATGTAATTGGTAACATTAATAAAACATAATGTTATGATATTGCTCTTGAGAGAAAGATAGAAAGGCAAAACATTGTTATATGCAGTAGGTGTGTTTTACCCTGTTTTTATTAACTCGCTTTCTTGCTTGTTTGTTTGTCCAGTACAAATCTTGCAATCGATATTTAACTAACTTCCCGACTAGCTAGGCATTTGAAACTTTTAGAATAGCTCAGAACACGATGACAACGCAATGCCTCGAAGCCCGATTTTCGAATTATTGATTAGTTTTCCTTTAATTAATTAAAATATGAAAATAATAACCTCCTAATAGCTTTAAATTAGCCATTTTAAATAATAGCTATAATTTAATTGTTGAAAAAAAAATACGGGTTTATTTTCTTTTGACATAAAAATAAATACATTTAATTAAACGTGAACATTAAAAAATTATAAAAAGTTAAATTAGGCATCTCACAAAAATTGGCGTCATTATAACTTTAAAAATTTTATACATATTGATAAAGTGCTAAAGTAGTTCATGATGCTAATATATATATTGTTTTAAAAGGATTAATGTTTTATTTTTAAAACCAATTTTTTTTTTTTTAAGTTTACTGAACTGAGTCCGCTGCTTAAAATAAATGTTTGAAAATTTCTTATAATTACACTTTTTATTACAGATTTGATCATTTTCTTCCCAAGCTGATGGGATAATTCGTCATTTTTTTTTATAAGTATTTATTAATACATAGAATTGTCAAGTTTATATGATTCAACAGAAAAAATTTAAAAACACGGTACATAAAGATTTTTTTTTTTTTTTTTTTTTTTTTTTAAATCTTATAATTATTTACTTCATAAGTAAAAGAAAAAAAACCCTAAATTTTAATATATATACTTTTAAACTAAAAATAGTAGAATTTTTCCTATATAAATTTAAAAAAATATATATTAAATAGGTTATCCCTTGATAGATGGATAAAAAGTTTATAGGGATAATACTGAAATATTTTATTTAAAAAAAAAAAAAAAAATATGCAGATTTTATTAAATCAAGCACACTTACAGCAGGATGATTTTCGCCTAACGTTTTTTCTCTAATGGCCAAGGCATCATTCAGTAAGTTAGTAGCTTCTTTGAATTTATTTTGATCCCTGTAAAGTAAAAAACGTTTGAATAAATACCACACAGTTTTCAATTAAAAGATAAGTTCACAAAAATTAAAGCATTGTATACACAACAGACGAATAACTGACTAATACTCTGAATAACTGTTTTTGGTTTAAAAATACAGTTATGGTAAACAAGGAAAATATATACTGAACTAGTTGGCGTATAGGTATGGACTCTGCTCAGTACCCCATCATATGTATGTTCGCATAAATTTTTAGTACAAAATATATTATCAAAACTGACGTTTACGTGAAATTGTGTCCTATTCTGCCATGTTAAGAAATTCGTAATCTCCAATAATTTGCGAAATTTTCAAAGTAGCATGTTTATAGTTAATGGTGTTTATTTCGGCATCGAAACTGATATTTTAAAACTGTTCTGACATTTTTACAGTAAAAAATTTTCTATTTAATGGACATTTAAGCGAAATTTTGGCCTATTCTCAAATGTTAAGGAAATCGTAAATTTTTAATAACTTACGAAGTTTTTTAATTCGAATGTTGCAAATGAATAAGGTTCTTGCTAGTGTCGAAAATAATATTTTAAAACTGATCTGACTTCTCTGCGACTATTTTTTCTTGATATATCGTGTACATAGACTAACAAACTAACTAACGGACTAACAAACTAACAGACACGCTACAGACGGACACCATACAAATTTTATAATTTTCGGATTCTTAACACCTGAAAACGTGTAAAAATATCAAGAGACCGAGGTCGAAAATTTTTACGATTACCTAAGTTCCCCATACCTATAGGGGGAACTAAAACTAGTTGGTATAGGTGGACTCTGCTCAGTTCCCCATCATATTTATGTTCTCAAAAATTTCTAGTGCGAGACATCATGTTAAAAGAAATTAATTTGACCAAAGCTTGATACAGTGACAGAATGAAATCCCCGCCTCATAGGCTATCCACCGTTCACTTCGATATATTTACCTTATTATAATCTATTAATTTATTTTATCAGGGTCAATTCCGTTGTTTAGTTTTCATGCTATTATTTCCAATGCAATAATCCTCAAAATTCATATTTATATGAAAAATTTACAATTTCGCTATGTTGATAAAATCGTAAATTACGAATAATTTACGAAATTTTCCTATTAGAATATTCGTATTCAATCATGTTCAAACAAATATCATAAATGTAATTTTGAAGTTGTCTAATGTATTATGATCCTCAAAATGGACGTTATGCCCAATTAGAATGAAATGTTAAATAGATCGTAAATTCTAAATAACTAGCGAAATTTTTAAATTAAAAAATTCATAGGGATGTTCATGCCAGTATCTTAAATGATATTTTTAAAGTGTTCTGACATCTTTACGATGAAAATGTTTCTCAAAGTGGACGTTTAGGCGAAATTTTGCCCTATTCTGCCATATTAAGAGAATCGTAAATTTTCAGTGACTTACGAAATTTTCAAATTGGAAAATTCATTGTCAAGAATGTTTATACCAGCGTCTTATATAATATTTTAAAAGTAGTTTGACAACTTTTTACAATGAAAATACCATTTTGCTGTATTCTGCCATGTTAAGAAATTCGTAAATTTCGAATAATTTGCGAAATTTTCAAAGTAGCATGTTTCTTGTTAATGATGTTTATCCCGGCATCAAAATTGATGATTAAAACCTGTTTTTACATCTTTACGATAAAAATATTTCTTTTCATACACGTTTGTGTGAAATTTTGCCCTATTCTCTCATGTCAAGAAAATCGTAAATTTCGAATAACTTCTGAAGTTTTTTAATTTGAATGTTGCAAATGAATAGGGTTCTTGCCAATGTCATAACTAATACTTTAAAACTGGTTCGAGAGCGACCTCTGTGAGCAATAACAGCACATATCTGCCTAGGCATTGAATCGAACAACGATTGGATGACATGTACGGGTAGAGTACTTCATGAAGCTTCAACACGATGCCACAATTCATCGATCGAAGCTACTGGTGAGTGGTGGGGGGTCTAGACTTTTTTCAACGATTAAACAGTCATTTTCATTGGTGCGAGATCAGGAGAACGCGCTGGCCAGAGCAACAGTCGAACACATTCTGTATCAAAGAAGGTCCGGACAATACAAACAACTTGCGGTCGTGCATTATCTTGCTTAAATTTTGTGCTACGGAGGCCTCGAATACAGGGCAGAGAGGTGGGCCTTAACTCATCAGAAATTTAATGGCCGCTGTTCAGAGTGCCAGAAATACGAACATGAAGTAATCGAGACGTGTAACCTATGGGAACCCATAACATCATTGCAAATGATGGACAGTATGATGATGTCGAATCCCAGATGGCAATGTGCATTATTCATAATACCGTTAAATACAGATAAGGCAATTTTGATGCTGTAAATAGGATTGTGATTTTTCTGAAAAGTGACTTCACGCTATTTCTGCGTCCAGGTTCATCACTGATCACACATTAATTGCGCCCATATCAGTGATGCAGTTTTGAGGGTAATCAAATTTTTGGTAGCCGCATACTGAGTCACCACCTGGATTGATGGTATGTTGTACCATTGGATACACGTCCCGGTCACCTCTTGTTTTCATTCCCGCCACTCTGAATACCAGCCATTACATTTCTGACGAGTGAAGGCCCATAGCTCTGCCCTATGTTCAGGGCCTCCGAAGCGCAACATTTAAGCAGGACAATGCACGCAAGTTGTCCATATTGTCCATCCTGAGAATATTTTAAATAAATCTTATTTCTTTTCTATCGCTTAAATTATCTCTTTTTTTTTTTTTTTTTCATTCATTTCAAATTATGGATAATTTTTATTTATTTACTTTCAATATATTGTTGCAACCATGACATCATTTTTCTTTGTTAAACTATCCCTCCCACCCTTTCTTTTTAATCATTTTAAACCAGTGATAAATTTTACTTGCTTTATTTCACTGCATTGTTGAAACAATGGCATTAGTTTCAATTAGAATGGTACAAATCGGTGTGTGTTTGTGATTGGGAATAAGCTCGATTGGCAGCACTAGGGTCCTAGGCCTGAGGGGTAATGTCTTCCGTGGAGGTCTTTCTGAGGGGTCCTAACCCGTATTTAAGCGTTTCGTAGAAAACCATGGAAAACTCCGAACGGCTAAGCCAACGAGCGCTACCTGGAATCGAACCCTAGTACAAATCGGAAAAATGATCACAGAAAAATTTATGGTATTCTTATGAATATTATGTATTAAAAAAATCCCTTTTCGGCAAGCTTAAAGGCAAAGGTAGATTCCTTTACGTTAATGTTACAACAATTGTAAAGAAATTTTACATATGCATTAATACCTATCCAATGGCTTTGTTCCCACACATTGCATTATTTACGTCGCTATTCTGTTTTCAAGAAATTTAATTTTCAACTACAAAAGGGTTTTATTCATTCTACTTAAAATTTTAGGCTAAATTTGTTGGTTTGTAAATGTTTCAATTTTTTAAAATTCAAGCTCATTATGATTCAACAAATAAAAGCCTTAAAGATATACAATCCCAGCAATGGTGAATCCCGGAGGGGGCTATTGGGCTACACCCCCCTCCCCACCCAAGCTTAATCAAAATTATAATTTTTATTTAAAATCCATATAACTGTTGTTCAATACCTTTCTTTTAACCCGTTAGTAGTCGCTATAGACAGCGCCACCTATTAAAAATCGCACACTTTTTATTTAACTGTCACCAATAATTTTAAGAAGTGATGTGACCGACGTTTCTTCGATTTTATTTGCGATTTATTCATATCAAATGCTACTTCTAAAAAAATCTGGCAACACTAAAAGATGGGCGGCAAATCGACCAACTAGCGACTACTAACGGGTTAAAAGAAAAAGTAATAGAAACGTGAAAATGCACTTGTGATCTTACTAGTTCTGGTAAGCCTGGCGTTGCTATGGTCAAGTCAAATACAGATAAGTGGTAGCGGTTTTTGTATAGTTATTTCATTGTAATTTTTATTGAATTATTGAAAGTTTTGTATTGTGTTTTTGTGATTCTTATTGTCAGATGAGTAAAAATTGTAAAGTGAAACTGTTTTGGCTCACATAAGCTGGAACATTAACATTAGGTAACATTTGACCATTTGGCACTGCTGAATTTCAATGTCAATTGTTATGAATTTAGTAAATTGTATGATTTGGCGAGATTTTGGTGACAAAACTTGCGACTTAGCAATGAAATTTGTGATTTGGCTGCAAAAGTTGATAGTTGACGACGAAATTTTTGACTTGGCGACAAAATTTGGCGAGCTTGGGGATGGAGAAAGGCAGCTTTGACGTCATTATATTTTCTTTCCACGCGAAAACCTCATATCTCTTCACAGACCAATATCTTGTTTCGACAAGATAAAAAGTCAAAGGAAGCTGTAACGTATTACTTTCAATCGTAAATTTTAAATTCTTGCCTAAACTGATTTTCTAAACTATTCACCACAAACGATATTTGTATTAAGATTGACGTATTATTTTAATTTTATATTTTTAAATTATTAATTAAAGCGTCTAACAAGGTTTTTAATTAACACACTTTTATTAACTTGATATGATGCAATTATTAATGTATGTAACGGAATTTTGCAATTCAATTTTCGGCAACTTCTTGTCGTCCAAAGGACCAGAAATTTTGCATACGACTTCATAATCAATGACAATACTAGATACAAGTGTTTCCAGGCACTTTTCCCATCAGGGGCAGGTTCCAAGGGAAAACAAAAAATCTATACTTATACAAAACTATCGTATATGACACAGGATTTGGATGTATTTGTTTTATGTCGAGTGGCAACAATTAATTTTTTTTAAATAAAGATTTAAAAGTATGTAATAGTTTTCTAAAGCCTTTATTAGTTCATTTTTCAATAAAAGAGTGTTCTTTATTTTTTTTTTTTTTAATGGTATAGTTTTATTTATCAAAATAAGGGAATTCGAGTAATGAAATATTTAAACTTAAATTTTCATGAAAATAAACTTCAACGGAAAATTCATTAAAATCGTCCCTAGTTCATTTGTTAAAGGGATACCTAAATGTCCCCAAATTTATTACTTTTTCTACCATGCCAGTTTAATTCGTTTAGCATCGATTTACAATTTTTTAGTGCTAGAGGCCTATTTCAGTCGGTACAGTTGTCGAATTTTTATAGGTCACTCTTAATTAGTGCTAAGGGCCTATTTCAGTCGGTTTATTGAATGGGGATTTATTGAATGAAGTCCCCCCAAGGCCCAACTTTGACATGAGTCCCCCCCCCCAGGCCCAACTTTGACATGAGTTCCCCCCAAGGTACCCCTATTTCAGTCGGTACAGCGTTGTCGAATTTTTATAATACACTCTTAATAGTGCTAAGGGCCTATTTCAGTCGGTTTATTGAATGGGGATTTATTGAATGAAGTCCCCCCAAGGCACAACTTTGACATGAGTCCCCCCCAAGGTACCCCTATTTCAGTCGGTACAGCGTAGTCGAATTTTTATAATACACTCTTAATAGTGCTAAGGGCCTATTTCAGTCGGTTTATTGAATGGGGATTTATTGAATGAAGTCCCCCCAAGGCACAACTTTGACATGAGTCCCCCCCCCCCAGGCCCAACTTTGACATGAGTCCCCCCAATTCCCAACTTTGACATGAGTCCCCCCCATGCCCAACTTTGACATGAGTCCCCCCAAGGCCCAACTTTGACATGAGTCCCCCCCCAAGGTACAACTTTGACATGTGTCTCCCCAAGGCACACCTCCCCCTCATTGGGAAAAAGAGAAAAAATGTTGTTTTGCGGCTATAAGACAGTTTGGACTTCCAACGTTATTTGTTACAATATCTGTAGCTGAAACACATTGGTTTGATTTAATGAAAACTTTATCATGGAATTTAGATCGTCACGAATTAACTAAAGAAGAATTTGTCGATATTAACAAGTTTAGCAGTAGGCCTCTGGCACTAAATTAAAATCTGTCAATGTCAGATTTTCATGTTTTTTTTTTTTTTAAACGATGACATTTATCTTTTACATTATAGCATCTATGTCATAAAGCTAAGTCTAAATTTGCTTAGCGCTAAGATATGTTGATTTTATTTAATTATTTTTTTATTAACTTTTATTTTATGTCTTTAAAATCACGGATAAAATTTTATTTCATTTTTCTCAGTACGTTGTTGTAATTGTGACGTCATATTTTCTGTTAAATTAAACTTTTTTTTTTAATCAGATTATTATATTGTTTAAAAACATGATTAAAATTTTATTATATTTTCAGTGATCTTTTTTATTATCATTTGCACGTGACATAAGCATCAGATTATAAATTTTTGCAATGAAAGCTATAGAAACTGTCGGCTTCATCACAAGAAAAATCACTTTTTAACTTGTAACTTTTAAGCAATTGAAGTTATTGAAAAAGTTTAAATACAAAAGTTGTTTTTTAGAGTAAGGCGGTAATTCGCCTGATTTGAAGTACTTTCCTATTTTCAATATTAAAGAAATTATGGACAAATGAAAATTTCCACCCCCCACCATTTCCACCCCCTTCGAGCTGGATACCCCATCTACGAACTCGACCGAGATTTTTACTGTCCTGACAACATATCCCGAGCTGGTTAAATTTAAATAAAAATTACTCCAGTTATCGTGTTCACAACTTAACATGGGAAAAAGCGTTATACATATATATATATATATATATATATACCTATATATATATATATATATATATAAACTTTTGAACGGAGGGTGGTTTTGAGTTCTAGGGGTCATGATCGGTGAAGATATGAAGACATTTTCCAGAAGTCGTGTCATGAGAACCATTGCAATAGGTAGATCTCCTATAAGGAATCTACCTAAAATATATCACAGTTTGCAAAATAAATAAAAACAAAATTTTACCTATATACTAAAGCAAGAATATTAAGCATTGTAGCCACATCTGGGTGATCATGACCCTTTGTTTTTTCCAGATCTTCTAATGCTTGTTTACAAAGAGGTACTGCAACTTCATGTCGCCCTTGAAAAGCGTACTGAATAACAAGATTGTGCAAGGTTCGAAGTCGAGCAGGTATCTCATACCCAGCATTAGCAGAAACAGACATTTGGGTTGAAGGAGTAGGAGAAACAGCTTAATAATAATAATAATAATAATAATAAATACTTAATAAATACTACATGCTTATTTATTTACTGAAGAAAATCTTTTACTTTTAGAAGAAAAAGAATAAATAAAATGTGAAATAAAATTTCCAAGGTTGTCAAAAAAATTATTTTTTATGTATTTTGAAATGGCAGCTCAGTTATTTTACCATGTTTTTATTAACTTCGATTCTTGTGTGTTTGTCAGGAACAAATCTTGCAATCGATTTTTAACTAACTTCCCGACTAGCTAGACATTTGAAACTTTCACAGTAGCTCAGAACCCGGTGACAACACAATACTTCGAAGTCAGATTTTCGAATTTTCGAATAGTTTTCTTTTAATTAATTAAAATGTGAAAATGATAAGCTCCTAATAGCAATAAAAATAGTCATTAAAATATTAGCTATAATTTAATTGTTGCCAAAAAAAAATTTACGAGTTCATTTTCTTTCGACCTAAAAATAAATACATTTAATTAAACGTGAGCGTTAAAAAATTGTTAAAAGTTAAATCATGCATTTGGCAAAAATTGACGTCGTTATCATTTTAAAGATTTTCTACACAATGATAAAGTGCTAATGTAGTTCATGATGCAAATATATGTTGTTCGGAAAGGATTAATATTTTATTTTTAAAACCAACTTTTTTTTTAAAGTTCAAATTTCCGGTAACTCTTTAACCAATCACATTAGAACGTCCATCTTTGGAATATCGATAATAAGAATTTTCTTGCCAAAAGTCGCCAAAAAAGTCGCCAAGGGCAAAAAGTTGTCAAATTTGGCGCCAAATCCATTACCTGCCTATTGGAGCTTTTTAATGCGTTTTAAAGAGAAGTTTAAGCTATTTAAAAACGTGGTATATAAAATTTTTTTTAATCTTATAATTATTTGTTGATTGGTTCTACAATAAAACACTGTTATATAATATAAAGAGTTTCTAGAACTTTAACCGTTGTTACATATTATAAAGAGTATCCATCTAGCAGCTTCATATTACCCACTTCTATCACGTTGAAAGGATATTAAGACTTAAAATATTAAAGAATTTAGCTGAATTAGTATCCGCGATTGTAATGAAATGCTCGCCCTCTGGTGGGCTAAGGTGAAATTATCACACCACTGATAGCTTTCACGCTGAAACAATGATAGAACAACAAGAAAGAACACTAATTAATACACGTGTGGCTATTATATTTACTAACAACTGCAGTTGGGAAAGCGCCATCTATCAATCATTACAAACGCGGATAGTGGAAAATTTTAAAATAATTTCTTTGGTCTCTGACTAGCAGCAACTGTTGAATGAAATGATTAACATTTGAACCTGTTATTATCCGCGTTTGTAATGATCGATAGATGCCGCTTTCTCAACTGCAGTTGTTAGTAAATATTGCTACGTGTAATAATTGCCACGTGCATTTATTATTGTGCTTTCTTGTTGTTCCATCATTGTTTCAGCGTGAAAGCTATCAGTGGTATGATAATTTCACCTTAGCCCACCAGAGGGCGAGCATTTCATTACAATCGCGGATACTTGGATTTAATTAATGTCAAAATAACAGGTACCTAATTCATGTAGAATCTACATGAATTAGGTTTTAGTTTTTTCAACATTATACTTTAAATTATAAAGTTTAAAAAAAAAAAAAAAAAAAGCAGAATTTGCATTAAAGTAAAACAAAACAAAACAAAAAAAGTATTTAAAATTTATCATGAAGCTGGAAGTTATTTTATTACTAATTACATTTTGTAACTAACTAAATTTAAATAACATTTTAAATGGAAAAGCATTTTTTAGCAAGATTGAAAACTGACTAATCAGGGATAGGAGTTGAACACAAGGTTACCTTGTTAACATCTCATGATGATATTTTGCTTTCAAGTGAGTAAATAATGCTACTCGAAGGTTATCATAATAACTCAGTTTGTAGATCAATTCTTATTGCTAGCCTAGCCAGTTTTTGACATTCTTCAGATTGCCTTTTCCTTTTAAAATGTTATTTATTGAATCACTTTCATTTGAAGTAGTTATGATTTCGTTTATACTAAAAATTTGGTCTATGAAACAGTAACAATTGTATTGAAACAGTTTATAAAAGTATTAATAGAAGCAGATAAAATTAGTTTCGTACTTTCGTGTCAACCACATATCAGAAATAATATTAACAGTATAGCATGCCATTATATTATAGGAAGAGAAGTATAATGTGTACGAGTTTATGATAATGCTTATTATAAATTTAATAATGATTATATAAATATTTTTTTATAATGTTTATCGTATAAGTTCATTGTTGAATAAATTAGACTTAGATTAATGGATAATAAATTCTAAATTGCATAAATGCCATTCTTTATTCAAAACGAAACTACTTTTAGCATGCATAATATCAAGTTAAATCTAACTTACCTCTCTCCTGTATTTCCCGGATGCTTGAAGTAAATGTACGCCACACACATAAAATAGATTCAGATTTAAATTACTTATATACTGGAATTTAATGACAGACTTGCAGAATATCAAGACAACATATCAGAATATGAGATCGACACCAATCTCAGACACATTTTTCTCTTGATTTCACGAATTATATAGATGACGACTTATTCAGGAGCGTTGTATAAACAACCACATAATATTATTTCACAGAATTAATCAACTCACATTTAAAAGATTTTCCGAATTAGCAATATGGTACATTCTGTACGAGTGAAGTATATCAAATAAAGAATAATAGTTCATTTTTCATATAGAATCAGATTCATGTTTCAGTCATTATTACTCGATTATAATTTACGAATGGTTTTATTTCGACTGATAGAATCCATAAAACATAATAAAAGAGAATTAAGTTCGATACAGAATGATCATACATGATTTAGCATGATTTTAATAGACTACGAATAAATCAAAAGCTTGACTTGATTTAACGAATGTATTCATGAAACAATAATAATGATTAACGAATAAAATTAGAATTAGAATTATCAGGTATGATTTCATTAGATTATGAATACCCGAACGGTTTGACTTGACTGAATGAAAACGAATATGTTCCGAGAGAGCTAAAAAAAAATTCCTTTTCGGCAAGCTTAAAGGCAAAGGTAGATTCCTTTACCTTTATGCTATTACCTTTATTCCTTTACTCTATGTTACAAATGTAAATAAATTTTACATATGCATTAATACTTAGCCAATGGCTTTGTTCTCACACATTGAATTTTTTACGTTGCTATTCTGTTTTCAAGAAATTTAATTTTCAGTAAAAAAAGGATTTTATTCAATCTACTTAAAATTTTAGGCTAGATTTATTGGTCTGTAAATGCTTCAATTTTTTTTAAATTCAAGCTCATAATAATTCAACAAATAGAAGTCTTAAAGATATATAATCCCAGCAATGGTAAATCCCGGAGGGGGGCTATTGGGCTACACCCCCCTCCCCACCCAAGCTTAATTAAAATTATAATTTTTATATAAATTCCATATAACTGAGGTTCAATCTCTTTCTTTTAAAGAAAAAATAATAGAAACGTGAAAATGCACTTGTGACCTTAGCACTGGTAAGCCTGGCGTTGATTCTTATTGTCAGATGAGTAAAAATTGTAAAGTGAAACTGTTTTGGTTCACATAAGCTGGAACATTAACATTAGTTAACATTGGACCATTTGGCATCGCTGAATTTCAATGTTAATTGTTATGAATTTAGTAAATTGTATGATTTGGCGAGATTTTGGTGGCAAAACTTGGGACTTATCAATGAAATTTGTGATTTGGCGGCAAAATTTGATAGTTAACGACTAAAATTTTTGACTTGGCGACAAAATTCGTTGTCAGACGACAAAATTTGGCGAGCTTGGTGATGGAGAAAGGCAGCTTTGGCGTCATTATATTTTCTTTCCATGCGAATACCTCATATCTCTTCACAGACCAATATCTTGTTCCGACGAGATAAAAACTCAAAGGAAGCTGTAACTTATTACTCTCAATCGTAAGTTTTAAATTCTTGCCTAAATCGACATTCTAAACTATTCACCACAAACGATATTTGTATTAAGATTGACGTATTATTTTAATTTTATATTTTTAAATGATTAATTAAAGCGTTTAACATGGTTTTTAATTAACACACTTTTATTAACTTGATATGATGCAACTATTAATGTATATAACGGAATTTTGCAATCAATTTTTGGTAACTTCTTGTCGTCCGAAGAACCTGAAATTTTGCACACGACTTCATAATAAATGACAATACTAGATACAAGTATTTCCAGGCACTTTTCTCATGAGGGGCCAGGTTCCAGGGGCAAACAAAAAATCTATACTTATACAAAACTATCCTATGTGACACAGGATTTGGACGTATTTATATAATGTAGAGTGGTAACAATTGATTTTTTTAAATAAAGATTTAAAAGTATGTAATAGTTTTCTAAAGTCTTTATTAGTTCACTTTTCAATAAAAGTGTGTTCTTTATTTTTTTTAAAAATGGTATAATTTTATTTATCAAAATAAGGGAATTCGAGTAATGAAATACTTTAGTTTAAATTTAAGTTTTTATGAAAGTAAACTTCAACGGAAAATTCATTAAAATTGTCCCTAGTTTATTTGTCAAAAGGATAATCCGCGTTTGTAATGGTCGATAGATGGCGCTTTTTCAGGTTTTGTTGTTAGTAAATATAATAGCCTAGTGTATCTATTTTTGTTCTATTTGTGTTACTATTTAATATTTGTGCTATATTTTCTCCGGCATTACATCATGGAAAATGGATTGCTTTTGGAAAAAATATTTCGGTTTATTCAAAGTTCGATCGGAAATAGATTTTTAACTGAAGCTGAACAAATATTAGTTTCAAATCATCTGATTAATTTTTTACTTCCATTAGCCGAAGCAACTGAAATTTTAAATTTGTCATTTGGAAATAAATGGAAGCTTGGATTTCTGGATTTCTTGATTTTTAGAGTTACACTGTGGCACACAACAGTAAGCGTTATCTTTTTTACCGGATTTATTCATTTTTTTTTACAATAAATATATGTGAAACTAAACATCGACCAGCAATGGTGGCTTGATGAAATTCGAATTAAAGCATGTTTATTGTAATTTTACCTTAGCCCACCAGAGGGCGAGCATTTCATTACAATCGCGGATACCTAAATGTCCCCAAATTTATTACTTTTCTATCATACCAGTTTAATTTGTTTAGCAACGATTTACACGATTTTCTTTTTTTCTTTTTTTCTTTTTTTTTTTTTTACACGATGACATTTATCTTTTACATTATAGCATCTATGTCATAAAGCTAAGTCTAAATCTGCTTAGCCCTAAGATATGTTGATTTTATTTACATATTTATTTATTTATTTATCAACTTTTATTTTATTTGTTTAAAATCGCGGATAAAATTTTATTTCATTTTTCTCAGTAGTTTAGTACATTGTTGCAATTGTGACGTCATATTTTCTGTTAAATTAAACTTTTTTTTAATCAGATTATTATATTGTTTAAAAACATGATTAAAATTTTATTATATTTTCAGTGATCTTTTTTATTATCGTTTGCACGTGACATATGCATCAGATTATAAATTTTTGCAATGAAAGCTATACAGAAAATGTCGGCTATATAGAACAGTTGACGAAAAATCACTTTTTAGCTTGTAACTTCTAAGCAATTGGAGCTATCGAAAAGGTTTAAATACAAAAATTGTTCTTTAGGGTAAGGCGGTCATTCGCCTGATTTGATTTTTACTTTCCGAACACTATAGTGAGGAAAGTATTGTAATCATGTCAAAAATCCGAATTCCAGATTTTGATGTTTCTATACGTTTCGAGGTCCAACGAGTCCGTTTTCACTATTTTTACGATGATGTATGTATGTGTGTGTGTATGTATGTGTGTATGTATGTGTGTACGTATGTGTGTATGTCTGTGAGTGAACACGCTAGCGTCTAAACGCTTTGTTAGAATAAGCTGAAAGTTGGTACGTATATTGTAAGTCATCATAGTACAAACCCTATAGATTTTGGTGAATCTAGCACTTATAGTTTTTTTACAGGGACACAAAGAAAAATTCTTTATCATTATGGCCAAGGGACGAAAATCTTAAAAGTGCGATAGCACCTAAACGCCTTATTCAATTGAGCAAAAACTTTATACACATATTATAGGTCACAGATACTCAATCTGTATAGATTTTGGAGAATCTAGCACTTATAGTTTTTTTACAGGGACACAAAGAAAAATCCTTTGCCAAATTTTTAAAAGTGTGATAGCGTCTAAACGCCTTATTAATCTCAGCAAAGAATTTGTACGCATGTTATAGGTCACATTTGAACCAACTGTATAGATTTTGGTGAATCTAGCACTTATAGTTTTTTTACAAGAACACAAAGAAAAATTCTTTATCTTTATGGCCTATGAGACCAGCGATAGCATCTAAACGCCTTATTCAATTGAGCTGAAAATCTGTATGAATATTATAAATCACTGTTGCACTAACTATAAGCATTTTGGTGAATCTAGCATTTATAGATTTTTACAGGGACACAACGAAAAATTCTTTATCCTTATGATCTAAGGGCTCAAAGTTCAGTAGCGTTAAATAAAACCTCGTGTGATATATGGAGAAAAATACTCAAACACTCTGTTATGGTTTTCTCTTTTTTGTTTGTTTAGCAACTCCTCTTTCTTTATTTTATCTACAAAACTGTTAGTTACTCAATGTTCGGAAAGTCGAGTGGAGTCACTCCAGATTTTTTTTCCTATTTTCAATATTAAAGAAATTATGGGCAAATGAAAATTTCCACCCCCCACCATTTCCACCCCTTTTAAGCTGGATACCCCATCTACGAACTCGACCGAGATTTTTACTGTCCTGACAACATATCCCGAGCTGGTTAAATTTAAATAAAAATTACTCCAGTTATCGTGTTCACAACTTAACATGGTAAAAAGCGTTATACATATATATATAAACTTTTGAACGGAGGGTGGTTTTGGGTTCTGGGGGTCATGATCGGTGAAGATATGAAGAAATTTTCCAAAAGTCGTGTCATGAGAACCATTGCAATAGGTAGATCTCCTAGAAGGAATCTACCTAAAAACTCAAAACTACTTTCTTTTCTATGGAAAAATCACATAATATTCATTCTCGTCCCTCTTTCCTGGTCTGCATCACGTGATAATTTCGCTGGGGAAACTACTTCATGTCGCAGACAGATAATGAGAGGGGGTGCGTGGTCTATTATTAAGGTCTATGGTTGTCACACATTGGGGGAAAATATTCTACAAATTTTCTGAGCCAAAAGAAGCCGGACTAAAAATGCTCCGGAATAAATTATAAAAGTTGATAACTCCGCATATTTATAAAATGGGTGTTGTCTGATCATCATTCCACAAGTATATTTACGTTTCTTAATTAATTATATTAGTGGGGCTTGGGATTTTTTTTAATCTTGAATTTGGTGGTTCGCGATGTCGAAAAGGTTAACGACCACTGGTGTAGAGAATGTTCAACTAAATAAAAATCATATACACTCAGAGCTTTGTTGGATTAACAAACATTTGAAATTTGGTTGGCACAACAAAAGTTACCGTTTATATGTGTTCCAATAAAAATTTTGTTTAGATTAACAAAATAGTTTTTATAAATAATCTCTAAGAAAAAAAAAAAAAGAGAATTAAATTGAACACGTGTCATTTGTTAAATATATTAAAAACACTTTAAATACACGTAAATTTAAATTTTTATTTAAAAGATGTTAAAATTTTTTCATCCAAAGGTTTTCGCTTTAATAGTAAAGCATCGTCAGCGATTTTTAATTATTCGTTTCCAATGAGCAGTTTTAAATATGTTTTCTTCATAGAATAATAATAAAGGAAGAAGGAGCATGCCAATACTCTAATGTTTACAAACCCCTTCTAGTGAAATGCCAGCGAAAGATACTTTTGCTCCTCTCAACATTGAAGTAGGGCACCCATCCTCAGCGCATTTATCGCTGTTTGTTGTGGGTGCTGCCTCGCAGACTGATTGAGAGAGAGACGAGACGATTCAAAAATCTCGCCAACAAGTCGCCAACCAATCAGATGGAAGCACTGTTACAACTCTATACCCGGCATTCCTGGATTTTACAAACCGAAACCAAAACACGTACGCTCCTTCTTCCTTTATTATTATTCTATGGTTTTCTTTTCGCAGTCAACATTCTTTTAATAACGTGAATATTAGCAAAGGCAATTTGAAGTCCGGTAGAGGTTGGATCAAGGAGCTAAGAAAAATAAGATAAGCTGGAACTATTGAAAAATCACACGAGGCTATTGTAGGAGGAAAAAACATCATGAATTAGCAGAAATAAACTATTAACTATTTTATAATATTGTGCCAAATTATTGGCAAAATTGCAGCATCTTTGGAATTTATTGCATTTTTGCATTTAATTATATTAATAGCTTCGGAAATGTAAAGTTCTTGGATAGTAGGTGTTTTTGTTATATTATTATTATTTGTTATATTTGTTAGATAGTAGATAGTTTTTGTTGGAATTTTAACTAAAATATTTTGTTCGTCTTGCAAAAAGATGTTTTTTTTAAATTACAAATATACAAAATTTGTAACGAAGTCAAACAAAATATTTTGTTAATAGAAGCAAATACAAACAAATTTTATTAAAATTTGGTAAATGTGCTGACAATATCTTTTGTATTGTCATAACAATTTTTTTTTTTCATAATAAAAATTTTGTATAAAACAACAAAATAACTCCAACACAACACATTTTGTTTATTTAAAGAAATGCTGTTTTTTTTTTTTTTTTTTTTTTTTTTTGGTGTAAGAAGGCAAATCAATAGTAAAACAGAAAAATTGCAAAATACGGAAATAAAACTTAATATTTTACCATAAATCGTCTCGCTGTTGAGCCAGCTGGTACAGCACCTACAACTGGATAGCCTGTATCAATAAATTGCTGAAAGAACAACGAAAAATGTTTTAACATTTTGATATTTGACAGCTATTGTAATGTAAACAAATTCTTTTGTGCATCCATGTAAAACAACTATAAATGATACACTTAATTTCCAGTAACGACCATATTATAGCAAATTTTAAGACATAATATCACTTTCATTCTCTTTTAAATAATTTTATGCATTTCAGATAATTATTATCAATAAAATATAACATCTGTAGATTATTTCATACTTTCTAGTTGATGAACTGTAAATTAAGCACACCTTTCGTTTAATAATCAAACTTTAGTAAATGAGTGTAATATATACAGGGTGATTATAATTAAAGTTACGATTTAAAAACGCTATAATTTTAAAACTACCGATCAGAGCAATTTGGTATTTTACCAGAGCAATCGTGAGGCGATGGAATTCTGTTTGGCAAAAAAAAAAAAAAAAAAAAAAAAAAATAGTTCCAAAATGTGCCGTTAACAATCCATAAAGTATTTGTTTCATGAAGCTCCTCTTTTTCTCTTTTCACTGTGACTGTTTCAGCTGTAAACACGTATTCTTGTCTTTTTGCTAAAAAAAAAAATCCCTTTTCGGGAAGCTTAAAGGCAAAGGTAGATTCCTTTACGTTAATATTACAAATGTAAAGAAATTTTACATATGGATTAATACTTAACCAATGGCTTTGTTCTCACACATTGTATTATTTAAGCCGCTATTCTGTTTTCAAGAAATTTAATTTTCAACTACAAAAGGGATTCAATCTACTTAAAATTTTAGGCTAGATTTATTGGTCTGTAAATGTTTCAATTTTTTAGAACTCAAGCTCATAATCATTCAATAAATAGAAGTCTTAAATATATACAATCCCAGCACTGGTGAATCCCCCCCCCTCCCTACCCAAGCTTAATCAAAATTATAATTTTTATTTAAAATCCATATAACTTTTGTTCAATATCTTTCTTTTAAAGAAAAAATAGAAACGTGAAAATGCACTTGTGACCTTACTATGGTCAAGCACTGGTAAGCCTGGCGTTGCTATGGTCAAGTCAAATACAGTTAAGTGGTAGCGGTTTTTAGATAGTTATTTCATTGTAATTTGTATTGAATTATTGAGAGTTTTGTATTGTGTTTTTGTGATTCTTATTGTCAGATGAATAAAAATTGTAGAGTGAAACTGTTTTAGTTGATATAAGCTGGAACATTAACATTAACATTAGTTAACATTGGACCATTTGGCACCGCTGAATTTCAATGTTAATTGTTATGAATTTAGTAAATTGTATGATTTGGCGAAATTTTGGTGACAAAACTTGCGACTTAACAATGAAATTTGTGATTTGGAGGCAAAATTAGATAGTTGACGACGAAAGTTTTGACTTGGCGACATAATTTCTTGTCTGACGACAAAATTTGGCGAGCTTGGCGGTGGAGAAAGGCAGCTTTGGCGTCATTATAATTTCTTTCCACGCGAAAACCTCATATCTCTTCACAGACCAATATCTTATTTCGACAAGATAAAAGTCAAAGGAAGCTGTAACGTATTACTCTCTATCGTAAATTTTAAATTCTTGCCTAAAACGACATTCTAAACTGTTCACCACAAACGATATTTGTATTAAGATTGACGTATTATTGTAATTATATATTTTAAATGATTAATTAAAGCGTTTAAGATGGTTTTTAATTAACACACTTTTATTAACTTGATATGATGCAATTATTAATGTATGTAACGGAATTTTGCAATTCAACTTTCGTCAACTGCTTATCGTCCGAAGGGCCTGAAATTTTGCACCACGACTTCATAATCAATGACAATACTAGATACAAGTGTTTCCAGGCACTTTTCCTATCAGGGGCAGGTTCCAGTGGCAAATAAATAATATGTACTTATGCAAAACTATCGTATGTGACAAAGGATTTGGATGTATTTGTATAATGTCGAGTGGCAACAATTAATTTTTTTTAATAAAGATTTAAAAGTATGTAATAGTTTTCTAAAACATTTATTAGTTCACTTTTCAATCCGCGTTTGTAATGATCGATAGATGGCGCTTTTTCAGCTTTTGTTGTTAGTAAATATAATAACCACGTGTATTTATTATTGTTCTTTTTGTTATTCTACTTAATATTCGTACTATAATATCTCCGCCATTACATCATGGAAAATGGATTGCTTTTGGAAAAAAAAAATTCAGTTTATTCAAAGTTCGATCGGAAGTAGATTTTTAACTGAAGTTGAACAGATATTAGTTTCAAATCATCTGATTAATTCTTTACTTCCATTAGCCGAAGCAACTGAAATTTTAAATTTGTCATTTGGAAATAAATGGAAGCTTAATTCTGGATTTCTTGATCCTTTGGAGTTACACTGTAGCACACAACAGTATATGTTATCTTTTTACCGGATTTATTCATTTTTATTCAATAAATATACGTGAAACTAAACATCGGCAAGCAATGGCGGCTTAATGAAAGCCGAATTAAAGCATGTTTATTGTAATTTCACCTAAGCCCACCAGAGGGCGAGCATTTCCTTACAATCGCGGATAAAAGAGTGTTCTTTATTTATATATATTTTTTAAATGGTATAATTTTATTTATCAAAATAAGGGAATTCGAGTAATGAAATACTTTAAATTTAAGTTTTTATGAAAATAAACTTCAACGGAAAATTCATTAAAATCGTCCTTAGTTCATTTGTCAAAGGGATAATATCTAAATGTCCCCAAATTTATTACTTTTTCTGTCATGCCAGTTTAATTCGTTTAGCATCGATTTACACAATATTTTTTTTTTTTTAAATGATGATATTTATCTTTTACATTATAGCATCTATGTCATAAAGCTAAGTTTAAATCTGCTTAGCCCTAAGATATGTTGATTTTATTTACATATTTATTTATTAACTTTTATTTTATTTCTTTAAAATCACGGATAAAATTTTATTTCATTTTTCTCAGTACATTGTTGTAATAGTGACGTCATATATATATATTTTTAATCAGATTATTATATTGTTTAAGAACGTGATAAAAATTTTATTATATTTTCAGTGATCTTTTTATTATCGTTTGCACGGGACATAAGCATCAGATTATAAATTTTTGCAATGAAAGCTATAGAAAATGTCGGCTTCAACACAATTCACGAAAAATCACATTTTAGCTTATAACTTCTAAGCAATTGAAGCTATCGAAAAAGTTTAAATACAAAAATTTTTCTTTAGGGTAAGGCGGTAATTCGACTGATTTGAATTTTTTTCCTATTTTCAATATTAAAGATATTATGGGCATATGAAAATTTCCATCCCCCACCATTTCCACCCCCTTTGAGCTGGACACCCCATCTACGAACTCGACCGAGATTTTTACTGTCCAGACAACATATCCTGAGCTGGTTAAATTTAAATAAAAATTACTCCAGTTATCGTGTTCACAACTTAACATGGGAAAAAGCGTTATACATATATACCTATATATATATATATATATATATATATATATATAAACTTTTGAACGGAGGGTGGTTTTGGGCTCTAGGGGTCATGATCGGTGAAGATATGAACAAATTTTCCAGAAGTCGTGTCATGAGAACCATTGCAATAGGTAGATCTCCTATAAGGAATCTACCTAATAATAATAACAATAATAAAAAAAAGGTTCTCTTTCATCACGTGACCGTCTGGTTTCCTGTACTGGCGCCCGCACTCCGATTGCTTCAACATTCATAAATAATATAAATTTATCATAGTGATGATTAATGGCTGCAAGTAGAGAATATAAGCTAATTTTGTGCTATATTTTATGAAATTTTGTGTCCTCAGAAATGTCCTCATTATTAAAGAAGACTGTCCTAATTTTTCTCATGGAAATGAGGACATTGCATAATTTGTCCTCATTTTGCTTCAAAAAAATCTGGTCTCCCTAATGTAAGATGAGATGCCCCTGTGAAAAACCCATATTATCAAGCAAGAAAGATCATGCTCTTCACATAGATAATAAAACACTTACAACAAATATTCTCGAAACAGTTCAATAAAATTGTTTCTTATACTACAGAAGTCAAGTAAATAGCATTAAATACACTACAAAGCAGGATTCATTGAATCAGGAACAATAATCAATGAGTTAAACCAGTCTCTCAACTTTCAAGCCTTAGATAAAGATTTATCTAACAAGGAAACATTCAAAAGGTGTCATCTTCAAAAAGTATTGAAAAAAATATATGTGATTCTACTCTTCATAAAACACCAGAAAGGGAAAAAAATTATCGGCTGAAATGAATTACAGTGACCACCAAAAATTATCAAAGTTAAGCATATTTGGCGATTTCACACTGCTAGGCAATTGATTTTAAGTACTTAGCGAAAAAGCAAAACACGGTTCTGTTCGTACACGGCAATCTCGGTGCTAGCAAACGTATCGCCTAACAGCGCTAAATCGCCAAATATGCTTAATTTTGATAATTTTTTGTGGTCGCTGTAATTAATTTCAGCCGATAATTTTTTCATTTTCTGGTGTTTTATGAAGAGTAGAATCACATGTATTTTTTTCAATACTTTTTGAAGATGACACCTTTTGAATGTTTCCTTGTAAGGTTGAAGCAGTCAATGTCAGCACAGCTCAAAGTCTAAATATAAGCGGGATTCATTGAATCAGGAACAATAATCAATGAGTTAAAGCAGTCTCTCAACTCTCAAGCCTTAGATAAAGATTTATCTAAGGTTAAAGCAGTCAATGTCAGCACAGCTCGAAGTAAAGTCTAAATATAAACAGAACTCTAAATATGACTCTTCTCTTTTTATAGTCTCGGTCGTAATTTGTAGAACTTAAAAGGTAGTTCTCTGCCAAAAACCAATGCAATGAACATTTAAACAATGCTGTTACAAAGAGTAAAACTTCTTTACTTTATTAAAATTGTTGTTGGAGTCAGGGCCCGATTAACCTTACAACTGAAGGGAAGCACAAATCCATTTGGGGGCCCCCTTTATACAAACATCTCGAAAAAAATATATATATATTTTTCATTATATTTTGTAGTCACCTGGAATTGAGGACAACTAAATTCGCTTAAAACGTAGACAAGTAAATTCACTTATTTTTTGTACCAAAATATAAACTAGTGAAAGCCTATATTCACCACAATATATGAAATTACTCCATTATAAATGAATATGTAAAAGCTTCTTTAGTATATTTCCTATATAATCTAGAAATTATAGTTGTACTGTCAAGTGTATTGTGACTTCTTATAATCGGACGATGCATATAGACCACAACCAGACAATTCGGGGCCCATATTTTGCTTAATTTGGGGCCCTTCCAAAAATTTCCAGGGGAAGCACATGCTTCTCGTGCCTATCGGGTAATCAGGACCTGGTTGGAGTAAAAATACATGAAATGGTCGGCGTGTCGACTCATCATTAGTGTCCACGTTGCTTTGTGCCAAGTTCGATATAGTATCGGAGTTCGGCATACCGGTATCATACTTCGACGCATGTGTCGGAGTTTGACACTTATACTGAAATTTCGACACAGACAATGTTTCATAGTTCGGCACGAGTGCCCACTTCGACACAGTATGTATCGTGGTTAGTTAGATCCTTCGAACCTTCATCTCTTGTATTGTATTTTGATTACAGAAGCTTTTCCGATGCGTTCCAGGAAATAGGAAGGAAAAGTGATGTACGTAGTTAGTTTTTCGTCTTCTTCTTTATGACTGCTGTGGGGAAGGGCGATTTAAGCTGGGTTTCCACTGCCGTTGGAATTCTCGGTCCTATTCAGAATGTTTTCATGTGGTCAAGCGGGCTCAAATCGGTTGGAAACGATTGGAAGGCCGGAAACCTCCTTGACTCTAGCCCCCTGCTGAGATAATTGAGGGTCCAGAGGCAGATATCTTTGTCCATTTTGCACGTTTTGCCTTGAAATTAGTGCGGAATCTGATAAAGAAAGGTTACATTTGTTGACAAGGCATTTTTCTCTTTGTGTGTGAAATGATGTATTTAAAATAGTCGCCAGTGTTAGCCAAATTCTTTTTTAACTTTTAATCACTGGTTTCACATATAGATATAGTAATAAGACATAGATTGATCAGCGAGAGGGAAAAAGTGATACCTTTTTTTTCGGGAAAAGTCACTCTAATGGCTGCGTTTTCCCGAGTAAATCACACACAGGAATACACTCGGATAATTTAGTAAATAAAATTTATGAATAATTTATTTACTAAAGATGAATGAAAAACTCCAGGTACAGTTTCAAATTCATTTTTCTTTTTATTCTTTTTTATTCATTAACTCTCTAATGGCTGAGTTTAGAACTTTTTTTCGGCATCAAAATTTTTTGCTCGATAACATGGGGATGATAGATCTATATATATTACTATATCTATGGTTTCCCACTGTCAAATGAATCAATTTTTGTCTTTTAACAACCAAAGTCGTAATTAAAATTCAATTTTGATGAAAGTCCAGATATGGAGCTACAGAAAAACATACTTAATATTTACGAGTGTCTAGAGTTGCTTTATACAAATATGAAGACAAATATTATTGATGTATATTAAACTTTGTTTAATGCATACAATGTTTTCTTTTCGTTTCTTTTTCTTTCTTTCTTTTACTTTTTACTTTCTCTTACCCATAAGGTAGAGAAAGTATTGTTTTTGGGTCAAATTTTCGAACGCGAGATTTTGTTATATTTACACGTTTTGAGGTCCCCTGAATACGAAAATCATGTTTTTAGCAAATGGTCTGTGTGTGTGTCTGTCTGTTATCAGCATATCTCAAAAACAAATTATGGCAGAAAGTTCAAACTTGGTATTCTAAATGTGTATCATATAGGGATGCTACAGTAAGCTTTTCGTTAAGATCAAGCAAATGGTTCGTGTACAGGGACAATCAAGAGAATTCTAATACATTATGTCTATGGGGGAAATTGCAGATAAGTAGAGTTTAACGTCTATAGACTGCACTAAACCAAATGAAACGAACATATATTTTTTGTAATAGAGATAGTTAACTGGGAAAAAAATTTTGTGTATGTAGGAGCCTCGCCTCCCCCCCTGGGGGAGAAGTCCCCCCTCGAGGGGAGTAAATTTTCATGATGGGTATCATCCAAAAGAGCTTGCGAATACCTTTTAAACGAATGGTTGAACTATAAATCTGTGATAATTTAAAACAAAGTTATAGATTTTTTTTTACTTTTAACGAAAAAAAAACTTAGAAAAAAAAATCGTTTTTTTTTTTTTTTTTTTTTTTTTAAATATTGAGAGTAAAATGGACTTTTTTTGGATATTTAGAGTTACACTACCTCTCTAATATGGAAATCGTCTGCAATATCATAAAAAATAATTTTTTAAAATAATAATTTTAATAAATTATTTTAAAAAACAGAATTATTTTTTAATAATCGAATTAAATTCTATATAAATGTAGGAGCATTAATGAAACGGGGGGTTGATGGGGGCGGTAGCCCCCCTCACACAGAACTAATTATCGTATAAAACTCTTCTGAAGCCTAATTTGAATTGTTTAGCATAGGTTTACATGACAGTTCTCGTTATCTTACCTCTTAATCTGCAACCTATATTTATAGTATTAAATTTCAGGGTAAGAGAAAGTCGTGTGAGTGACACACCAGATTATTTACTTTCTCTTACCCATAAGGTAGAGAAAGTATTGTTTTGGGGTCAAATTTTCAAACGCGAGATTTTGTTATATTTACACGTTTTGAGGTCCCCTGAATACGAAAATCATGTTTTTAGCAAATGGTCTGTGTGTATGTCTGTGTGTGTGTGTCTGTTTGTGTGTCTGTGTGTGTGTCTGTGTGTCTGTCTCTGTGTCTGTCTGTTATCAGCAGACCTCAAAAACAAATTATAGCAGAAAGTTCAAACTTGGTATTCCAAATGTGTATCATATAGGGATGCTACAGTAAGCTTTTCGTTAAGATCAAGCAAATGGTTCATGTACAGGGACAATCAAGAGAATTTTAATACATTACGTCTATGGGGGAAATTGCAGGTAAGTAGAGTTTAACGTCTATAGATTGCACTAAACCAAATGAAACGAATATATATTTTTTGTAATAGAGATAGTTAACTGGGAAAAAAAATTTGTGTATGTAGGAGCCTGGCCTCCCCCCCTGGGGTGGAAGTAAATTTTTATGATGGGTATCTTTCAAAAGAGCTCGCTACTACCTTTAAAACGAATGGTTGAACCATAGATCTGCGATAATTTGAAACAAAGTTATCGATTTTTTTTTACTTTTAACGAAAAAAAAAAAAAAAAAAAAAAAAAAATCGTATATATATATATATATATATAAATTTTTTTTTTTTTAAACATTGAGAATACAATGGACTTCTTTTGGATATTTGGTGTTATACTACTTCTCTAATATGGAAATCGTCTGCATTATCATAAAATATATTTTTTTTTAAATAATAATTTTAATAAATTATTTTTTAAAAACAGAATTATTTTTTAATAACCGAATTAAATTCTATATAAATGTAGGTGCATTAATGAAACGGGGGGTTGAGGGGGGCGGTAGACCCCCTCACACAGATCTATTTATCATATAAAACTCTCCAGAAGCCCAATATGAATTGTTTAACACAGGTTTACATAACAGTACTCGTTATCTTACCTTTTAATCTGCAACCTGTATTTATAGTAATAAATTTTAGGGTAAGAAAAAGTGTGTGAGTGACACACCAGATTATTTTTTTTTCTTAAAGTTGTCAAAGTTTTTGTTTTGTTAATAAAATTTCTATAGACGTATTCTGTAAAATTATTGACACAAATGCGTACAGAAAATAAAGCTTTCTTACGATTTGTAGAATAATTTTAACTTATTAAAAATATTAATAAATAAAAAGTAAAATAAAATAAATAAAGATTTTTAAATATTACAAAATATAAATAAATGAGTATTATTATTTTTTAAAACCTGCGATAGTAATTGGAGAAAATTTTTCATAAAGACATATTTTTGAAATTTTCACCACATTAAAATAATTTCTTTTAAAAATACGTCTTTTTCTGCAGTTTCTGTTGTAGAAATATTGCTTCTACTGGAAAATTAAAAACTGCTATTTATTTGGGATTTGAGATTTTAATTTAATTTTTGTCAGACTTTTTAAATCTTCCTCCAATTTATTTAAAGAATACATATTTAAATGTTCGAGTGATATGTTTGATTTTAAATTATTTAAAAAAAAAAGAAAAGAGGAAGACGATTTAAAACACTTAAAATAGTACATTCAATAAAGAAAGACGTTTTTGTCCTAGGAATCTATTAAAAAAAAAAAAAAAAAAAAAAAAATACATGTCAACATTTTCCTGTAAACAATGTTTTTAAAAAGCTCTAATATTTGAATCCATTTGAACAACTTTTTGAAACTTGATATTCACGGATATATATGTTTTAATAATAATTAAAAAAATAATAATTAAAAAACAATAATAATAATATATTTCTAATCATTTATATTTTTGCTTTAAAAAAGTTTACACGTATCCGTATGAGATAAAATTGAATTTATCCAACAGCTATTTAAATAGTAAACATATGACATGTTTTCAAATAAAAAAGAAAAAGTGTGTTGGTAGAAAAAAGTGGCAAATTGATGTATGTAGACAATATTAAATTAAGCCAAATAAAAAACAAAAACAGTTGAGTTTATACAATGTATGTTGGTAATATTGATGAAGAATTAGATACGTTATAAGTTACCTATCATTGAAGAAGCTAGCTTAACCCTTTCCGACCTGAAACATTTTTATCTTAAAACATTACATTCTTCTGTTTTTTCAAACTGAAATATATATATATATGGACTATAACCGAAATTTGTTGATTGAAAATTGTACTTTACACTTTCTGCTAATTAGCTCGATCGTTCATTTCCTGATTTTATTACATACGACTGTTCCAGATGCAAAAATGTAAGTGGATGTCTAACCCGCACGATCGTACGGTCGGCGTCTAAAAGGGTTATTTGACCTTTTGTCAGAAAATGAGACTGACTGTTCGTTTTGATTCTAAATTTTATGTAATGAGTAACCAATTACAAAATTAAATTAAATTTGATTTTTAAACTATTTGTTATTTTGCTTTTTCTGCATGTTGGGGTACTTCATACACATTTTTCAGTGACAAACTCAAATTTGCTCTTTTATGACTTGTGTCATTTTTTATTCTGCCCGGGTGCAATGTGAAATTTACTAGATGGCAACATCATGCAGGCTTCTTGTTAATTCAACTTTAAAGACATATGCCATTATACTGTTACTACAAAAGACAATTTTTGCTAGATATTATTGTTATGATTAATGCAATTAATAATTAATTTTCTTTAATATTGCTTTAGAAACTATATTAAACAACGTTTTCATTGTATAAGTTATTTCTTAGTTCTTCTGAATAATCTTAATTTAATAATAATTAAAAATAGCAGTTATGTAAGAATTTTTTCAAATTATTTAACTCTTTTAAAGTTAAATATTTATATATTTAGATTGCCGAATAGTAGCCAAATAATTTGATATTCAGCCAAACCGAAAATTCATCAGCATGCCCGAAAAGGCCGAATATTCGATACATCCCTAATAAATATATGTTTCGTACATAAAATAACGATTACAGAAATACGACTTATGTGAATTTGATTTCTTAAGTAAATGCACAGGCTTTATTATTATTATTAGTGCTAGAGGCCTATTTCAGTCGGTACAGTTGTCGAATTTTTATACGTCACTCTTAATAGTGCTAAGGGCCTATTTCAGTCTGTTTATTGAATGGGGATTTATTGAATGAAGTCCCCCCCCAGGCCCAACTTTGACATGAGTCCCCCCCAAGGTACCCCTATTTCAGTAGGTACAGCGTTGTCGAATTTTTATACGTCACTCTTAATAGTGCTAAGGGCCTATTTCAGTCGGTTTATTGAATGGAGATTTATTGAATGAAGTCCCCCCAAGGCACAACTTTGACATGAGTCCCCCCCCAGGCCCAACTTTGACATGAGTCCCCCCCAGGCCCAACTTTGACATGAGTCCCCCCCAAGGTACCCCTATTTCAGTCGGTACAGCGTTGTCGAATTTTTATACGTCACTCTTAATAGTGCTAAGGGCCTATTTCAGTCGGTTTATTGAATGGGGATTTCTTGAATGAAGTCCCCCCAAGGCACAACTTTGACATGAGCCCCCCCCCCCCCCCCAAGGTACCCCTATTTCAGTCGGTACAGCGTTGTCGAATTTTTATACGTCACTCTTAATAGTGCTAAGGGCCTATTTCAGTCGGTTTATTGAATGGGGATTTATTGAATGAAGTCCCCCCAAGGCACAACTTTGACATGAGTCCCCCCCCAAGGCACACCTTTGACATGAGTCCCCCCCAAGGCACACCTCCCACTCATTGGGAAAAAGAGAAAAAACGTTGTTTTGCGGCTATAAGACAGTTTGGACTTCCAACGTTATTTGTTACAGTATCTGCAGCTGAAACACATTGGTTTGATTTAATGAAAACTTTATCATGGAATTTAGATCGTCACTAATTAACTAAAGAAGAATTTGTCGATATTAACAAGTTCAGCAGTAGGCCTCTGGCACTAAATTAAAATCTGTCAATGTCAGATTTTCATGTTTTAAATAATGAAATAATGTCGTGTCTGTATAATTTTTATTTATTTTTTTATTATTATTTCAAAATTTTTATGTATTGTTGCGTACTTGGGGGTTCGTGAGTTGTCCGAGAATGAAAGGCAAATCTTACAAAAATTCAGTAATTTATTCACAGAAAGTTCCAGAGAAATACAGGTCTATAAACCAGGTATCAGCTTCAATTCAATCAATAACACAGCTTGAACAACAGCTGTCAATAGCAAATCCACAGTACAAACTGTATAGCAATAACACTTAAAGCAAGACTCTTTCAAAGAGGCTCAAACAATGCAAGCATTAGCGAAGCTGGCTGAGAACTGAACTGACTCTGACCGCCTTGGCGAGAGAGCGCTCCTTATATACTGTTCCATGGAACCCAGATTTTTCGAGAAAACTCTAGAAAGTGGTCAACCAATCAACTTACAGCTTCCATATTTGGTATATCCCATATAAGGATTTTCTCGCCAAGGTCGCCAAAAAAATCGCAAAGGTGGGAAAAAGTCGCCAAATTTGGCGCCAAATCCATTACCTGCCTTATTGGGGCTTTTTAATGCGTTTTTAAGGAAACAATAAGGCTATTTCAACGCTAAAACGACTAGAAATGCACAAAATTAGCACTTTATCAATTTACTAAGCCTCTTTGAAAGAATTTATACAAAAATAAACACAATTATTTACAATTTTGTAACAGTATGAAAAAATAAAATAAAAAATATTTTCTCTAAATTCAGATTTTAATGATGGTATAGTTACAAATAGGAAACGTTAGGCATTAAAAAATTTAAATTTGTATTTTAATATGGATAATTCATGTGGATAATCATTTGCTGTTGAATGTTTTTTTGTCTTGAATATGTACTGAATGTTTCTGAAAATTGATTTGTGGCACTTATCAGAGAATATTCTCAGATTCAAAATTATTAATTGTAAAGTGAATATTATGAAATAGGTCTTTTTTGTTCTAGTTGTCATGTCAAATGGATTGATTATGAATGAGTTTTATAATTTAAGTCATAAACATGAAAAAATTTTATGCAATTTAACAAAAAAAAGAAAAAAAAAAAATGCATATTCTCGATTATTCTCCAAATTTGAAACTTCAGAGAATATTCTCCGGAGAATATTCTCGCCTTACATATCTAGGAAAAACATTTCATTTCGGTAGAAATTGCCCTCAACGTGTTGCAGGGAAAAAAGAATTCCGTGAAAATCTTCCAACAAATTCAGTAGTTCAATCCGAAACAAATAATAGTTGGCCGATTGACCTAATTATTAAAAACAGAGCCTGATTACGACCTGCTGGGGCCCAAGGCCCGGGATGATTTTGGTGCCCCCCCCCCTCCCGTAAAAAAAGAGAGGTTTTTTTTTTTTTTTTTTTTTTTGTGCACTGAGTTTGATTGCTGGCAACAAAGTTAAGGCATCACCATCATAAGAAATTAGTTTTCACTTCTTTTGCAAAGAGACCTCAAACAAAACTTATTATTATTATTAGGGGAGGAGATATTATCTTTCTTCTATGAATGTTGGAATTCACTTCCATAGAAATGTAATTTTTTACATTATTTAATATTTTATGATACTGTTTTCCTTTTTAATCCTAATCTATCTCATTCATACCATATAAAGTCAGTTACACATGAACAAATACTATTGAAACTGTAAAGATATTTTCCATTAGTATGCTACAAAGTTCTTTAATTTATATTATATAACTGTAAGTCTGTCAGTGAAACTTTCTCTGGATTTTTAGTTCCGCTGTAAAAAGTTATATCCATTCAACCGATTTCCACAAAAACTGAAACATTTCATAATCTAGTTAATGCTGTATTTTTTTAATTTAATCGGATAACATTGATCGGCATGAAAATTGCCTCTGACACCATTTCACCATATTCTTATGTAAAATGACCTCCTGAATCCAAATAGGACGCCCATTTTGTCCTGTCACCCGCCATTTTTTAGGATTGGTCCGCCTATTTTTATCATTTTTCGGTGATTTTATGGCTATAAATTTGATTTTGAGGAGGGGAGCATTATTTTAACCGTTAAATATCTTCTGAGATTAGATGTTAAATTAATTATTTTTCATTCTTCAAATCAAATTCATGGTCATAAAATTATCGAACAGGAAAGGAAATTGAGGGAGGGGGTGATGTATCTAGAAAACAGTGGGTGACTGAGTCATATTCGGATTCAGGAGGTCATTTTACATAAGAATCGGCAAGAATGGTATCAGATCTTGAAATATTTTTTTTTTTTTTTTTTTTTTTTTTTTTTTAACAGAGCAGTGTAATTGGTCAAAAGGTATTTAAAAAATCTCTATTTTCAACTAATCGTTAGCTAACTTTCAATTAATTTTTTAGAGGAAATTTTTGTCAAAAATATCACTTTAAATTTAAAAACTATTTTGGTGCCCCTAGTTAAAGGTGCCCTAGGCCGAGGCCTAGTCGGCCTGTGCGATAATCAGGCCCTGATTAAAAAGCTTGAATATGTCGATATTTTGGTGGATGATATCCCATTAAAAGCATTAAAAGACAGTGGTTCAACTACTTTGATTGTAAATAAAAATATCATTCCTCACACTAAAACTATTATTTCTAAGACCACTTTTATTAGTTGCTTCAATGAAAAATAAAATGCAAATCTAGCTGAATTTAAAATATCTTTGCCCGATCATGAGTCGGTAAATATAATCGGTGCATTGTGCAATAATCTGGCATGCGACTTAATCCTTCCTAGTAATATCTTTTATATTCTGAAACAACAAAATAAAAAGAAGACAGGTGTTTCGAATTCGAACGACCAAGGGGGGGGGGTGTCTTTCAGTTTCGGAGGGTAGGGAACACTCTTCGAATGAGGCAGGTGAATGTTTTTTTTTCCTTTATTTGATGGAAAGGAAAACAAAATAGATTGTGCTTTTTTAGACATGTGCAACTTTTCAGAAGAAACGGAATTGGATGTTAGTCATATATTAAATAAGTTATTGAAAGAGAGATTAAGTGAATTAGTAAAAAATTATAAACCAGTTAAAACAAAAAGCACTGATTTAAAAATGTCCATTATTTTATCTGATGATACACCTGTATGTTTACGTTCGCGCAGATTATCATTCGTGGAAAAATTAGAAGTAGATAAACAGATTGACCAGTGGTTGAAAGATGATATAATTAGAGAAAGTACGTCAAATTACGCTTCGCCAATAGTGGTGTGTAGAAAAAAGGATGGAGGAATAAGGTTATGCTGTGATTATCGGGCGTTAAATCAGAAAATTATTAAAGATAAATACCCGTTACCAAATATTGACGATTTATTTGATAGATTAGGGGAGAGTAAAGTCTTTTTGACACTAGGTTTAAAGAATGCGTTTTTACAAGTTGATGTAGGGGAAAAGAGTAGAAAATATACAGCTTTTGTGCTGTAATAAGAAAATATACAGCTTTTGATAATGCCCAGTATGAGTTTCTAAAAGTCCCCTATAGGTTATGTAATAGTCCATTAGTATTTCAGAGACATGTAAATTATGTGTTTAAAGATTTATTAAAAGATGGCACTGTAATTATTTATTTAGACGACATAGTTATTCCATCTAAAGATGAGAATGAAGAGTTAAATAAATTAAAACTTGTGTTAGAAACGGCATCAAAATTTGGTCTAGAATTGAATTTAAAGAAATGTCAGTTTTTGAAACGAAAAATCGATTTCTTAGGTCACATAAATGAGAATGGCACGATTAAACCCTCGGTAGAAAAAACTCTTGCTGTCCAAAATTTCCTTGTACCCCGTAATACTAGGGAAGTGCAGAGTTACTTAGGTTTAACGGGTTACTTTAGAAAATTTATTCGTTCATATGCCAACATAGCTAGACCACTCAGTGACTTATTACGTGCGTCTACTCCATTTAAATTCGAGCAAGAACAGAAATTAGCTTTTCAAAAGCTTAAAAATATTTTGTGTAATGCGCCTGTTTTACACCTTTTTAAGCAAGGTTACAAATTAGAAGTTCATACAGATGCATCTAAATTGGGATTTGGTGTTATCTTGTTACAAGACGACGACGATGAACAGTACTATCCTATCCATTACATGAGTAAAAAGACCTCGGTACAAAAAGAAAAATACTGCAGCTATGAGCTCGAAATGCTTGCGATAGTAGAGGCTCTTAAAAAATTTAGCAACTATTTCTTAGGTAATAAATTTAAAATTTACACTGACTGCGAAGCTTTCACTAAAATTTTGAGTAAAAGAGAACTGTCTCCTAAAGTGGCTCGGTGGTCATTCCTTCTACAGGAATTCGGTTACGAAGTAGTATATCGTCCCGGTTAACAGATGCAGCATGTTGACGCTCTCAGCCGACACCATGTAATGGCAGTAACTACCGATACCCTCACTCATCGTATTGCCACTGTTCAAGAAATTGACGAATAGATTAAAGCAAAGAAATCTCTTTTACAGAAAAATCAAAATGAAGAATATGTGTTAAAAAGTAATATTTTGTATAAAGTATTAAATGACAGAGAAGCATTAGTTGTCCAAGAAACCATGCAAATTGAGGTCGTAAAGAAATGTCATGCCCTAGGACATTTTTCGGTTAACAAAACTGAAGAGTTAGTTAAAAGAGATTACTATTTTGCTAATATGAAAAAACGTATTGTAAATGTTGTAAAAAGTTGCGTAGAATGTATACTCGTAAATAAGAAAGGAAAAGGAGAAAGTTTTTTTAATCCTATCCCGGAAGAAGATATACCATTATCTACTTATCATATCGATTTTGTGGGCTCATTATAGACAACAAATAATAATTACAAGATAAAAAGATCTTTTTATATACCATGTTTTTAAATTTTCTGTTCAATCATATAAACGCTACCGAAGGCAGCGGGAACCCGGAGCAATCGGATAAATTAAAAAAAAAAAAAAAATCATTGCTCTCGTGTTTTGAGCTATTATAAAAGTTTCAAATGTCTAGCTAGTTGGGAAGTTAGTGAAAAATCGATTGCAATCTTTGTACTGGTAACGCTGCCGAAGGCAGCAGGAACCCGAAACATTTGGTTACAAATATTTTTAAAATGCATTTTCACCGTATTCTGAACTATTCTGAAAGTTTCAAATGTCTAGCTAGTCAGGAAGTTAGTTAAATAAATTTTCTGTTGAATCATATAAACGCTGCTGAAGGCAGTAGGGACCTGAAACAGTTGACTAAAGCTATAAAAAAAAATGTATTGTCACTGTATTCTGAGCTATCCTGAAAGTTTCAAATGTCTAGCTAGTCGAGAAGTTAGGGAAAAATCGATTGCAATCTTTGTACTGATAACGCTGCCGAAGGCAGCAGAAACCCGAAACATTTGGCTAAAGGTATTAAAAAAATGCATTTTAACCGTATTCTGAACTATTCTGAAAGTTTCAAATGTCTAGCTAGTCGGGAAGTTTGTTAAATAAATTTTCGTTCGAATCATATAAACGCTGCCGAAGGCAGTAGGGACCTGAAACAGTTGACTAAAAGTATAAAAAAAAATGTATTGTCACTGTATTCTGAGCTATCCTGAAGTTTTCAAATGTCTAGCTAGTCGAGAAGTTCGTGAAAATTCGATTACAAGCTTTGTACTGGTAACGCTGCCGAAGGCAGCAGGAACCCGGAGTAGTTGGTTAAAAATATTTAAAAAATGCATTTTCACTGTGTTCTAAACTATTCTGAAAGTTTCCAATGTCTAGCTAGTCGGGAAGTTAGTTAAATAAATTTTCTGTTGAATCATATAAACGCTGCCGAAGGCAGTGGGAACCTGAAACAGTTGACTAAAAGTATTAAAAAAATGTATTGTCACCGTGTTTTGAGCTATCCTGAAAGTTTCAAATGTCTAGCTAGTCGGAAAGTTAGGAAAAAACCGATTGCAATCTTTGTACTGATAACGCTGCCGAAGGCAGCGGGAACCCGAAACAGTTGGCTAAAGGTATTAAAAATATGCATTTTAACCTTATTCTGAACTATTCTGAAAGTTTCAAATGTCTAGCTAGTCGGGAAGTTAGTTAAATAAATTCTCTGTCGAATCATATAAACGCTGCCGAAGGCAGCGGAACTTGAAGCAGTTGACTAAAATTATTAGAAAAATGTATTGTCACCGTGTTGTGAGCTGTCCTGAAAATTTCAAATATCTAGCTAGTCGGGAAGTTAGTTAAAAATCGATTGCAAGATTTGTCCCTGACAAACACACAAACACACAAGAATCGAAGTTAATAAAAACATGGTAAAAATTGTAATTACATATTCACCGTTATAGATGGATTTAGTAAGTTTGCATGGCTATATCTAGTTAAATCGACGTTTACAGCATATGCCATGCAAAAACTGAAACAACAATCAGCTATTTTTGGCAACCCTGCAAGAATAATATCTGATCGTGGAGCTGCGTTCACATCCAAAGAATTTAAGGATTACTGTGAATCTGAGGGAATCGAACATGTCACCATCACAACTGGAATCCCAAGAGGGAACGGTCAAATAGAAAGACTCCATCGAACCATCTTACCTGTATTGTCCAAGTTATCCATAGACGACCAGAACAAGTGGTACAAGTTTGTTGAGGCTGTCCATAGAACAGTTAATTCCACCGTATCAAGAAGTACTAAGAGAACTCCATTTGAATTACTCACAGGTGTCACCATGAGAAGGAAAGAAGATAAGAGAGTACTAGAACTCCTCGAACAGGAAAGAATAAATTCCATTCTCGACAACCTTAACACTATTCGTAAAGAAGCACAAAAAAATATCCTCAAGATCCAAGAAAAAAATCGCAAAAGCTACAACAAGAAGAGAAAGAAAGCTCATGATTATAAAATCAATGATCTAGTTGCTATACAGCGAACTCCATTTGGAACTGGTATGAAGTTGAGACCAAAATTCTTCGGTCCCTGCAAAGTTGTACATGCGAAGCCCAAAGACCGACATGATGTAGAGAATGTAAGTGATATGAAGGGCGTATCCACACTAGCACCTCAGCGGATAATATGAACTTGTGGACTATGAACCAATCAAAAATCTAAATCTATAAAGACTTATAAACTTTAGAGAGAAAATTAACTGTGAATATTAATGTACAACCGAAAACAACTCAATAGATTTTTCACTCCCTGCCCCTCCCTCATACGTTAAACAAGTATTAAAACAACAATTACTTAGAGATTGGCAGAAACTGTGGGATACTTCTCCAAAGGGAAGATACACCTTTAATCTCATCCCACTCGTAAACTTAAATTCTTGGTGTCTTTCCCCCCCCGTGACTGCTTTTCTGACAGGTCATGGCCCATTTCCATCCTATTTATACAGATTTCATTGCCGACGCTCTCCTCTGTGTCCTTGCGGGGAGGAGGGAACTCCTAATCACTATTATTACTACTGTAGTTTAACTTCTGCCTTTCACTTAAGAAATCCCACTCCCAGGCCAGCCGATTGGCTGTTTAATATCCTCAATAGAAAAAGCCTGCTTTCTAAACTAAATAATATATTTGAATTCCTTATGAATATGACTAATCTCACAGATTAATCTCACATCTGCTTGCTCTTGCTTTAAGCCACTTGCTCTGCTTGCTCTGCCTTGCTCTACTTGCTTGTCACTTTTACAAGCCTTAAGACACTTGTCACTTTTCCACCAGCATAGAACATGCCGCTCCTTGTCGTGTGGGAGACCTGTCTCTAGCGGCTTTTGTAATTTTTTTTTTTTTTTTTTTTTTTTTTTTTTTAGAGTTTAAATAAACTCCGGAAGAGGGGCCTAGCATAGCTGGAATCGCTCGACACTGCTCCTAGAGCGGTGAGCGGCACCTCTTCCCTGTTAATAATATTAATGTACATAATATTTTTTAACGTCTGTTTCTCTCTCTTTTTTTTTTTTTTTTTTTTTTTTTTTTTGAATTGTATTTTGCAGATATCCGTTAGCATCCTAGTCTGATCCGACGGTGACGACACCTTCCATCAGGATGACAGAGCTCTGTGGAAAGTAATTCCTCGCATAGTCAACAGATGACGTTGTCTCTGATGTAACCAGCGAACGAGCTGACAAGCAAAAAAGTTAGTTCATATCCGGCTGCAATGTTAAGCTGGTCAGACCATCAGCGCGTAGGCTGATCCGGTCGTTACACCATAGTTAGAGCATGAAACGCTCAGATTAATCGGGTAGTGCCCTGGGAGGCTTATGCCTTCGTTCTGTCATGTATTATAGTGCGAGTAGGTGCTTAAATACTGCTTTGTGATAATCTCTTAATGTTGTGAGCTTCTTCTTAAACCAAAGAAATAAGACTTGGTCACTGGCGACTTTCGACTGTTAAAAGAATTCATATGTGCCTTTTTTTTGTGTAATTTATGTTTCGTATGTCTTCAAGTAAAGTGTTGTCTATAAACAAGATCTACTCATTCACCCCACCTCCTAGACTCCAGCCAAGATCTTACATATATTTATAACCAAAGTAAGTATATTTATAAGCCAAATCATACTTAGTCTACATTACGACCTAAGCAATATTCAACTTTTATATTTTTATTTATTACTAGCCGCCTTCAGCGACCAGCTGATTCGCGATCTTTGAAAAATCTGACCGTATTAAAGTCCGGCTCGATGGCGCCTCAGGACTTACAACAGCTTATTCGCTTAAGGAGCGTTTAAACACTAGCGATGATGCAGAGCGGCAAAGTCATAAATTATCGATTGTCGGAAAGTGACCCTTGAAATTTTGGACATGTTTACAGTGAAGGGCATTACTTTTTATTGCTCTTTTACAAAAGAGACCCAAATTCCCCATGCTAGTTATCGCAGTAGGAGGTTTGTCAGGGGAGAAAACTGCTCTTCAAGACAAGCGGCAACGCGAATCACACATCAAAATATTTTGAATAGAAACCGCACTTGCCGCGTTGAAGTCGTTAGTATTTGTACGCACCTTTATTGTTCAAGTACCTTTGTTGAGAATTCTAACTATAGCAAATTCCCGCTTAGTAGCGCCAGCGGCGCCGTATTTCCGTTTCATAATCTAAACAGCCCATTCGTTCACCGTGCAAGCGATCTTTTGTAGAATCTCACCGTATTAAACTCCCGCTCGATGGCGCCTTCTTCCCGTTTCAGAACCTACAACATCTTGCTCGCTCATAGTGCAAATACCTTTGAAAGTTCTAATTGTTGCAAATATCCGTTCTGTGGCGACTGCGACGGCCCTTTGCGTTTCATGATAGGAAACAATCTATTCGTTCTTCGTGCAAACGACCCATGAAAATTAAATCGTGGCAAACCCCCAACCCGGTGGCGGCTACGATCTAATTAAAATTCTTTGTACAAGCTGACCAAATGTCCCCATTTTCTGGAGACATCTAGGGACTTCTTTTATTTTGAAAACATTTTTCTAAGTTTTAGAAAAATGTAGAAAGTAAATTATTAATCAATAATATTTTATTTTTAGTCCTTATTTATTAGGAATGAAAAAATACCACCCGTAATTGGATAATTGTAGCAATTTTTAACGCTTCTCTATTATAAAGGTACTTTGATCTGGTCAGCCTACCTTAGTATGAAATGTGAACCCTATATAAGTAATTTAATCAAAATTAGAATTGGAGATATTGAAATTTTAAAATATTAAAGCGCAATCTGGCGACAGAGATTTGCGACGTCCACTCTTGAAATCCAATTCAAATAAGTTTTAAAATGATATATTACTTTTGAAACTATGCTAATTAGATGCTGAGATAAAAAAAATAATATAAATACTGTTATAAAAAGATTTATATCTGACTTTTTCGTGTTTTTCTCCGAAACTTGCGTAATTCTGGGCTAAATACTTTTAAAAATCCTTAGTATGAAATGTGAACGGAGTATCAGAATTTGAATCTCTGCAAGATATAAAAGAATAAAGACGATTTGGGCTTTCCGTAATTTTCCCCACTCCTGTTTATTTTCTACATTTTTGTCCCCCCCCCTTCCCTTTTCCGTCACTCCTAATAATTTTACACTCGAAAATATCCGCAATTGATTTATCTTGCCTTAAAACCTAATAATACCAGTTTCAAACATTATAACTGTTTTTCCCCTTCGCCTCCCCCCCCGCCCTTCCTAATAATTCTACAGTTTTAAAAATTTTCACAATCGAATTATCTGGCGTTAAAACCAAATATCACGAAATTTCAACGGCATATCTAAATTTAAAATACTGCAAAATATAAAAGAAAACTTAATCTTACATTGTCTTTTGGTCACATGAGTCGTGATAAATATAATTCCCAATAAAAATGTAATTTTTTTTTTGTTTATTCACACATTTTCCTGAAAATTGAACTGCAGCTTTATAATATGCTGTCTATAGGCTGAATATTAATTTCTGTGTACGTGAATTGCAATTTTTCCTCCCACAATAAAACACATGACATCTTAATTGGTTACAATCATTTCCTTTTTCATCGCAGACAGTCGTCTGGCAGTTGAAATGATGTTTCCACCTGAATTTCATACTTTAGTTAATTTTAAAAATTCTAATTGTTGTATCGACAAGATGCTTTCACTCTTAGATTCAGAAAAATCACCCCTTTCATTTGTACCGAATTCTTAACGATCGCACAAACATTTCTAATTTATTTTTCACTTTTTCTGCTTTTAACTCCGTTAAAATATCCATTTATATGCAATCGCAGTGAATTCGCAGTCATTGAGATCGCTTTTTGATTAGAAATAGGTCGACATTTTAATTAATATCTCCACAACTAATTAAAAATTTTAAATTATTTTTTCACTGTCCCCTCGGGAAGGCTTATGAGCACACGTATGTCAATTTTTGCACTTCTACGTTCAGTAGGGGCTGAACGTATAGATGCTCAAACAGACAGACATCTTTTATTATTATAGACAAGCCACTTTCGGCGACCAGCTGGTTCGCGATCCTTGAAAAAATCCGACTTTACAAAACTCCCACTCGGTGGCGCCATTTTCCCGTTTCAGGTCTTACAACAGCTTACTGACATATAGTGAAAATAGCTTTATTGAAAAATTTAATCGCAGTAAATTCCCGCTCGGTAGCGCCTGCGGCGCCCTCTTCCCGTTTCTATATCGGAAACAACCTGTTCGCTCACCATTTTATAATCTTTCAAATTTCTGACTTTAGCATAGTCCCACTCGGTGTCGCCTGCGGCGCCTCATCCCCGTTTTGGAACTTACAACACCTTCCTGTATATAGTAAGTTTTGTGTCCGACAAAGGAAATTTGAAGAATTTTGAAATTTGCAATTTTTAATCGCAGTCAAAAAGCGTGACCTCAATCAGTAAAAGACATTTCTCTTTCGCTCTGCTTTCGAAATATCGTCTGCGAAATTAAAAGAGAGTTTCCATGGTAACCAATGTACCAAGTATTGTTCGACCCGCAAACGCGATAAACGCAATTCAGAATCTTATGAAAAAGTACACGGATGCAGAAAATAAAAAAATTATATCTCATTCAGTTTTTGGAATAAACTCTCAATCTTTTGAGATCCGATTCGTCTAATCAAGATTTATATTAAAAAAAAAAAAAAAAAAAAAAAATGAAATGATTTATCTCTAAAAGATTTTGAGTTATAAAATGTTTTGTGAAAAAAATTGATGTTTCGTAAAATCCAAAAATATGGATCACAAATCCGTATTTTGTTAAAATTTTTATATGGTTCGAAAGAAGATTAAATGACCTTTCAAAATATACCAGTTGTTAAGAAATGGGACAATTGGTCTTTCGTAGAGGGTGGTTTAAAAGAGACAATAGAAAAAAAGAGAAATTTTGGACCCTTTTTAAAACTTTTTTAAAAAATATAAAAAATCCGTATTTAAAAAAAAAAAAAAAAATGTATCGTAAGAATCGGTAATAAATCGGTAATAATCTCGTGGTACAGGCGTATTTTCAATATCTGGAACCGTTGAGCTGGAATGGCTTTACAAAAACCTGCGTAATTTTCTCTCTCTGATTTTTCTTTTGAGGAACGCGGTTCGGGGGAAAAATCACGGTCGCCTGGCTTTTTGAATCGTTTTTTGATTAGACATAGGTTGACGTTTTAATTAATATCTCCGGATCTAATTAAAATTTTTAAATTCATTTTGCACTATCCCGTCGGGAAGGCTTCTGAGCACCCGCATGTCAAATTTTGTACTTCTGCGTTCAGTAGGGGCTAAACGTATAGACAGACAGACATCTTCTTTTATTATTATATATTTAGCGAAGAAGTACGAACTCGAACTGCTACAACAAATCAAGTTGCTACATGTTTGACGAACTTCAAGATTTCGCAAAAAATTATGTACCGTGCAAGATCTTCGGTGAGACCTCCGTTGCCTGCTTCTAAAAATATATATATATTTATCGGAGTCATGGAAAAAAAATGATGAATGGCGATGAAGAAAATAGAATGTTGGTATGAGAATGTAGTTCTCTTAAATTAAAATTACTCTTAAACTTACCAGTGAGAATTTGTTTAATTTGTCCTATTATTTTTCAAATATTTGAAACAAGAGAAAATTTGCATAAGCTCTGCCTTTCGGACAGAATTTTCTTAGTCGGAACTTTTAATGTTGTTCCGAAATTATTCCATCAATTATGTACTAATGGTACATACATAGGACAAGTCTTTCCCTTAATTTTCGTTCTTTTACTGAATAAATTACAAGGTACGTATATTCCGATAAACATAAAGAAAAAAGCTGAAAGTTATGACCCAGCATTCAAGCCAAAGTTCTCAATCAAATTCTCTCTCAAATCAAATCTTAATTGATTTTGAGTCAGCAGCAATAAATGCTTTGATGTCTGTTTTCTCAGATGCCACAGTCAAAATCTGTTTTTTACTTTCTCTTACCCATAGGGTCGAGAAAGGATTGTTTTAGGGTCAAATTTTTGAACGTGAGTTTTTGTTATATTTACATGTTCTGAGGTCCCATGAATACAAAAATCATGTTTTTAAAGAATGGTCTGTGTGGATGGATGTCTGTGTGTCTGTTATCAGCATATCTCAAGAACAAATAGTAGCAGAAATTCCAAACTCGGTATTCTAAATGTGTATCATATAGGGATGCTACAGTAAGCTTTTCGTTGAGATGAAGCAAATGGTTCGTGTACAGGGACACTCAAAAGTACTCAAATACATTACGTCTACGGAGGAAATTGCAGGTAAGTAGAGTTTAACATCTATAGACTGCACTAAACCAAATGAAACGAATATATATATTTTGTTATAGAGTTAGTCAACTGGGGAAAAAATTTTGTGTAATGTAGGAGCCCCGCCTAGCCCCTGGGAGGGAAGTAAATTTTCATGATGGATATCTTTCAAAAGAGCTCGCCAATACTTTTAAAACGAATGGTTGAACCATCTATCTGCGATAATTTAAAATAAAATTATCGATTTTTTTCATTTAAAAAAAAAAAAAAAAAAAAAAAAAAAAAAATGTTTTTAATGTAATATTGAGAATAAATTCACCCTTTATATATATATATATATATATATATATTTAGTGTTTTACTACTTCTCTAATATGGAAATCGTCTGCATTATCATAAAAGATGATTTTTTTAAATAATAATTTTAATAAATTAATTTTTAAAAACAGAATTAAATTCTATATAAATGTAGGTGCATTAATGAAATGGGGGGTTGAGGGGGGCGGTAGACCCCCTCACACAGAACTAATTATCATATAAAACTCTTCCGAAGCCTAATTAGAATTGTTTAACACAGGTTTACATAACAGTACTCGTTATCTTACCTCTTAATCTGCAACCTGTATTTATAGTATTAAATTTCAGGGTAAGAGAAAGTCGTGTGAGTGATACACCAGATTATTCCATTATACACAGTGTATATGGAGAAAGGTAAGTACATTTTGCAATTGCAATTTAATTAAAATATCTACGGATTTTTCTGTTCTATCATTTGATATCATTACTTTTTAAGGGTTAATGATCAAAATATTAATATTAAAAGAACACGCCAGTGACCCGTTCTAACTATTAAATTTGAAAAAATAATCTGGTGTGTTACTAATGCATCAGACTTTCTCCTATCCCGCATTTTAATACTATAAAGATACTTTGCAAATTAAATCGTAAGATCAATAAGGGTTTATAATAAAGTTCAATCTACATTTAAAATAATCTAAGATAAGGGTAGGAACAGTAAATACAAAAATTTGAGTACAAACAATAAAATCGCTTTATTTGCAGCACTCATGCCTACTTTGTTCACAGTCGTGTCTTCCGACCCGAAATAATTGTTGCGAGTTCTTGCATTTTATGGTCTTTGTTCAAAGTTTTATACTTATTTCTTTTAAACGCCAGTTCTGTGGTGCATTTCATGATATAAATTTTAGGAAAAGTTTTATTTGACATATAATCTTGTGTGAGGGGGAGCTGCCGCTACTCTCCACCTCCCCGTTCCATTATAGTGCCTATATTTATTTATTTAAAAAAAAAAAAAAAAAATCAAAGCTAATATTAATTTGCCCTCAAACTTGCCAATCTTGATCCATTTTTACTTTCTTCTATATTCAATAGAAGAAAGTATTGGATTAGTAAAAATTTTCGACCTCGGGTTTTTGATGGATTTACACGTTTTAAGAGCTGTAGAACACGATTTGACCAGTTTTAGAAAATGTCTGTCTGTCTGTGTGTGTGTGTGTGTGAGACAAAATTTTGTGGCAACTGTATCTCAGGAACTACGGCACAGAATTCCATACAAATTGGTATGTAGTTGCACCTTGACATAAATTAGTGCCTACCAACTTTTGGAAAAAATTGTCTTACAGGTTGCGTTGCCATCCCGCTTTTTCTAAATTATTAACATGGTGATATAGGACAAAATTTTGTATAAATGTGCATAAAGAGAATTATTTTTTCGTAATCATTATGAAATTTACAAGAATTATTTATAATAGAGATAGTCAACTGGGAAAAAAATTTTGTATGTGTAGGAGCCTCGTCAACCCTCCCTGGGAGGAAAGTCCCCCCTCGAGGGGAGTAATTTTTCAAAATGGGTATCTTTCGAAAGGTCTCGTCAATACCTTTAAAACGAATAGTTGAACTATAAATCTGTGATAATTTAAAACAAAGTTATCGATTTTTTTTACTTTTTACGAAAAAAAACAAAAAAAAATTGGTAATTTTTTAAATATTTTTTTAAACGAAATTTAACCAAACTTGGTATTTAGATCGTACCTGACCTGAACTGGTGCTCATTAGATTTGGGAATCAATCGTTCAACAGGTGGCGCTGTGATCGTATTTTTTCTAAATTTTTAACATGGCAGTATAGGACAAAATTTCGTATAAATGTACATAATGAGAGTTATTCTTAACCTGTGATTGTAAAATTAATATGAATTATTGATAATAGTAATAGTTAATTAGGAAAAAAATTGTGCATGTGGGGGCATCGCTTCCCCCCCGGGGGGCTACTTCTCCCCAGAGGGGGTAAATTTTCAAGATGGGTATCTTTAGAAAGGTCTCGTCAATACCTTTAAAACGAATGGTTGAACTATAAGTATGTGATAATTTAAAACACATTTATTGATTTTTTTTACTTTTAACGAAAAAAAACTTGGATTTTTTTTTTTTTTTTTTTTTTTTTTTTTTTTAAATATATTGTTACTGAGTGAATTTGTATAGGAAAATATAGAAGAAAGTCTTGTGGTGTACATACTAGTTTTAAGTGGCAACGTACAAACTTCAAAATACCAAATTTGAATTTCCTGCAGTTATTTGTTTTTAAGTTATGCTGATGGCAGATATAAATAAAGATCTACCGCTAAAAATGGGACTTTTTGCATTCAGAGCACCTCAAAACAAAACATTATACAAAAACCAGAGTTCAAAATATACCTTAAAAAATACTTTGTTTAAAGTATGGGCATGAAAAACTTATTTACCTTATTGAATAGCATTCGTCAACAAAATAAAATGTAGCAAAGCACTTACATCACATTCTATAGAAAAGACCGTTTAGTTAATTTTGAGTAGTCTGTATATTGTCTATGAACTACATGCACATCACATTGTGTACTTAAATTTACTCATATATGAAAGACACCAAACACAAAATGAAATATACATTTGCAACTGCAACAATTTCCAAGTATAGGCTTAATATATTCAAGTACTTTGGGTGGCCCTGTAAACAAAAGATGAATGGTAATAATCATACCACAATTTACACAAAACATGCTTTTATGCAATGTTGTGCAAACTCACGAAAAAAAAAAAAAAAAAAAAAAAAAAAAAAAAGCTGATTCAAACTCAAGTTCATCGTGTGAAGAACGAGTTCGTTCGCGCTCAAACTCATGTCTGAAAAAAAATGAATCCGCTCAACTCAAGATCATTTTAAAACTAGAATGTTGTGGCCACCATATGACTTTCTTCTATATTTTCCTATACAAATTCACTCAGTAAAATTAATTTATTAAAATTATTATTTAAAAGAATTACCTTCCATGATAATGCAAACAATTGCCAATTGCCACATTAGAGAAATAGTATAACATTAAATATTACAAAACAAAAGTAAATTTTTATTACATTTAATTTTTTTTTTTTTTTTTTTTTTTTGTTTAAAAATGAAAAAAGTCGATAACTTTATTTTAAATTATCGCAGACCTATGGTTCAACCATTCGTTTTAAAGGTATTGCCGAGCTCTTTTGAAAGATACCCATCATGAAAATATACTCCCCTCGAGGGGGGACATCCCCCTGGGGGGGGGGGACGAGGCTCCTACATATACAATTTTTTTCCCCCGGTTGACTATCTCTATTATAAATAATTCTTTTAAATTCCATAATGATTATTAAAAAATAATTCTCTTTATGCACGTTTATACAAAATTTTGTCCTATACCACCATGTTAAAAATTTTGAAAAAAACGGGATGGCAACGCAAGCTGTTGGACAATTTTTACCAAAAGTTGATTGGGACTAATTTATGTCAATGTATAACTACATACCAATTTCTATGAAATTCTGTGCTGTAGTCCCTGAGATACAGTTGTCACAAAATTTTGTCACACACACAGACAGACATTTTCTAAAAATGGTCAAATCAAGTTCTACAGTTCTCAAAACGTGTAAATCCATCAAAAAACCCGAGGTCGAAAATTTTTACGAATCCAATACTTTCTTCTATTGAATATAGAAGAAAGTAAAAAGAGCGAAACTCATTTTTTGCGTAAATTTTTATCAATTTTTTTTCTAAATAGATTTTCCCTTTGTGAACACATTCATAGATAATTTACATGTTTTACTTTCTTCTTTCAATAGACGAAAGTATTGGATTCGTAAAAATTTTCGATCGATTTACACGTTTTGAAAGTTCCAGAATACGATTGGACCACTTTTAGAAAATGTCTGTCTGTCTGTGTATGTGTGTGTGTGAGGCAAAAAAGTTGTGGTAACTGTATCTCAAGAACTACTGAACAAAATTTCATTTAAATTTATAGATAGGGACACCTTGACTTAAATTAGTGCCTATCAACTTTTGGTGACCATCACTCAAGAGTTGGCACTGCTGTACAACGATTTCAAAAATTTCAGGGTAGGCCATATCTTAAGAACTAATCGCATATAAATTTATATGTAGTTGTACCTTGACATATATGAGTTTTTATCAACATTTAGTGCTAATAACTCAACAAGAGGCTTTGTTATACAGCGATTTTTGCATTTTTAGGGAAGGCAATAGCTCAGGAACTACAGCACAGAATTTCATATAAATTTATATGTAGATGCACCTTTACATAAGTTAGTGGTTGTAAAATCTTGGGCCATTATGAGACATTATTGCTGATTCAATTTGGATTCCTATCAGCCAATAGATGACGCTGCTATAATGCAAATTTTAGTGAGAATGAAAAGGCTATATTTCAATTTCCATGGCATAAAACTGTACAAAACTTGATACCAGTGTTGTGCAAACTTACGAAAAAAAAAAAAAAAAAGATTCAAATTCTGGTTAATTGTTGGAAAAAGGAGTTATAGTTCGAACTCAAATTCATATTTGAAAAAATTAATCCTCCCGATTCAAATTCATTTTTTAAAAAGAGCGAAACTCTTTAAAGAATTATTTTTAAGTCTATTTTTATTTATTTTTTTTAAAGATTTTTTTTCCCCTTTGCGAACACTTTCTTAAATGAATTATATTTTTGTTAAACATTTCTTAATTAGTACAAAGGTTTTTGTTAATTTAATTTGTTAAATTAATTTAATTGCAATAAAAACTTACTTAGCGGACACCTCTGTTTTGTGAGTAGTTTTTCAATGTCAAATTTCTTATTCGTCTTCTTGTTTTTGCGCCTGAAAAACTGATTCTTATTAACTAAGAGATAAATTCCATTATCAAGAAGCAGTGGCGTAGTACGTGTTTGAAGCGATAGGTGCGATTCAAAATTACGCAACCCTTTCCTTGAGTAGCTATGTAAAATCAAACGCTCAGATATAGTGCAAACTTAAGCGCAAATAATAGCAACACCATTTGATCTAATCTGAAGTTTTTTTCAATGCCATCTCTTAAAATTTAAGATAAAGTTGTCAAAGAAATACATTAATAAAACACTACGGCAGCTCACCTGTGAGAAAATCTACTGCAAAATTATAAATATTTATTTCTTTATAATCAGCACTTTGTGTATATCAAATTTCACGTGCTTTTATTTTTTAGGTACCAAAACAAAACATAGGAACCGCAAAAATAATGAAAAGCATAGCACATAAGCGTTATCTATGAAAATGAAAACAAACATATATACAATATAAACGTTATACATTAAAATCTAATCGCCAGCCTGGTGGTTCGGTCGGTAGGGTGCTGCCCTCTGGACCTCCAGGTTACGGGAGATCCAGAAAACTGGAGATTCATGATTCAGGAACTACTGTTTGTGTTCTACTGTTCCAGGAACTACTTGACCACTGTCTGGTGGTTCGGTCGACAGACCGAATCGCCAATGAAAATGAAAACAAACACATATACAAACGTTATACATTAAAATCTAATCGCCAGCCTGGCGGTTCGATCGGCAGGGCGCTGCTCTCTGGATCTCCAGGTTCCAGGAGATCCAGGAACCTGGAGATTCAGTATCCAGGAACCTATTCACATGGGTGTTTGTGATGTCCTTTGTGTACCAGATATTGTGTGCATTTGTTTCTGTGAATTATTGTAATATGGATCAATCGAGACAAAAGTCATTGTAACAATAGGTCTCAAAGCTGTCAAATAAATGTCAAATTAAAATCTAATCAATATCATTTGATGTTAATGTTTCAGCTCTATAAGAACTTCCGTGAAATTAGTTCTAAATATAGAGACTATTTTATTTATACCCCATACAGAAAGATAGATATTTCTTAGAAATAGTAAAATCATGTTTAGTATATTCGAAATATGTCAAAAAAAAAAAAATTATGAAAAACGGTTGTTAAAAAATTTTCCTAATTCAATTCGTTTCTTTTTCTTATAATATAAAAGAAAGTGGAAAAGAAAATTTGCTAAAATTTTATATATTTTCATACTTTTTTATCAATTTCATTTAACTGAAACCATACTTTCAATATCGCATCGTTTAGAAGCACAGGGATAAAGCAGAGGCGCGCCAGCATTGTCAGGGGCCTGTGTGCAGAGCTTCAGTTGGCGCTCTATATTATTATTTCTTAACGTTTTATAAAAAGTTATCAATTAGCATGCCAAGTGACTCTCGAATCATAATAATAAAAAGTTTTTTTTTTTTTTTTTAACAATATCAAAGAAGGAAAAAATGAAATGTATCAAATAAAATGAAATAAAATGTACATATAATGAAACAAAAAGTACACTTTGCAGAGTGGAAAAATCTTATACAGGAAATCTCAAAAACACTTGGCACAATTGTAAAGGCAGATAGAGGGAATAAAAATTAGTAGGTATAGTGTAGGAATATGAGTGCAGAAATATCTCGTTGAGGCATTAGATGATACTGATTAGGGCTCCTCCAATACAGGCTGATTCATCGGGCATTTTGTTTCCCACTCAACGATTGTTGCCCACGCGGTCCGAATTTACAGTGTTATCATCAAATTATATAAAATGGAGGTTTTGCAGCCGAAAATTGCTCAAATCATACCAGAACTGCTTTTAGAACGTTTAGATTTCCAACAGATGAAGAAAGGCGAAAGAAATGGGCTATTAATTTAATTGTCCAAAAGAAAATTGTACGCTTAGCTTTCAATCACAAGCATGAAGTGTAATTATGATATGTTTTTTTGCATTTTTTGTATCAATTATTTGTTTTTACTGCTGTTTGATTATCTAAATGTTGTATTTTACAACCTACACTACTTTTCAACGTGCATAATTATTTAAAATTAACTAATTTAACAGCAACAGTGACGGCTACTTTTTACAAGGGTTATAAGAAAATTTCGCCAAATATTACCGCTAAACTTATCAAGTACACAAACAATAATTCGCTCTTCTGTTTAGGAAAACTCGCCATTTTAGGCGATAAAGACGCTGCGTAATACGTCTGCAACTAAACGTCGCCAAGCTATATTTCCGCTGGGCAAGAATGATCAGCTGTGAGTCAGCTCGTATTATAGGTGTCTTAATACTGATGAGATCTGTACGTTTTTTTTCGGCTGTAATGAATGTATACCAGGATACGTAAGGCGAGAATGAGATCAGAACTTGTAGACAAGACATTTATTTATACAAAGCACAACCCAACAATAAAATCACATAAAGTTAAAAAACAATGGGAATATAATTAATCATTTCGACGAGTTCTCGAAGCAATACGAAAAGAAAAGAGGGGAAAAAAAACCGAAAGATGTTCTCCTTTTTTTCCCGACTCACAGGCCGGTACAACACATCCACTCACTTCGGCATTTTGCCGCTGATCTCCCTTCCTTCATTTCACACCCACTGGGTCCTCGATTCTCTGCTCATGCCGATTCTAGAGAATGAAACACAGTTACTGCATGCCTTTACATGCAAGAATAGATTAAAATAAGTCCTGTTGTACTTAATAAAATTCTGTTTTGTGGAGAATTTTAAATCTATTGCTTGGAAAATAAAAATAGGCTTAGGGCTTTTTTTTTTTTTCTTTTTTTTTTTCCCTGCTCTTAGATACATTTTTACTTTCTCTTACCCATAAGGTAGAGAAAGTATTGTTTTAGGCTCAAATTTTCGAACGCGAGATTTTGTTATATTTACACGTTTTGAGGTCCCCTGAATACGAAAATCATGTTTTTAGCAAATGATCTGTGTGTGTGTGTGTCTGTCTGTTATCAGCATATCTCAAAAACAAATTATGGCAGAAAGTTCAAAATTGGTATTCTAAATGTGTATCATATAGGGATGCTACAGTAAGCTTTTCGTTAAGATCAAGCAAATGGTTCGTGTACAGGGACAATCAAGAGAATTCTAATACATTACGTCTATGGGGGAAATTGCAGGAAAATAGAGTTTAACGTCTATAGACTGCACTAAACCGAATGAAACAAATATATATTTTTTGTAATAGAGACAGTTACCTGGGAATTTTTTTTTTGTGTATGTAGGAGCCTCGCCTCCCCCCCTGGGGGGGGGGAAGTCCCCCCTCGTGGGGAGTAAATTTTCATGATGGGTATCTTTCAAAAGAGCTCGAAAATACCTTTAAAACGAATGGTTGAACCATCGATCTGCGATAATTTAAAACAAAGTTATCGATTTTTTTTACTTTTAACGAAAAAAAAACTTAGAAAAAAAATCGTACTTTTTTTTTTTTATATTGAGAATAAAATGGACTTTTTTTGGATATTTGGTGTTAAACTACTTCTCTAATATGGAAATCGTCTGCCTTATCATAAAAGATAATTTTTTTAAATAATAATTTTAATAAATTATTTTTTAAAAAGAGAAATATTTTTTAATAACCGAATTAAATTCTATATAAATGTAGGTGCATTAATGAAACGGGGGGTTGAGGGGGGCGGTAGCCCCCCTCACACAGAACTAATTTTCATATAAAACTCTTCAGAAGCCTAATATGAATTGTTTAACATAGGTTTACATAACAGTACTCGTTATCTTACCTCTTAATCTCCAACCTGTATTTATAGTATTAAATTTCAGGGCAAGAGAAAGTCGTGTGAGTGACACACCAGATTATTAATATCATGGATAGATAGAAAACGCCCGGAACCACTTAATATGCGTATTTATAAAAAAATGTTTGGTGGAAAAACACTGTAATCATCAGATGAATGTTTTCAGTTATGTAAAAAAAAAAAAAAAAAGCTTTTTCAGTAATTGGGAAGAAAAAGCTGTTTTCCTAAAAGACCGTAATTGTTTCAAAAAATTCTCTTTCGATTTAGATAAAAGTCAAACTCTGATTATGTAAAACGTATTTTAACAAATGGAATTATGCAGAATACGTTAAAAAGCTTTTTCGACCAAATAAATTTATGTAAACTAGTATGTTTTGTCCATTACAAAACTACAAAATATGTGCCATACCCATAAAAATGAGGTATGTTTGAAAGTAAGTCAAACTGGTTATACGAGGGACCTAGAACTATGGTAATATATCTTCCGTGGGGGTCTTTTTAATGAGTCTTAGTTCGTATTTACGCGAATTTAAGAGAAAATCATGGAAAACTCCGAACGGCTAGACCGACGGGCGCGATCAAGACTGGAAATTTGCACCTCTCGTCCGACAACAAAAAGTCTCGGATATTGGCGAGGCCTTACAAAAATTAATATGTACGCTGTAATAGGTTATTTAAAATGTAACTTTATTTATTTATTTATTTATTTATTTTTAATTCAGCATAAGTAATAAATACAATCAGGAAAATATTTTCCGATGATATTAAAGAGCATCCACTGAATAATATCTGCAACAAATATTGATTTATATGTTCATAAAATGTATTTTAACGTGCCAACATTTTTTTTTATTTCTATAACTGTACATAGGGGAGGGATTGAATTGGTTCTGTTCTCCATTTTGGCTTTATCATTCTAGACGCAGTTAGTTGTTACTGAAAAGCTCTATGACTAAGTGAAAAAAGAGATTTCTTCAACGACTGAATGCTTTTTTAAAGGATCTTTTTCTGGTTTAAATTTTTTTAATCTAAAATAAAAGGTAAAGACTAACAATACGATCGGGATATCAGTCAATTTGAATTGAGTTAAATTAACTCAATTCAAATTTTGCCATTTCTAAACCTCCTTCTTTTCCTCAGTTAATTAATTGCACCGGTTGAAAAAGCTTTCAAAAATTCTCGACTGACTGACCAACAGAAACAAAATCTTCGTCATTTAATCCTTAATAATGCCAATTTCAACTCTAAAAATTTTAGATCAAATCTGAGCCCTGCAGAAAAAAACGCCTTGAAGGAATTAAAATCTAATGAAAATATCATCATTACTAAAGCTGATAAAGGTGGTCAGATTGTTATTTTGGATAAAAAACAATACATCGAAAGTGTTACCGAACTAATTAATGATGACCCATATATTCCTCTGCCCCGTGACCCCTCTCCTCAAGAGTTAAATAAAATTAAATCTGCTATAAAATCTTGTCCCTTGTTATTGGACTCGACTAAATCTCACCTTATCCCTTCTATTGCTAATTGTGCCAGATTTTATGCTTTACCGAAAGTCCACAAACCCAATATTCCATTTCGTCCCATAGTCTCTAATATCGGTACTGCTTCCTATAATTTAGCTAAATTTCTCACCTCAATTTTTGCTCCCCTTCTTGCTGCTAATCGTTATACTGTTAAGAATTCCATAAAATTTGCAAAAAATATTCAAAACTGCCCTCACACTAATCTCACTATGGTTTCTTTTGATGTAAAATCTCTTTTCACTAATGTTCCAATAAGTGGCGCCCTCTGCTGTCTCGAAAATAGATTAAAAGAGTTTCATTTCACATCTTTTGAAATACAAGAATTAATTTCTCTTACCCGCATTTGTTTATCACAAACCATTTTTTCTTTCCAAAATAAATTCTATCGTCAGTCTGAAGGTTTAGCCATGGGTTCCCCTCTCGCCTAAATTCTCGCAGATATTTACATGCACTATTTCGAAAGCAAGCTTTTTAAGAAAATATCTTTTCCTTTTTGGACCCGTTACGTTGACGACACCTTCACGCTTATCGACATATCTCGTCACAATATTGACCATGTCTTAGAAACTTTAAATTCAATTGACAGTAATATCCAGTTTACATATGAAATAGAAAATAATGGCTCCCTTCCATTTCTTGATACCCTCGTCTCTCGCAGTGTAAATGGATTTTCAACCACCGTCTATAGTAAAAATTTTGCAGTCTCCCTTCCTCCCCATGCGCGTTCATGTCACCCACCTAACCAAAAAATGGCTGCTTTCTATACTTTTGTAAACCGTGCCCTTAATATTTGTTCAAATCCTATTTTATTAAAATCTGAAATTAAATACCTGAAAGCCATTGCAATTGACAGAGGTTATGACCCTTTCATTATAGACAAAGCCATCCAAAAATTACAGCTCCCTCGTATTTCGTCTACTAAATCAGTCTCTTCTAATATCAGTATTGTTTTACCCTATTTTCCTAAATCCAGTCAAATCATAGCTAAAATTCTCAAACAATATGATTTTAAAATAATATTTTCGCCTTCCAATAAACTCACCTTTTCTCAGTTAAAAGATCCCATTGATATGCATAATTCTTGGGGCATTTATAGTATTTCCTGTCAGTGTGGTTTATCATATATTGGCCAAACTAAACGCAGTCTTAAATTTCGTCTAAAAGAACATATGAATTACGTCCGCAAACAAGAAACCAATAAATCGGCTATTTCTAAACGTTGCTGGGAGGAAAATCATAATTTTAAATTTAATTCAGCTAAAATAATTTGCAGACCTAAATCCATTCATGAACTCGATTTCTTTGAAGCTTTTCATATTTATAAAAATTTTAAAAACCTTGTAAATTGTGATTTCGCTGTTCCCTATTTGTCTGATTGTTGGAAATTTTACATTCAGTCCACATTTTCTTAATTTTTCTACTGTTTACACAGCTAACTTACCTAAATTCTTATTGGCCACTCTCCCGACCTTTCCCGTAATCCTATTGGTTGAACTAAATTCGGTCCCTCTTCTATACGAGCACTTCTCCAGATTCAGAATTCTTTTTGCACTGAAGACGGTACGCTTAAGGCTACCGAAACAGCTGTATGCATCGCAAATATTTTTCTTTTGGCGTTTCTGACGTAGTAGTTTATTCGGGTTTTAATAAATTTTATTGAGCTTTGGACCTCGGAGCTATAGTGCATAAGAGATTTATCAGAAGACAAAATACTTTTTCAGTCGGTGTATTTTGCCTGAAAATTCTTGTGATAAATAAAGATCATCTGTAAAAAAATATAATAAATAATAATAATCGGATTACTTGTCAATAGGCCGATGTGCTTCTAATGACCTTTAGAGCCAAAGTCCTAAAGAGATTTTTCCGACAACCAAATACCGACTAGGAATAAAAGTCGGCATTTTCATTTTAAAATTTCGTGATAAACAAGGGGCATCTCGGAAAAATTTTTTCTTTGAGCGTAAAAGCAATCTGATTACAATTTAATCCGGCTATCTATCAATATACCGACTGGAATACTTTTATTGAACTTTGGAGCCAAAAGCTAAACAATTTAATTTGGTAATCTGTCAATTTGCCGACTGGAACACTTTTATTGAACTTCGAAGTCGAAAGCAAACCAATTTAATCGAGTTATCAATCAGTAGGCCGACTGAAATATATTTATTGAACTTCAAAGCCAAAAGCGAAACAATTTAATCGGATTATCAGTCAATAGGCCGACTAGAATACTTTTATTAAACTTCGAAGTCGAAAGCAAACCAATTTAATCGAGTTATCTGTCAATAGGCCCACTGGAATACTTTTATTGAACTTCGAAGCCGAAAGCAAAACAAATTTCATCGAGTTTCCAACCTGGAATAGACTTGAAATAAAAGCTAATTAGAAGACGATCAATCGGATTTTCTGTTGAAAAGTTGACTGGAAGGTTTGTATTAGTATTATTTTGTATTGGTGTTAGAGCTATAATGTAAAAGATATTAATCTGACGGTCAAATACTTTTTTATCGATATACTTCCCGCCTGAAAAATTTCCTTAGAAGTAAAAGCCAACTGAAAAAAAAAAAAAAAAAAAAAAAAAAACTTCAATCAGTACATTTGCCTCCAGGCCGACTGGATTATCTATCTTCAACATGGGGGGATTATCTATCTTCAACATTTATCTATCTTCAACAAGTGAGTGAATATGATGCTATTCAGCGCACCAGAACTACACAGTATTATGAAAAATGGAGCAGATAGGGGAAAAAAAAAAAAAAAAATGTTGATTTCGAAAACTAAATCAATTTTGCAATTCTGCCGATATTGCGATTTGCGACCATGTATAGCAAAATTTTTTGTGGCCACTGACACTTTTCTCCTATAGTAGTAGGCACAAACATAGCTATACCACAGACAGCATGAAATTAGACGTTATGGTTTTCATGCAGCACTGCAGCGGACATTTTTTCAGAGATGAAGGGATGTACTTAAAATTTTAATCCGAAACAATTAGTAATAACTATGTGTTTTTACATTTTACGGTTTCTGCATATTTCACTTCATCATCATTCAAACCAGTATTTTGATGCTTTTGATTATTTCTTTCTTTTCTTTCTTTCTTTTACTTCCTTTATTATTATTAATCATAAATACTCATTTAAAATTGTTTTAATATTTTGCAGACAAATATGGGTCATTTTCTCTAAACAACCGTTTTTACTTCCTTATACAAAGTATAAGGAAGTATAGTAATCCCGATTTGCGAAATGGATTTTGTATTTCACATTGCTCGAAAACGAATGATCGCTGAATGTTGCCAATTTATACGTGTGAATTTCATGATGTCTAGTTGCACACCTGCAAGTGTCATCTTAACACGAGCTCTCGTTTCAGAGATATAAGGGATTTTACACGATTTTTCGTGACGTCTGTATGTGTGTGTGTGTGTGTGTGTGTGTGTGTGTATGTCGCATAACTCAAAAACGGTTGGACGTAGAAAGTTGCGAATTTGTACATAGGTTTGTTATAACATCTAGTTGTGCACCTCCCTTTTTGGACTTTCTATGATTTTCCGTTTTGGAGATATTTAGGAAAATTAGATTCATAATGACAAAAATACATAGGTTTTGGCCATAATGTATCAAAAAACGGCAATAACTCAAAAACGGTTTAGACAAATCTTGCAATTTAACTGACTTTCCGATTAGCTAGACATTTGAAACTTTCAGAAAAGCTCAGAACATGTTGACAATGCATTTTTTAAATATTTTTAGCCAACTGTTTCCGATACCTGCTGCCTTCAGCAGCGTTTATGCGATTCAACAGAAAATTTATTTAACTAACTTCCCGACTAGCTAGACATTTGAAACTTTCAGATTAGATCAGAACACGGTGAAAATGCATTTTTTAAATACTTTTAGCCAACTGTATAGGGTCCCTGCTGCCTTCGGCAGCGTTACCAGTTCAAATCTTGGAATCGATTTTTAACTAACTTCCCGACTAGCTAGACATTTAAAACTTCCGGAAAAGCTCAAAATACGGTTACAATGCATTTTTTAAATATTTTTGGCCAATTGTTTCGGGTCACTGCTGCCTTCGGCAGCGTTTACATGGTTCAACAGAAAATTTATTTAACTAACTTTCCGACTAGCTAGACATTTGAAACATTCAGAATAGTGCAGAACACGGTGAATATGCATCTTTTTAATACTTTTAGCCAACTCTTTCAGGTCCCTGCTGCCTTCGGCAGCGTTTATATGGTCCAACAAAAAATTTATTTAACTAATTTCCCGACTAGGTAGACATTTGAAACTTTCAGAATAGTTCAGAACATGGTGAAATTCCTTTTTTTAATACTTTTAGCCAATTTTTTCGGGTCCTTGCTGCCTTCGTCAGCATTACCAGTACAAATCTTGCAATCGGTTTTTAGCTAACTTTCAGAAAAGCTCAGAACACGGTGATAATTCATCTTTTTAAAATATTTTTAGCCAACTGTTTCGGGTCCAATGTCAATGTTTTTTAACATTATGTACATTTCTAAAAGTGTATAAGGAAGTCATGTGGTGCCCACATCAGATTTTTTTGTCCAAGGGAATGACAAAAAATAGGTTTAGTTTGTCTACTACTATAAACAGGGCCCGACTATGCATTTTGAAGACCCAGGGCACTGATGCTATTTGGAGGCCCCCTTACACTGCTCTAAAGAGCTCGCTAAAAGAACCCATTTTCAAAAACAAAAATAAATAAATAAAAATAGTGCATTTTTTCAATTTTTTCCTCTATTGCCCCATTTGTTTTAACAACCTATAACAAAATCATTTGTTTTTTGTTCAAGACAAATGTAAAACTGAAGCACACTGATCAGCCAATGTTTAGGAAATTAGTCACAAAATTTCATAATTATTTAAGCTCTCTAATAAAATATAGAAAGAAAAACTTAATCAAGTTTTGTTTTTAATAGACATATAATGAAATAATTTGTGCCATTGCTTCTCAATTTTTGGAAATGAGGCTCCCTAAATTTAGAGGCCCTGGGCCAGTGCCCCGTGTGCCCGTGCCATAATCTGGCCCTGACTATAAACATATACACCAAAATTATTTATTTTTAAAGTTAGCTTAGAAAATTTATTTTAAGGCTTGTATGCTGTAACTATCACAAAACTTTCTTCTATATTTTCCTATACAAATTCGCGCAGCGAAAATCATTTATAATTATTTTCCATGGTGACTGCAGACAATTTCCATCTCAGAGAAATTCAACCCTAAAATAAGTCAATTGAAAAAAAATAAAATTTGTATCTTACAAACAGCATCTAAGAATTCTCTCACCTCCCCCACACCTTTTTTTTTTTTCATTTTTTTTTTTTTTTTTTTTTTTTTTTTTTTTACAAAAATTTTTAATGAAAAAAATCGGTAACTTTTTTACTTCCTTATACAAAGTATAAGGATTAAAAAATAAAAAAAAAAATAATAAATGTAAACGGTTCTTGGCTTATAAGCCCGTAAGTCCGCGCCACGCCCATGACTGTGCATGAATGTATTTTTTTATTTTTATTTTTAGTGCTAGAGGCCTATTTCAGTCGGTACAGTTGTCGAATTTTTATAGGTCACTCTTAATTAGTGCTAGAGGCCTATTTCAGTCGGTTTATTGAATGGGGATTTATTGAATGAAGTAGTCCCCCCAAGGCACAACTTTGACATGAGTCCCCCCCCCAGGCTTAACTTTGACATGAGTCCCTCCCCAAGGTACTCCTATTTCAGTCGGTACAGCGATGTCGAATTTTTATAATACACTCTTAATAGTGCTAAGGGCCTATTTCAGTCGGTTTATTGAATGGGGATTTATTGAATGAAGTCCCCCCAAGGCACAACTTTGACATGAGTCCCCCCCAGGCCCAACTTTGACATGAGTCCCCCCCAAGGTACAACTTTGACATGAGTCCCCCCAAAGCCCAACTTTGACATGAGTCCCCCCCCCCAGGCCCAACTTTGACATGAGTCCCCCCAAGGCCCAACTTTGACATGAGTCCCCCCAAGGCACACCTCCCCCTCATTGGGAAAAAGAGAAAAAATGTTGTTTTGCGGCTATAAGACAGTTTGGACTTCCAACGTTATTTGTTACAATATCTGTAGCTGAAACACATTGGTTTGATTTAATGAAAACTTTATCATGGAATTTAGATCGTCACGAATTAACTAAAGAAGAATTTGTCGATATTAACAAGTTTAGCAGTAGGCCTCTGGCACTAAATTAAAATCTGTCAATGTCAGATTTTCATGTTTTAAATAATGAAATAATGTCGTGTCTGTATAATTTTTTATATTTATTATTATTACTTCCATTAGTGTATGAATGGCGTGGTCAAAAAGCAACCATGTTGACTTTTACCTTTGCAGAATAGTTCTTTTATAAAATGTAGGATGGCTAACAAGTTCCTTGACGCAGTCGGTGGTCAGAAAGTAACCATAATGACAATTTCTTCAGCAGGTTTATTCTTAAAACTTTCAGGTCCGATGCATCTAACTATTATTAGTCCCTACTTAGTAATTTCACCACAAAGAATAATTACTAGCTAACCTATTCTTTTTGGTAGTCATCTAGTTCTGATCACAATCAATACCTTTTTTAATGTTACAGGTTTGAATGCGTGTCAAAAAGCAACCATAATGTTAATTACCTTTACCGGATTTGTACAATATTATCCAGAGTGCATGACATAACAGGTCGCATAGCATACAAATCCCGGCAAATTAGTCTTTTTGGTACTCATCTAGTCTTGACACGCACTTCTATTCTCAATTGTAGGGGTAATACTTTTCTTGTTAAGCCTTGAACTATTCCCTGTCACTTTTCTTTTTGGTACTCATCAAGTTTTGACCCGCACCAATTTTAATTTAATTACTTACTTACTTTAATTTAATTATTTATTTTTTAAATTTTATTATTATTTAATTTTAATTAAAAATTAATTTTAATTAATTTTATTTATTTATTTATTTTATTTTATTTTATTTTATTTATTTATTTATTTATTTTATTTTATTTATTTTTAAATTTTATTATTATTATTATTATTTATTTATTTTTACGAGGATGTGGCGGTGTCTGGTCCTCGTTAATCTGTGCTTCACCGTCAAGTGCTCGATGAGGTCGTTTAGCAGTCATCGGGCTACCAACGCGGGGTACCATCCCCCCGTGGTGGATCAAAATTGCGATGGTCCCTCTTTCTCTTCTCCATTCGGCCTCCCTGCGCATAGTAATTTCCCTCCCAATTACGAGTATTTAGGCCTTCCACATCAAAAACTTCTAAATTTTCGCTATGTGCCCAAAAACTATCTTCCATCCCCCAGTGGCTTCACGTATTCAATTTTTTTTTTTTTCTTTTTTCAATAATCTCATTGTTCCTTACTAGTTCAGCTTGTCTTTCTTAAAACTTAAGTGTTGTTCCCTTTCCCCTTTTCAAATGGCCTCCACTTTCGGTTTTAATTATTGTGTGCACTACTAACTTTAGCGGCTCCCCCAGCGTTTTTTTTTTTTTCCTTCCTCCCTGCCTAAATTCAAAATTGTTTTAATTTAGTTAAATTCCGGTTATTTCGATTCTCAGTTAGTAAGTGCACTCATTCCAAATTCCTTAATATCCTGGAGCGTGTCTGTGCGTTTCCACCGTGGCTATCTTGGAGGGTGTGGTGTGCAAATCGGGCTATGCGTCAAAAGCAAAAGTCGATACCCTGCAATTCCTGAGCTCTGGTGTTCTAGTCACATTGCTGCCCAGAAGTGACGTAGCAGTTCCATCTAGTTCCTGAAGATGATGGATGAAGTCTGAACGAAGAATCTTCGGACACAGCTCGCTCTAATTAGCTACTAGATTGCTGTCTGGTGTAGGCAGCTTCCATGCGGTGATCTGGCGACTTATTCGCTCCGGCGGACGTCCAAAGGTTTCTAAGTAAGTACACTAAGCGACAAAAAAAAAAAAAAAAAAACAGTCGCACTGCAGAAAAAATGACTTATACCTTTTTTATTTGTAATAACTTTAAAATTAATGTTTGAAACAAATAAAACTGTCTTGTTTGCATAATACCAAAGGACTGAAATGATACATATGTACATTTTCGATTTAATAATTCGCTTTATTGCACTTTACGAAATACTTTTTAAAAATATGCATCAGACTTTCTCTTTGAACATAATGCAATAATCATACACTTTGTATTCTATTATGATTTATTATGTGAAATAAACAAGTTATATTTTAATATATGAAATAAAACTATTTATTTGTTAGGTCTAAGCTATTTTTTATTAAAAATATCTGTTCTGCATTGGGTTAATTCAATCTTTATAAGGAATTACTGTTTTAATGCGCAATGGCATAGTTTTATACAGTGTTTTAGTATAAATCTCAGAAATTTCAAAGTGCCAAATATCACAAATAATTTTTTCTAGTTCTGGCAGAGTTATAGGCTGCAAATTTCGAATCCTATCCTCTCTCCCCCGCCTTTTTATAGACGAAACATTTTCAAGTGGATCGCGATTAGGACTAGTAAGTGAAGACTTACCAGACTTCACCATGTCTGGTAAAGAAGAAATTCTAGTATATCCTTTGTGGAATTTAACTTAAAGTGAAAAAAGTTATGATTATTTACAGAATTATAGGTTCTCATGGGAATGGATAGGAAATTTTGACAATTTGAAGTGAATAAACTTACCACAGATGCCGTGTAAGTAAAGTGCTTTATCACTTGAAATGGTTTTTGCAGAAATGTCCAAGATAACTCCAAAATAGTCGGTCAGGCATCACTTTTATGAAGATTGTGTTTTATTTCGAGTTAATTGATCCCTTGAGCATAAAAATTTGCCTGACTGTTTGAAAAGTTATGCACCTCCGCACCATAATGTACGGAGAATGTGTCACTGTTTTAAAAGTGCGATTTTCATTAAATCGGTCACATTTTCGTTGTCAGATCTGCTTGTTTTCTTTAGCTCGAAATAAGTTAAACTTGACTCATCAAAGAGAACCAGTTCAGCCCAATAATTAACTAATCATTTTTTTATTTTTTTTAGCCTACTCAGGTCTTGCTTTCCTATTTCTCTTCACTAAGAATGGAATTTTTTCAAATTTTCTGTCATTGAAACCTGCTTTGTTTAATAGTTGCTGTACTGTAGTTAAAGAAATTATGCTGCTAAACACTTTTTCTGAATCTCTTTTATGTTCTAAATGTAATACAAACCGATTTTATAAGCAATGGCTTTTTAACTTACGGTCATCTCGCTTGGATGAGCAACATGGCCGCCTAAAATGAAATTTCCAGTTTAAACGGCCAAAAAATTTTATATCTTGCTAAAAACCCTTTTACCAATATTTTGTTAACATTTAATTATTTTGCCATCTCACGTATTAAAATATTTTTTGATTTTCATTCAAAAATTTATACTTTTTTGTGGCATCATTAATTGTCTTATTCTTACCATTTTTGAAATAATTTCTAAAATTACAATTTTACTGACAATTACATTTCGTTTTTAACACTGGACTCAAAGCTAAAGTGTATGTGGAGGACAACATAATAAAATCTGTTCGAAAATTTGCTTTTTAAACGATAAAATTGGTGGTTGTAGAAGGCGAAAAGGAAAATATTCAAGTGCGGCTTTTTTAGTTCCCCATCATACTATAGGTATGGGGAACTTAGGTAATCGTGAAAATTTTCGACCTCGGTTTTTTGACTTTTCTACACGTTTTCAGATGTGAGGAATCCGAAAATGACAAAATTTGTATGGTGTCTGTCTGTAGGGTGTCTGTTAGTCCGTTAGTTTGTTAGTTTGTTAGTCTGTGTACACGATATCTCAAGAACAAATTGTCGCAGAGAGGTCAGATCAATTTTAAAATATTACTTTCGACACTGGCAAGAACCCTATTCATTTGCAACATTCGATTTTAAAAACTTCGTAAGTTATTAGAAATTTACGATTTTCTTAACATGGGAGAATAGGACAAAAATTCACTTAAACGTGCATTAAATGTAAACTTTTTACTCTAAAAATGTCAGACCAGTTTTAAAATATCCATTTTGATGCCGGAATGAACATCAGTAACTATAAATATGCTACTTTGAAATTTTCGCAAGTTATTGGAAATTTACGAATTTCTTAACATGGCAGTATAGGGGAAAATTTCACATAAATGTCAATTTTGAGCGATATTTTCATCGTAAAGATGTCAGACTACTTTTGAAATATTATTTAGGACACTGGCATGAATATTAATAACTATGAATTTTCAAATCTAAAAATTTCGTAAGTTATTGGAAATTTACGAATTTCTTAACATGGGAGAATAGGACAAAAATTCATTTAAACGTACATTAAATGGAAACTTTTTACTGTAAAAATGTCAAACCAGTTTTAAAATATCCATTTTGATGCCGGAATGAACATCAGTAACTATAAATATGCTACTTTGAAAATTTCGCAAGTTATTGGAAATTTACGAATTTTTTAACATGGCAGTATAGAGCAAAATTTCACATAAACGTCAATTTTGAGAGATATTTTCATCGTAAAGATGTCAGACTACTTTTGAAATATTATTTAGTTCACTGGAATGAATATTAATGACTAAGAATTTTCCAATATAAAAATTTCGTAAGTTATTGGAAATTTACGAATTTCTTAACATGGCAAAACAGAGCAAAATTTCACATAAACGTCAATCTTGAGGGATATTTTCACCGTAAAGACGTGAAACCAATTTCGAAATATTATTTAGGATACTTGCATGAATATCATAGACTATGATTTTTCCAGTGTAAAAAATTCGTAAGTTATTTGGAATTTACGATTTACTTAACATGTCAGAATAAGGCAAAATTGAGCATAAACTTCCATTTTGAGGATCCTAAATACATTAGACAACTTCAAAATTACGTTTATGATATTTCTTTGAACATCATTGAATACGAATATTCTAATAAGAAAATTTCGTAAATTATTCGTAATTTACGATTTTACCAACATAGCGAAATTGTAAATTTTTCATATAAATATGAATTTTGAGGATTATTGCATTGGAAATATTAGCACGAAAGCTAAACAGCGAAATTGACCCTGATGAAATAAATTAATAGATTAGAATGAGGTAAATATATCGAAGTGAACGGTGGATGGTCTATTGGGTGGGGATTTCATTCTGTCACTGTATCAAGCTTTGGTCAAATTCTTTTTTTTTTAACATGATTATAATATATCTCGCACTAGAAATTTATGAGAACATAAATATGATGGGGAACTGAGCAGAGTCCACCTATGCCAACTAGTTTTTTTTGGCACTTAGTGTGTTGTAATCTCGATTTATGAAATGGATTTTATATTAGAGGTCTGTACGGGCCGGGCTTCCGGCCCGAGGCTCGGGCTCAGTTTTTTTGTGTATATTCGGGCCGGGCCTGAATGAAATTTTCTCCGGGCCGAGCCGGGCCTGAATGAAATTTTCTCCGGGCCGTGTAGGCCCGAATCTTTTTCTGGTTTCCTCGTTAATCAACGAAAAAGGAAAATGATAAAATATTTCTTCAGTCATTTATTTTACGTAATTTTACAGGCTTGTATGTCACATAAAGTTCTATTTTGTTAAAAAAGTGTCTGTAACGTCAATTTAATTGTCTATCAGTCTGTCTGTCCGAAATCTGATTTTTCGCAAATATTTTTAGCATGCCTCGAAATTAATATATTTTATTTAAAGTAATATTAGATGGTTTCCTATTCAAAATAGTATGCATGTCACTACCAGTTTGCGTACATGTACATAACAAAAGGAATTAGATACATTACTGTGTATAAGGGTTTGTTTGTTATGATCTGTTGTGTTTAGGTGGTATAAAGGCTATAAAAACCTTTCCGCTGTAACTTTTTCTCTAAGGCTCCTTTTCCTTTTCTCCAGTGGATGAAAGTAGCGTCATTTTTATCAGTGGCAAAAGCAACTTTTCTATTGAATATGGTAGGATTAACATTAAAGTTTTGTTTACCGGGACACATGAAAGATTCGGATACATTATGGTATATAAGAGGAAATGGTTGAAAGTGCATTTTCAGTAGTATTAACCATTTTAAATACATTCCTATATTGTTTGATGAATGCTAATATTTTCGATTTGACTTTCTGTTTCTCTTTGTGCCTTGTCTATAATAAGGAATTTCTGTTTATATATAATTGTCTTGCAAAATTTCAGCAGTTTTGTTAAAGAACGTACTATTGTTTGGTTATATAAAACCTCTGCAAAACACATACTAAAAATCTATTTCATAAAAAGACATTCTTTTTTTTTGTTATTTTACATATTTTTGAATCGGGCCTGGTTTTATATTTAACAGGGAGCAGCCCCCGCTCTTCACTCTTGGAGCGATGTAGAGCGCTTCTAAGGGGACTACTCGCAGTTTTTTGAAAAACTCAAAAGAAAAAAAAAAAAAAAAAAATACAAAATTCGTCAGGCCTAACCCGGCCTAAGCCGACAGTGGCCGATTATTCAGGAGGTTTTTTGTCCGGGCCGGGCCATAAACCGTTAAAAAATAAACGGGCCGGGCCCAGGCCTCGAAATTCCGGCCCGTGCAGACCTCTATTGTATATCTCGCATAACTCAAAAACGAATCATCGTAGAATCTTGAAAATTTATGTGTGTGACTCTCATGATGTCTAGTTGTACACCTGCAAGTTTCGTTTTAATACAAGCTCCCGTTTTAGAGATATTAGCGACTTTACACGATTTTTCGTGACGTCTAGATGTGCATATGTATCTCGCATAACTCAAAAACAGTTGGACGTAGAACGTTGAAAATTGGTATATATAGGTTTGTTTTAATTATAACATCTAGCTGTACCCCTCCCTTTTTGGTCTTTCTGTGACTTTCCTTTTTTGAGATATTTAAGAAAATTATATTCATAATGGCCAAATATACAAAGGTTTTGGCCATTATATATGACCTACCACCACAGAGATTTAAAAAAAAAAAAACAGCTAATAATAGAGCCTGCAATGATATTATTATGAAAATTGTCAACATTTTTCCATGTAGAAAGTAATTTGTAAAGACATAAGCAGGTTCTAATCGACCAATGCATTTTATTTAACCTATTAAGCACCAAGTCTCCCATTTTGGGAACCTTTGATAAGGAATTTCTTTCTCTTACAGATAATTAAGATAAATTTATTTTTTATTTTTTTACATTAAATATTGAAGTTTCTAGCTTCGTTGGTAATTTTTTCAAAAAAGTTTGTAATGTAAATTCTATTTATTTTAATTATTCAAATAAAACTGTTTGCTTCTACTGCATAAGATAAGGAAATCGCCAAAAATAACTCATTCGAGTACAGGGGTTTTAAACCAGGCCTGTCCAACCCAAAACACTAGGTGGGCCGCATTAGAAATCCTTTTTATTCAGGCGGGCCGCATCGTATGTATATTATGTTTATGTGTTTAAATGTTCGTAAGTATATGAATCATGCATGTACACTCATTACCATAAAAATTTGCGCATCAAGAAATAATTATTGGACCGTAATGAAACGTGGCATGAAGGTACGTGCCAGGCAGATATGCAAATGATTAGAATTAGAAATGCAGCATGATTTCGCATTGTGTAATGCCACCAGAGGGCATTGAAGTTCGTTTTTCTTGGAGTATAAAACACGTAAGCAGAACTTGCTTGATGTGCATAATCTGTTGCAGAGGGACACTTTTTAAATAGAGATGCCGTCACACCGCCATCGAAGACAATACGAACAGCTGTCAGAGTCCGAGAGGGGAAGAATCAACGGTGTGATGGAATGCGGGTGATCATCTTGGTGAGTAGCCAGCCACCCAGGTCGTTCTGATTTTACTGTGAGGAGGTGTTGTGACTAGTGGACAAAAGAGAGGCCGCTTACACGGCGACTAGGCTCAGGACGTGCTAGACAGATCAATAATCGAAAAAATCGTCATATCATACGAAACGTACATATAGCGCCAACTGTCTCGTTGTCCGATATCCGGACATATGCAACACCTATTCCTATATGATCTGTCCTTGTGTCTGTACGTTCCATCACAAGGTCCCTGGCTGAAAGGCATTTACTATCGCGACGCCCATTACGTATGTTGCCAATAATACCCATCTGTTTGGAGTAGTGTCGTGTCGCGCTCGACGGTTTGGATTGCAACCGGATGGAACCAGGTCGTCTTCAGCGACGAATCCAGATTAAATTTGGGCAGTGATGACAAACATGCATGTGTATGGAGACATCATGGTAAACGCCTCAATCCTGCCTTAGCTTTACAGCTGCACACCTCACCCACAGCTGATATGATGGTATTGGTAGGGGATGACATTGCATTCGATACACGGTCATCCCTAATATTGATCGACGGCACCATGACAGACCAGCAGTACGTTCGTAACATCCTTCAGCCATAAGGGTTGTCACTTATAACAGGGCTCCCAGGAGCCATTTTTCAACAAAACAATGCACAGCCACACACAGCAAGGGTGTCTCAGGACTGCTTCCGTCATAATAATACACCCTTCTCTGGCCTGTTCGATATCAGATTTGTTACCAATTGAACATATCTGGGATCATCTGGGACGGCAAATTTGGCAGCCTACGAGTTTGGACGAATTAGAGGCACATTTACAACAAATGTGGAACGAGATGCCACAGGACATATCATACGGGACTTGTATGCCACAATGCTTGCCCGTATCGCATCGTGCATTCACGCTAGAGGTGGCCCAACAGGGTACTAAAACCTCCCTTCTTTTGTAATTTTTCCTGTAGTAAATGATAATTTAGCTTTGATTTTGTAATCATTTACTTATATCAACATTGAAATTACGTATGTAAAATTTTGTTTCTTTCTGACAACCCTTTCTTGGTGCGCAAATTTTTATGGCAGTGAAAGTATATACTTTTTTCGGGGGAAGGGCAGGGTGAAGATTAGGAGCAGAATACATTTTTTTTTTTCATTCATAAATTAACAACATAATCGGGAAAAAATTATGACTATACATTAAGAAGTATAATAAAAAAAAACAAATACTGGATCTAATAACAATTTCGTTACAACAGTGTGATTTAGCTACCATGATCGTTGAAAGGTATTTTTACTGCGAAAAGTGAGAACGGATTGATTAATTTTTAAACTTTTAACCAAATTTGCCAAAATTTAAGTATCGTTAGACTCCTCGCGGGCCGCACGAAACTACACGGAGGGCCGCATGCGGCCCGCGGGTTGGCCACCCCTGTTTTAAACAATGGATATGAAATAAAACAGTTCTTTTCTTAAATTATAAAAAAGAGGGATCAAGAAAACTAATTTATAAGGGTTTTGCAGCTATTGAACATCTATTCTACCCCAATTAGGTAAATCTCTCCTATTTTGGAATTATATATTTTCCAACAAAATACTTTTTTTTTAATTATTTCAACTAATGATTAGAAATGCACATTGAAATCCAAAGCATACAAAAATTCAACAATTTTCAGTGGGATTCATATGGGGTTTAATGGGTTAATGAATATTCAGCCCGTAATGATATTTTTATGAAAGTTGCCAAAATTTTTGTGTGCAGAAAGTAATTCTTAAAGACATAAACAGGTTCTAGACAACGAATACACTTTAATGAATACCGAGTACGTAATGATATTGTTATGAAAGTTGCCGACATTTTTGTGTGTAAAAAGTAATTTTTAGTATATAAGCAGGTTCTAGTGAACGAATGCACTTTATTTTGTATTAGTCTTGTTTGTCATATAAAGAATTTTCGAAGAATTTAGTTTAGCGCTGTAAACCAATGAATCCTCCCAAAAAAATCCAGAATTTTGTTCTTATTGAAATTAGAGCTACCAAACTTTGGCAACCCTAAACGATAAATTTTAGTCAAATTCGACACAAAATCGATGCCATGACTGAAATCAGCATTAGCTGCAAAACTTAGTAGCTTGACGAGATTACCGATCAAATTTGGCGACAAATAATTTTTCAGGATAGCCAGAATTAGTAAATTCTTTCTATATTTTAACTGAATTAATTGTTTCGATAAAATGTATCATTTTTTACATCTAATTTTCGGCAAAGAGAACAAAAATAGGTCATCTATACTCGAATGATTTTTATTAAATTCTAACCTATGAATTTGCCAATGCGAGATTCAGAAATCAGCCATTCCTAAAAAAACTAATATATTTGTTTGGCGGTATATATAATCCTATTATCATGATTTTTGTTGTTAGAGTAGCAGTTTTTCAGTTTTGTTTTTTTCTTGGTTGGAACCTGCCTGTTCATTTATGAATCAGTTACCTCACACAAAAATGTCAATGTTTTTACAACAATATGAATATACATATTGTTGTAAAAACATTGACATTTTTGTGTGAGGAGCCGGCCTCATAATTGGAAGATTGCGGGTTTGGTACTCGAGCCGGCCAAAGACCGTCGCGTATACTAATGGTGGCTGGTGGACGTAAAATCTGTCGTGGTTGCAATGTCCTGCATGTTCCCATCAAAAAGTATACCTCTGGGGGTCACCGAAGCGGGAGAGCCATCCCTTCCGTGGAGGATCAAAATTGCGATGGCATTTCTCTGGGCCATCTCTAGGGGTGAGTCCCAGACCGTGGCCAATGCACATCTGCACAGCACTAGTGCGACGTAAAACCCAACCATCCATCCAAAGGGACATGCATAAAGAACATAAAATGAGGAAATCATGTGGTATCCACATCAGATTTTTTAAATGAATTCAATTCACAGTTACATTATTTGTTGAAACAAAAATTGCATTTACTGTTCTAATACATAAAACCTTATTATGCATTAAAATTTTGTAAATATTAAAATAGCATTTTTATTTCATTTGTTTATTTTACTAACAATTTTTCATATAACACACCTTCTCTGGAGATGAGCTCAACAGTTACTTTTCAATTTTTGAAATTTAGTTTTTGTTATATTTACATATTTTGAAGTATTATGTTGTATTCAAAAACCAAGTTTTTCGTTGTTGGTCTGTGTATATCCATCTGTGTGTGTCAGTCTGTTATATCTCAAGAATAAATATTAGCAGGAAGTCCACGCTCAGTATTCTAAATTTGTACCACATAAGGATTCTACACTAAACTTTTTGTTGAGACTAAAAAACTGGTTTGTGAATAGGGACATCCAAGAGAATTTAAATGCATTACATACAGGGTGATCAGTTTAAAAGATTACCCATTGATTTTTCTTATTACCCTTCAATATGACGGATGTGGAAACTATTCTAACACTGAACTATAATTGTTCGAACCACGGATTAAGACTATCTATAGGATGAAAAACAAGATACGGCAGCCAGCGCGGAAACCGGAGCTTTCTATTCATTTTTGTGTGAGGTAACTGATTTCAGCCGAATGGAGGAAAATGATCCCATCGCCGCCTGGTGCAGTATCTTTGAAACTTATCGGAAGAAAGTGAAAGCCCGCCTCTTCGGCTTCTGACATCATCCAATTTCCGAGAACGACCAATGAACCACTACAAATTTAAACAAACGCGCTGATTGGTAAATTGTCAAGATCTGTTCGCCCTCTATCTGCAAGATGAAAATTACTACTTTTACGTAGCATTCGTAATACATCCTAAACTCTTAATCCGTGGTTTGAACCTTGTTTAAGTGTGGAGACAATTTCCAACACTGTTGGACTGTTACAACTTTATTTGTGAGGTAAAACAGAAATGGAGATGCACAATTTTTTTAATCCTGTAATAATTTTATTTAGAGAAAACAAAATTTAATTAAAATTTTTACATTATTATTCCTACATTATATTTACATTACCATTATCATTTCATAGGCTTTTCTAGAGAAGTCCTGCATAAGACTCCTATATGATAAGAGCTGGCGCATTGTCCGCCATTTTCTAGCCCGTCTGGAAAAGTGTTGGCGGTAGAAAAAGCTAGGTTGCCTGATTAGCGTTGTTATCGCCTTTAAACTTCTATACAGATCAAGTGAGCTAGAACTTCTTATCACGAAACAAACAAGTTGGCAATTTTAAGAACATCGCCAACATTCTCAAAACTGCAATCCTTCACGTTAAAAGAAATGTAATATTACAGTTAATTTTAAAAGAATTTAAAGTAATAACTTAAAAAAACTGTACATTCGTATTAAATTTGTCAAACAACTTGAAAATAAAATGAAATAATTTGAAAATAAGGGAAATCTTACGCTACAAAGTTGTGCTCCTGCTCCGGGTATCCACGAATTACATCTGCAATTTATAATCCATTTTTTCTTTCTTCCTGGATTAGAAGAAAATATAAACAGGCAGTGCCCTTTTCTGCAGTTATTCGTGTTATTGCCGAAAAAACTCCAATAATAAATCGTCAGCCGGTCTTGTGAGATAGAAAATGGCGGATGCGTCAGCCTATCTATGTAGGAGTTCTAGTCCTGCAAACATCCATGAATTAAACGGATCATAACTGAAGAAATCTCAATAACACCAACAATGCTGCGAAGTGTGTCAAAAACCTGGTTCGATGTGTTCATGTTTGCATTCAAAATGGTGGCGAACATTTTCTGTGAGGAATGATAATGTAAAAAAATTGAATTAAATTATGTTTTTCAAAAATAAAATTATTACAGGTTTAAAAAAATTGTGCGTCTCCATTTCTGTTTTACCTCACAAATAAAGTTGTAACAGTCCAACAGTGTCAGATATTGTCTCACAAACTTAAACAAGGTTCAAACAATCATACTTCAATGTTAGGATAGTTGCCACATCCGTCAGATTTAAGGGTTATAAGAAAAACCCACGGGTACTCTTTTAAACTGATCACCCTGTATATAGGTGAAATTTCTGGTACACACAAATTAGGATCTTTAGACTGCACTAAACAAAATGAAATGAGGTTATATCTTTTAGAAAGCAGGACACTTTCTTTGGTATGAGGAAATTTTGGTCCTGCAATTTTTTTTTGCGATCTTTTAAATGTATATCAAATTTTTAACATGATCGCGTATTTGTTGATATGGGAGAAATGAAGTGCTCTTAGAATATCTTTAATTAAGTAATAATATATATGTAAATATATAAATTTTTGACATTACAATTGTTCCCTTGCCATTGAGATCTGGAGAATTTCGGTCCTGCTGATTTTTTACGAACATTTAAGTATATTTAAACTTTTTTGTAATTGCATTTTCTCTTTTATTATTGAGTTCTTTTTTTTTTTTTTTTTCACGTGATTTCAATTTAACTTGCTTTAATTATAGCTTCATTTTTAATTTACTATTAGTGACAAAATTGCTGTGGTCTTAAAAGTATTGTTTTGTTAGTAATAACAATATAATACATTCTTATTAGAAAAGATTTCCCATTTAAATATATTAATTGATAAAGTCTGAATTGATTTAAAAATAATAAAATACAGAAAAAAAAAGAAAGAAAATCTTAGAATAATAAATATAATTTGCTTTTAGTGTTAGAATGCCATTTCTTTCAAAGAACCAATTATTGAGCTGCCCCCTAGAGTTCCCCACTTCATAATCATAACACTGTAAATTTTTAATTTGTAGAAACAGCCGCTGAAAAAACAAAAATTGTTAAATGTGACAAAAGAATTTTGAAAATTGTAATAAATTTACAGAATAGTACAAATAGTAGAACAATCAAAGAGTTAGAATTGTGCAGAATTTACTCATAAAGTATAAAAAAGCTTTTTTTTTTTTTTTTTTCCATTTTGTAATTCAGATTTTCAATTACTAATTTTGTTTTCAATATTGTATTAATTGATTAACTATAGCATTTATATTTGTATTTTACCATGTTTTTATTAACTCGCTTTCTTGTTTGTTTGTTTGACCAGCACAAATCTTGCAATCAATTTTTAACTAACTTCCCAACTAGCTAGACATTTGAAACTTTTAGAATAGCTCAGAACACGATGACAACGCAATGCCTCGAAGGCTGATTTTCGAATAGTTTTCTTTTAATAAATTAAAATACGAAAATAATAACCTCCTAATAGCTTTAAAACTAGCCATTTAAATATTAGCTATAATTTAATTGTTGCCAAAAAAAATTACGAGTTCATTTCCTTTCGACATAAAAATAAATACATTTAATTAAACATGAACATTAAAATATTATAAAAAGTTAAATTATGCTTCTCACAAAAATTGATGCCATTATCACTTTAAAAATTGTATACATATTGATAAAGTGCTAATATAGTTCTATAGCTATGATTCAACAAAAAATTTAAAAACATGGTATATATATATATTTTTTTTTTAAATCTTATAATTACACTGCTCGGCATGAAAATTGTCCCCAATACCATTTTTGCGAATTCTTATGTAAAATGACCTCCTGAATACGAATATGACAGCCATTTTTTGCCCTATCACCCACCTTTTTGGGGGAGACTCCTCTATTTTTACCACCTTTCGGTAATTTTATGGCTATAAATTTGATTTATAGTGGAGAAAGGAAATATTTTAACTGTTAAATATCTTCTGAGGGCCTAAAGAGGTGAAAAATTCTATAACATGAACATTTGCAGCAAGGGGAAGATTTAGAGGAGGATTTGCCACCGAAATTATAAGTTGCATTTACTATATTTTATTAATCAATTATTATTATCACTTATTACACATTATATATATATATATATATTTATTTAAGAGTTAAAATAATTAATTTCCATTCTCCAAATCAAATTTATGGCCATAAAGCTACTGAAGAGTGATAAAAATTGGGGGGAGAAGATGACGTCACGAGAAAACGGTGGGTGGTGGGGCAAAATGGGGGCCAAATTCAGATTCAGGAGGTCATTTTACATAAGAATCAGCAAGAATGGCGTCAGGGCTCGAATTTTTTTTTTTTTTTTTCCAGTTTAGTGTTATTATATTGATGTAATTATCAATACCTATAATATGCCACTGTAAAATTTGTGAAATAAATAAAAACATAAAAGGACTGCCGTGCTAACTACCTCCACACGGTACAGTCTGGAAACTCTTATCAAGCATTTTCTTTCTTTAAAAATGTTTGGATTGAGACTAAAAGTTAGCAGTCTTCGGGGGGGGGGGGGGTAGAAAAAGAAATTATACAAAACACATATTGCAATAACATGATGCAACACTAAGAAATAAAAAGGTTAAATATTTTCTCTTATGCTTGAATTTTAGCAACATAAAATTTCCAAAACTTGTACAAATTAAAAAGAAAATATGTTGGAATTAATTGCTAAATTTTGAATGGTATAAAGCATAAATGCCAAATTGTACTTTTTCTGTTACTGAAAATTTTTATAGGAACATTTTATAAATTTATAGATCATTTTCTACTATTAAATAAGGCAAAACCGTTTATAAGCAGTGTTGAAAAACCCTACAAGTTGGCAGCTATGTAAAAAATATATTTAATAGAGGACTATTCTCATTTTATCAAATTCCCCTGAAAATAAAATAAAACACTATACAATTGCAACCAATATAACACATCCTGTAAGTCTTAGAATGCGCTTTTATAACATAAGTTATGCTTATTGACCCTACATGTGTATTTATCTAAACGTAATAAACTTTAATAGTAAATAAATTCATATGTCCTACAAACTTTAATCTGGAAATATTTAAAATAATTTTAAAACCTGCCATTATTACCATATCAATTGATATAATAAGAGAGATAAAAATGAACATAAACGGTTGTATAGAATTAACAACACAGAAATCTTTCTTCACTGCTTTGGGGTCAATAAGCATGACTATTATTCGACATATTTTCCTTTTAATTTGTAGGACTTTGTATATATTTTGCACTAAAATGTAGTGGGCTTAGTATAAACACTAAATAAATCAAAAAATTCAAATGATATACTTACCCACTCAAGTTTAGCAGATTTGTACAAATTAAATCCTGAGATCATTATTTAGGTTCTCATATCTACTTTTATTATTAATTTCTAATATTTAGAGGATGCTTGAATAAAGTATGAATTTCCTATAAATTTTGTGTTTGAACATTCTAAATTTGAATATGATAAAATTAAGAGCCAAATTACAATGTTTTATATTTAAAACCTTGTTTTTATTTGAACTGAAATTTAGAGGACTTAGATAAGTTAACCCGTTTAACTGCAATTTATTTTCAGTTAGCACTGCTCATGCAGACAATTTAATTTTCTTAGTTTTAAGAGGAGGGATTGATGTAGAAACTTACGGTTTTGTTGCTCAAATAATTTGTTATTATTAAAAATAATATTTGTTTCACACATTTATATGAATGTTTATTGTTATATATACATATAAGAATATAATTAGTGTCGGGAAATTCATGACGAGCTGGACTCGACATTTCAGTTCAAGGGGTTAACAATGCTTAGATCTTTGCTGATAACTAATACCCTTTATCATTCAAAAATCAAACAGGGATAATTTTTTTATTACATGTGTTCTTTACATCATTTTCAACAAACGTTGTATATATTCAACCCTCCAATAGTAAATATTTGTCTAAGTTCTCTTTTGTCCAAAGTTTCCACATGTATTTACTGCCCTTTTTCCTCTACCATACAAAGAAAAAATCTGTATCGCCAAATTTTAAACATTTTTCCAGTTTTATTTTTTACAAAAACTTTCTGTTACAAAATAATAATAGTAATAATTAAAAAAAAAAAAAAAAAGAAAAGAAAAGAAAAAAAAAAGATTTTTCCTACCCCATCTTTTCTAATCAAATGACAAGAATTCAAAATATGAAAGAATTTCCCCCTTTTTTTTTTTTTTGTTTTTTCTGTAATACTTTGATTACCCCTGATAACGGGAACAAAACAGTGGGACCAAAACGCGAGACCAAAATGTCAAGACCAAAAAAGCAGGATCAAAGAGTCATGTACACTATGTTTTATATGCATGTTTTGTATAGAATATGGCAAAAATATCATTTATCATTCATTTACAGGGTAACACAAAAGAATTGGGATGTGTTAAAGCTATATTTAGAAATTGCTGGAAATTAATTTCAAGTTGTGTTGTGCATTTCTCATATTGTGCTAAATTTAAGTAAAGTGTGCATTATACGTATAATTTATAGATAATATACATGAATATTCAAAATTAAGCAAAATATTCTTTTTATTGAATGTAATTAATGGAAGTGCTTAACCACATTCTACCAAGTACAGGAAAACTGCTTAGGATTTATAATATCTTTCTTATATCCCCATGGCAGACAAAGTATTGTTTGATGTCCAATTTTCAATGTAGATTTTTTTTATCTTAATTATGAATTTTGAAGTCCTCTGAATATGAAAGTGAAGTTTTTATTGGTTGATCTGCATATGTTTGATGTCAGCACAACTTGAACCTAAATACCTACAGGGAATTCAAATGTAAGAATTTGATCATATGAGACTGCCACTTCAGTTTGTTCAAGATTTCTAAGTTTCAAGACACAGTGTGAGTGAAATTTATCTGAATAAATTTTTCAATTTAATAACAGCCTTAACGGCCCTCTTCACTTACCGTCGCCGGAAGCCCGAGATAATGTTATTCAATGGGGAATTTTTCTTTACAAATAACTTATTAACTAATACATATTTTCAAATTCTGTTTTCACATTCTGAAAATTCCCAACTGTTAAATTGACGCACCTTTTTTAAAAATGTATTTTTTTTATTTTTAATATTTTATTTTGAAATTGCAAAATGAAAAAAATTCACATATCGAAAATTCGTATTTTGCAGCTTCAAAATAAAATATAAAAAATTTAAAAAATAATTTTTTAAAAAAGGCCCGTCAATTTAACAGCTGGGAATTTTTAAAATGTGAAAACAGAATTTAAAAATATGTATTAGTTAATAAGTTATTTTTAAAGAAAAATTTCCCATAGAATAACATTAGCTTTGGCTTCCGGCGGCGGTGAGTTAAGAGGGCCCTTAAATCATTTATAACTGTAGGTAGTATCAATACAAAATACCCTTAATGAGTTAAAAGTTTGTGACGCTATACTTTATGGCTATAAGAACTAGAAATACGAGTCTTAAAAATAATATCAAATTTTCAGTGATGCTTTGCTATTAATTAAAATATACGTAGATTTTCTTATTTGAATTTGCTTTATTTTTTCATTTATACTTACAGTGTAAACGTTATTTTCAACATAAAATAATATAGCATTTGCTAACTGATACCTTTTCATTCACATCTCTTATAATATCAAAATATGTGTTTTAAAAGAAGTGATATGAAATTCCAGCAACGCAGAGGTGTTACATTAAATGATTTGTTTTGAAATTACACTGCGATTATTTTGTTTTGCATATTAAAGTATATTTGCACATTGAAATATTGATTTAATTTTCAAATACGCTGTCAAATATATCACTTTTATTAAGCTTAAATTATGTACTGAAATGTATTTATTTCAATGAATAATTTTATTTTTTGCGTCAAGCTATCCAAACTGCAAATAAAATTTTCACAAATGTTTTTTTTTTTTTTTTTTCTCCAGCACACTATCTATTTGTATACATTTTAAATTAATTTGGATAAGATGAGATGACACAAAGTAAACATTTCCATAAATTTTACTTACAGTTTTGGATAGCGTGACGCAAAAGGTAAAACAATTCATTGAAATAAATACACTTCAGTACAAGCTTAATGAAAGTGATATATTTGACAGCATATTCGAAAATTAAAAGCAATATTTCAATGTACGAATATACTTTAATATGCAAACAAAATAATTGCAGTGGAATTTAAAAACAAATCATTTAATGTATCACCACTGCATTGCTGGAATTTTATATCATTTCTTAAAAAACACATACTTTGATATTATAAGAGATGCGAATGAAAAGGTATCAGAAATGTTATATATCATATTATGTTGAAAATAACGTTTACACTGTAAATATAAATAGTAGAAAAAAGCAAATTCAAATAAGAAAATCTACGTATATTTTAAATAACAGCAAAGCATCACTGAAAATTTGATATAGCAATTATTTTTAAGACCCGTATTTCTAATTCTTATAGCCGTAAAGTACAGTGCTGCGTCACAAACTTTCAACCCATTAAGGTTTTTTTTTTTTTTTTTTGTATTGATATCATTACTTTTTAGAACTTAATGATCACAATATAAAATTAAAGGAGCATGATAATGAGTTTATAACACTGTATAAAATGTGTAGTTTCATAGGTCTCGAACAAAATAACAAACTACATGAAATAAAATTTTATGAAAAGTAATAAATAAAAACTTTAAGAAAGAATATTTATTGAGGGATGAAAACCCGCAACATAACATAATATAGTACATTTTTAAAATGACAAACAAATTCTACAAATACAAAAAAAAAAAAAAATAATAATAATAATAATTCAATATTCAATTTTTTAAATAGTTCAACGGTTCAACTATTTCTTAAATAGTTCAACAGAACATTTAAAATGCATGTTTAAAAGAAATAATTTGTGTACGAAAGTTTTTGTAAAAAAGTGTTATGAATAAGTTTCTAAAGAGCTCCATTCACCACACAGATTTTGGTTAGATAAGAAAAATTAAACACAAATTTTTAAATAGTCAATCGATTGAATGAAAGATTAATATTTTGTTATTTTTAAATTAGTTATGCATAAAGTAAAATGTTGTAAGGATTTGACAGTAATTTTCCAAAATACTTAAGCACCATAGGGGTGGGGTTAAGATCCTCCCTTGGAAACTTCGATAATTCTAAAAAAGATGCTTAATCAATTTGAGAGAGAGTTTGCTTGGTTTAAAATTAATTCAGCTGGGGAAAATAGGAGAGGGGGAGGGGGGCAACCAGTTAGATGACTTTGAAATTTTAATCGAGAAAATATTTTGCTGCATCTAGTTTTATTCTATCTGATTAAATGTACTGTACATAGTCCCCACATTCTTCCTAGTATTTTGGAATCCCGCTCAAATTCCTGAAATTTTTTTTAAATCATAGTGAAGGGATTTTGGACTTTGCCTTGTTTTCTAAAATTAGGTTATGGGGGTAAAAAGTGTACACAAGAGATCTAACTTTAAAATTTTAAATGATAAGGACTTTTTAGCACTTTGAGAAATCTTCTAGATACAATCACTTAAAATGTTTCCAGCGATACTTTTTTAAGGTTGGTTGGCTGTAGGTTTTAAGGCCAACGGACTATGCTAGGGTCCTAGGCCTATAGGTAGCATGCACTCCGTGGTGTCTTTCTAAAGGGTTGCAGTACATATTAGTACATATTAGTTTTGGCAGTCCGATAGCCTGGTGCGTATTTAAACTGACTCACAATTCCCAATAGTACATATGTATTAGTTTTGAAGAAAAACATGGAAGAAACAGCTAGGTCGAAGAGTGCGCGCTAACTGCTTGGCCGCTGGTGGGACATTTTTAAAGAAGCTTATAAATATTTATTTTTTTTTTTCTGAAAGTCTCATCTTCCTCTCCAAATCTATCGGAAATGTCTCAGAAGTTTTGAAAATTGTAAAAAGCGTGCATATTAAATATGAGACTGTAAGCAGAACTTTAAATGAGCTCTTAATCCCTCTAATCACCCTCATACTTGAAATTTTAATGTTTGCCTTCTAAGATTCCCCCTATCTCAATACAGCTTCAATTTCTTTCTTTTTTAATAAACCAAATGAGATCAAACGACAAGATCCTGAAATAGGAACATAATGGAGGTAAATTTCACTATATTTAATAAAAAAAAAAAAAAAAAAGTATTAAAAAAAAAATTGTTTATAGAAGACATTTCCGACAAATTGAAAAAAAGAGCTTCATTATTTGTTTAAAATTTCAAAGATGTGCCTTTCGCTGCCCCCTGCTTTTACAGTTCGAATTTCCAAACAAAACAAAGATCCTTCAAACTGGTTAAGTCCACCCCCCCCCCTTTTTTTTTTACAGTTTTTAGAATTTCCAGGGTTTTCTTGAGAAACAGGGGAAAGACTTTAAATGAAAAATTTTCTTTCATGTTTTCCTAATGAATAAGTATAGAGAAAAACTTTTTGTGTTAAAATGTTGTTTTGAAAAGGTCTTTCCATCAAACTAACAGAAGATCCCCCCCCCTTCCCCCACCACACACATTTGTTTGCTTCTTAACTAAACAAAATCCCGTAAAAATTGTCGAAGATGTGTTTTACAGTTTTTAGAAATTCCGAAAATTACTGATTAAAAAAAAAAAAAAAAAGAATAATTCGTATTTGACACTGTTTGGCGAGATTTTGTATAAACTTTGGTAACACACTTTTATAAAATCGATTAAATTAAATTAATAAAAAAAAAAAATCCTACAGAACAACTTGATTAGTTTTTCATATAATACAAAATGAATTTACATCAGTGTGATTTAAAGTTGTTTTCCTAAAAGAATATGCCTTTACAATTTTTATAATTTAATGCAAATACAAGTTCCTGTAACAATGTTTGTGTTATCAGTAATTATTAAGCCAAGGCAATATCATTTAATTTAGTATTATAAGTATTAATCGTTATTATTGTTGGTTTGGCCACATGACTTTTAAGTTTTTAAACTGATTAATTGATTAGTTTTACAAAGTGAAAATGATTACTTATTGTAATTTTACTAATTTTTTGTGTTTTAATTAAAATATTAAAATTGCCTCAATTTACTGTCAGCAGTTTACCTCGTAACACTTTCAATGTTTTATGGATATTGTGTAGGAAGGCTATATTCAAAAACAAACAAGAAGTTACACAACTTTCGGAACAATATAGTACTAAATAATGACTAACAGAGGTTTAAAAATAAAAATATATGTGATAGTTTAAAAAAAAAAAAAAAAAAAAAAAAAAAAAAAAAACTTTGTTATGGAATTAAATATCCTTGAATCCCATTTGAATCTCTATGTCATTTAATAGTTTGAATAATAAAATCATTTACCGAAAAAAATTTCTTGAAAATTTTATGACATTTTTTAGAGCAGTGTATACAATATTTACAATGTTGTTATTAATTTCTAATTTAAAGGTTGCAGATGCGTGGTAATTTCATTTTATATCAATATTATATCTAAGAAATAAGTCTATTAAAATGTTAAGAAAGTTTTTTTTTTTTTTTTTTTTTTTTTTCTAGAGTAGCTTTATTGTTATATTCACGCCTCCTTCCTACTGTTAAATTTAAGAAAGAAAGAAAGAAACGTGAATTATTTTTTAGGTATAGATTTGATTTAAAAGAGAAAAACAAATAACGATAGAATAATCTTGAAATGTAAAACATTTTTACTGGTAAATACTTAAGTAGTATAGTTTATTACTATAAATTTAATGAACAAAATAATTTATAAAACAATAGACTATATAATTCTTAATTATTTTACCAGTATGCTTTATAATGTGAAATAATAATAATAATAATAATAATAATATTTTTAAAAATATATTATGGGTTTAAATCAAAGTCAAATAAAGATGTTATTTATTTTATTTCATTTTATTAATTTTAATTCTGTTTTCAGAGTTTTTCCAATACATTTAAGTGTTTGGTAACCTAGCCATTTTTGTTTATAAGAAACTTTAGATATGGATTTGATATATTATAATTATTATAATCTTCGTAAAATATTTCATTTACATCTTATATATTAAAACACAAAGGTATTTCTTCAAGACCAAAATCGCACGATCTGGGCATGCGCGAAAAAATTAGGAACCAATTCAGAAAGGGAATATTCTTTTCCCTTTATGCAGTGCCAATGAACATCGATGATGGAGATCAAGAAGACGACATTGATATTTCACATGTCTATGGCAGACATCTGATTAAAGCTCAATAATAAAAACAATTCACACGATTAATTCATCGATTCATACTTTCCAAGGAAGTATATTAAAAAGAAAGTAATTCGCGAATACTTATCGGTTTCCGTTGTATGCATTTTCATTTCACCAAAAATTTTCTTACACAGGATAATATTTCAAGAGTTTTCTGGCACCATCTCTTACCATATAAACATACCATACCATATTCCTAATATTATTTTTTCAATTTTTTAAAAGAAAAAAATATCTTTTAAAATTAACAAATTGTCGGAGTTTATTGTTCTTTAAAAGATAACTTTTATCGGTTGAATACTTTGTTTAGAAAAAATGAAGATAGATGTTTAAAATCAAAGGAAGTTTTATTTTATTTACTTATTTTTTAATCTAATTTTAAATTAATCTCTGATATTTCATTTCGGTACTATATTACAGAAAAAAATAATTTAAAAAGAATAGCCTTAAAAATTTTGATATTTTATACGAGTACAAATTTACATAGAATAATTTATTAAAAATTTAATGAGCAAATTAACTTGCTAAAGTATTAAATTCATTCTTATTTATTTATTTATTTTTAACAGTATACTTTTGTTGAAATATACTATTTTGATAGAATAAAGTATTATAATGCTAAAATAAATAAATAAATAATTCAATCAAAATCAATTTATTTTTAAATACCATAGTCTGTTTCAAAGTGCAAATAAAATAATAATTGTAGAATATAAAGAAAACTCTATTAAAGTTTATTTTAAGTTAAATTATTTTGCCTTATAAAATTTATGAGATTTTAAAAGTATATCTTCTTATAAATACCCCTCCCCCTAAAAGAAAGAAAAGAAAAAGAAAGAAAGAAATCTCTGAGATTTTATTTATTTATCTTTAGGTTATAGATGGCTCTAAAACTGTCATATTGTATGGAATATCATCGAAGCTCCATAAATTTTATTTTTATGCTGTGCAGCAAGCTACATTTTGCATATTGAATTGATTAGTTTGAAGTAAGAAAAGCTTTATTTACATTTGTATGGCAATAACCATTTAACTATATTTTTTAAACATTGCACAGTAGTAAAGTTATTTTAAACAAATTCACAATTTTGCTTAAATCACATCTCAATCTCAAACAAAGTATTTAAATAATAATATACCATTGTATAACACTATACGTTGAGATATTTTGCTCATGCACCATTCCCTGTTTCTTTCTTATCTTGACTAATATATTTTAAACCCATTTTCTTGTGTTTAACAGGGTATAAAGTTTCATTTCTATTATTTTAGTGATCATTTCATGGGTTTTCTGTAGCTTCATTCCTAAATTTACATGCTTAATTAAAAAATAAACAATTCATAAAAGGAAGGCGTAATTTCATATATGATTTATTATTATTCAATATATTTTAATGTGTTTCTGTCTGAACTTTATTTTCAAACTTTTAAGCTGGATTTCAAAGATGAGCCTTGAAATTGATTTTTATCTTATCTTTACTTTTAAAACATTCTGAATTCATGATTTCTTTTAAAATTTCCTAATGTACAATAATCTTATTTGGAAGAAACTTTTAAAGTTATTTTGATTTTATATTTAATTTTAGTAGTTATGAATATAACAATTTAACTTATTTTCAAAAACTGATTCTATAAAACACTGTTCATGAACTAATTTTTATTTTTTTATTTTTTCAGTAAACTAGGAGGCTCTGCCCCCTGCTCACCAACCCACGAGGGAGGCTTCGCCTCCCCCCCGACTCACTTTACTTATTAACACATGCAAAGCTCTGCCCGCCTATTCGCTGTTTTCTTTCACTGAAAAGGAATATTAATAGTGCATATTACAAGACAAAAGCAGAAAATTATTATGGAAATCCTCATATTCAATGTCAAATTGAAATATATAATATTTATACATATTTTTAAATAGAAAGAAATTCATAATATCTAGACCATTTTGCATTACAACTTTAGTATATGACCCTTTTTATTTATTTTTTACAACCTTAGATCCAGACCGTGGTACCCCTTCATAATTGGAAGATTGCGGGTTCGGTTCTCGAGCCGGCCAAAGACCGTCGTGTACACTAATGGTGGCTGGTGCACTTAACATATGTCGTGGCCGCAATATCCTCCATGTTCCCATCAAAATTATACCTCTAGGGGCCACTGAAGCGAGAGACCATCCCCTTCGTATAGGACCAAAATTGTGGTGGCATGTCTCCGGAACATCCGTAGGGGTGCGTCCCAGACCGTCGCCAATTATCCATAGCGCAGTAAAGGTGCGACGTCAAACACAACCTACCTAATTACATACCTACCTACAACCATGGATCATATTTCAATTTTCCCGTGTAAGAAAATTAATTTTCTAAAAGTAGAGAAAAAAAGTTGATATTTATTTTCTTTCCTTTTTACATCCATGGTTTTGGGCCACGGAACCCTAGTCTGTAAAGCGCCGAGCACGTAATTAGAAGACTGCCGATTCGATACTTGAGCCAGACAAAGATCGTCGTGTACACTAATCGTGGCTGGTTCAGATAAAATCTGTCGTGACCGCAAAGTCCTTCATGTTCCCACCCACACTATACCTATGGGGATCACCAAAGCGGGGGGGGGGATTGTTGGCCTGGTGATGTATTTAATCTTATCACTTTGTGCAATTCGCATATACAGTTGATATATAAATGCATAAGCTTATTTAATTTATATGGATTAAAAATATAAAAAGTATTAAGCCTAGAGTTTAAGTTAAACATGTTATTGAAAGAAAATATTCAGTTAATTTAAGTAAAGTAACTTTATTTATTTTCTTTATTAAAATAAAAATATATTTTTATTACTTACTACATTTTAGCTGACAGCTTTATCTGTTTATTGATTACTAGGAAAATATGTCGTTTTTCTTTAGCTGTGCTATCACGTCACTGCAGCTTGCCGGTAAATGCAAATGAATGCTTACTTTTTCACTCACTAGGCGGCATCAAATTTCGCGGATGAAATCATCACGCTAATTCGACGCCACCTCTAACCACAATCCTCTCTGAATAGTATAAAATGTGTTTGAGGAACGTGGCTAGAGGCGGTTCCGGCTTTTTGTTTTGCTTTTGCTGTTGCTTGCTTACTTACTTCACTGTTACAGTTCAGCTGCCATGTTTCAGTAATAAGATATTGAAGTCGCCGGCAGTTGTTTACGATAAGTAAAAGATTTCATTGTATACGAAGATGTATTTATTAAAGTAACAGTTTTATTTTATCTTTTGTTTTTATATGATAAAAGCTCCATTGTCTAGTGACGAAGATTAATTGCTTATGATATGAATATAGTTTTAAAAGCTGTTTTACTGGCCACTGTTATAGTAAGAAGTTAATTATGTTTATTTATTTGTTTCCTTGTTTAATTTAAAAGTTTTATATATTTTGTTTTATCTCAATAAACTTATATTTTCGTTTTTAAAAACCTTCTCTGTTTTATTTACAAGTTTAGTTTTTAGTTATTTCATTTACAACTCATATTTTTATTTTAAATGAGAAAGCATTTAAACCAAAACGGTTCCCTGCATATAACTCTGCTAAATTGAACTGTTAATATACATTTAAGTTTATCTTTTTTATTTATTTACTTTTATGCTTTCTAGTAAGAGATTGGATGCATTATTCACCTGGCATCCAACAGGGATCCCTTCCGGGAAGAATCAAAATTGTGATGGCATGTGACCGGAACATCTCTAGAGGTGCGACCCAGACCGTTTGTTAGCATACAGAGCCCTTTATTAAGTCTCAACATCTTGAGTTTTAGCAATAAGAAGTTATTAAGTATCAATCCTTTAGTCCCTTAAAGTTTCAACTGAAAACATTAAATATAATACATACTATAAAAGTTAAAGTCTATATTTTTATATAAAAAATTAATCTTTCAAAAGCTTAACTTATTTTGTTTAATATTGTCTTTATTTACTGTCATAATTTTAAATCTTCCCTTTTACTTTATCTTTTAAAGTTTATTAATTTCATCTTTAAAAACAAACTACACTCTACACTTCGTTTTGCACAAGTGAAATCTCATTTTTCCCCTACTCCCGGTTTCGCGGCGCTGCCGCTGTGGTTACGTAACACCTTGACACACGACTTCCGAAAGAGGAGGAAGTGGGTGGGGTGGTAGCATCCGTCGGCTTGCTAATATAAATAGCAGGTGTTCTATGTCAGTGAGAGAATTTTTCTTTTGTGCGGGTGTCTGTTGTTTTTCCTCTGCCACTTGTTCACTTGTCTGATGACATGTAAAGTATGAATTGTTTCCTTTCTATAACAAGTGATGTTTACTTTGCCACTCAGGAAATTAAATTGATCAGATGTAAAGAAATTTAAACAGTTCTTCAACTTAATTAAATGCCGGCCATTAATTTTTTTATCTATTTATATTTCCTTGTTAATAATTTTCAAACTGTTTAGAATATATTGAATAAAAGTTTGTTGTTTTTATCTTAAACTTTCGTCGTTATTTCCTTTTTCATTTTGAACATATTTTCCTTATATATAGTGATAGATTTATTTATTTAATGCAAAGAAATACTCAGTTACGCTAATTGCAATTTAACTCTGCTAGCTGCTATCATTTACTTAGTAAACAATTAATGCTAAGTCTAACCAGAGCCTCCTTAAGTAGGCCTACTTAAGGAGGCTCTGGTCTAACATAGGGTTATGGGCCCAGTGTTTTTTTGCATCTAAAGATAAACGGTTCATTTAGTGACAGATGTTATTTGAAGAGAGCATTGACCTTTCTTTCCCCCTTCTTATAGGCAAGAGAGCAGATGTTTTTCCACTTGGAAAGTGGGTCACTGAGAAAGTGTTTGTTTATATTACTAGTCTGCATCTCCGATATGTTTTGAAGGGGGGGGGCTGCTATTTAAGGATGATTAAATGTTTCTCTTTTGAATTTTAAGCATAAAAGCTTGTTTTTTTTACTTTGAGTATAAAATAAAATAAAAATATAATATAATTGCCGTTTTAGGTGACTTTTTTTTAATTAATTTTTGAACTTTAACTTTGCATAAGTATTAAGGAAATTTTAAGACATTATTTAAATATTGGATTATTTTGACATTGCTTAGTTATTTCTGTTTAAATAAGTTTACAAATAAATAGTTAGAGATATTGTTTGTTTTCGTTAGCTGTGACCCTGCTCACCTATGCGCATGCGTGAGGTCTGCATTGATTTTGTTAAAATAGGGCAGAAGCGTAGAAGATGAGAGAATGTTTACATTTTACGAGTGAGAGATAAGTTGCGGTTTCTTTTTTCTTTTTTTTTCTTTTCAGGACATTATTGAATTTTGAGGCGATACTTCTTCGTTATATTCGTATAAAGGCAAAATGCTGATTTTTCCCCCTTGTAATTTTTAAATAAGTGTAGAAGATCAGTTTTATTCTTCGATGCAAAATAAAATCCGTAAACTTAAAAGTAAATGCCTGTTTTCTTTCTTCTTCTTCTTTTTTTTTTTTTCAGTTAAAATTATTTTTATTTGCTTACTTGATCTCTAAATTCGTACTATATCTGCCATACCTGAACACTTGTTTCATGCACTGATTATAGTAGTAAATTAATTAAAAATGACTTAAATTAGGTAAAATTTACATAATTCATTAATAAAAGAAGAGAAAAAGAACAACGTTTACAGTAGACTTTACCTGTAGTAAAAGTAATATATTTTTTTCTTTTAAATTATACTGCTAAAATAAAAATACCATATTTTTGGATCTCTATTTTACAGAAATTTACAGAAAATCGTATTTAAATCAAATCATTAGATTTTTTTATCATGATTATTTTACACCTTTTATTTTTCGCGCATATTGTCATATAAATTACATTAAATAAAATATTGTTAATTAAAATTAAAAATTAAACTTTAAATTCGCGTTAAAAGGTAAAATAAATATTGAAGACTCATAAAAAGAAAACGAACACGTGTAGAACGAAAAGCGCATTTGGCTAAGTGCCCATCTCATTCAACGCATCACCCCTTTTCCGAGTAGGATCGTTCCGCGAGAGGTAGACCTGGTTTACGAAAACGGACAGTAAATAGAAATTAAATAAATAAATAAAAAATAAATGAAATAAATCTTTTTTTTTTTTTTTGTAAATTTTTTTTTCCTGGAAATATTATATGGTTGAAAAATGGCTATGGCTTATTCAATAACTAAATTAGAAGGAGAAAATTATGAACAGTGGCAAAGTGATATTAAATTCATTCTCATGGAACGAGGAGTTTGGGGAATTGTAGAAGGAACAGATCCCAAGCCTGTTGCTCCAGATAAATCTGAGCAAGATTATGTGAATAAACTGAACAAGTGGCAGAGTAGATCAAATATAGCTTTATCGTTATTATATTTAAATATCAGTGAACATTATCGGAAAATAATTGAAAATTCAGATGATGCATGTAGTGCATGGAAATTGATTAAGGAGTTTTATAGGCCGGACAGTCGTACTTTCCACTTTCCATATTGCCATATTTAGTGAATTATGTAATCTAAGAATGAAGGACGATGAGTCCATCAAGTTATTTTCAGCCAGAGTTTGAGGACTTATGATAAATTAGTGTCTATCGATAAAAACTTTAGTGAAAAATATGCGTCATATCAACTCCTGAGATATTTAAGTCCTGAATTTAACGGCATAGTACAAACCGTCCTCAGATGGACTGATGAGGAATTTAAATTTAAAAATATTGTGGAGGCTCTAGGAGCTGAGGAGGTTCGAATAAAACAGAAATCCGTTGATTATCAAATTTCTCAAGTGACTCTTCAGGATAATGAAAGTATTGGATTGTGTTCAAGAGTGCCACTCAGAGACATTATCTGCTGGTCTTGCAAGAATAAAGGTCATTATGCCAGTTCCTGTCCTGAGAGAGGATCCCGTGGACCCAATAGGAGCCTGTACAGTCACCAACCCAGAAGGAGCAGTTATGCCAGATATAGTTCTTGTTCGAGGAAAACTCAGTCACCGGATAGAGGGAGGCCAAACATGCGTGGAACCAGATCCCATGATGGCCAATCACCATCTCCACCTAGAGGCAGACGGAGTTCCCCTGAACAGCGTAGAGGTCGACGAAGGTACCAGAGTCCAAGGAGAGGTAAAAATCAGCCCAAGAACTGTAAGTCAAATTTTTCTTTTTACATTAACTGTTCTTACCTTAGTGAAGAGAGTGATTCTTCTTATTGGGCGTTCGACAGTGCCGCGTCGCACCATTTTTGTAAGCAAAGATCAGCATTTATTGACTTTAAGGAAATCAGTGACTCTAATGTCTTTAGCCATTGATGGCGTTAATTATCCTATTGAGGGGAAAGGGTCCATAAAGTTAAAAATTGGGCAAAGAAATATTCTTTTAAATGAGGTGATGTACTCACCGAAGTTACGTAGAAATTTATTGTCGGGTCCAAAATTTGATGTTAATGGTGCTAAATTTATTGGTAAAGGGGGAATGGTGAGGGTATATCAGGATGACATTCTCTTGTTTAAAGCAGTTTTAAAGAATGGAGTTTATGTAGTTTCTCCAAAAATTTTGAATAGTACTAAAAAGAAAGTCTCTTTCGCAGCCTCAGTTGGTGTTGGTAGTGAGCATGAGCTCGTCAAATGGCATAAAAGTCCTTCCTCGATAGTAAAATCTAGTGATGATGTAAGAGGGTTTCCTGTTTTTAAATCGGATTCTGTTAAATGTGAGGCCTGTAAATTAAATAAATATAAACGTATTTCTTTTAAAGAAAAAGACTATAATCGTTCAGAAGCACCTAATATGTTACTGTATGCTGATGTGTGGGGCCCTCAAAGAGTTCGTGGTCGTAATGGTGAGAGATATTTTCTGAGCATTATTGACGATTACTCACGGAAAGTAGCTTTATATCCAATGTGTGACAAAACCGAGGTTGTTGATATTGTGAGAAATCATATCACTCGAGTTGAAAACTTTCTGGATAGTAAAGTGAAAGCTTTTAGGTTGGATAACGGCACCGAGTTCGTTAACGAACGTCTTGAGGCTTACTTCACACAAAAAGGTATCGTCCATGAACTGACCAATAGATATACTCCCGAGCAAAACGGGGTATCGGAAAGATATAATCAAACAGTGGCTGCAGGTGCACATACTATGCTGAATGAATCAGGTCTTCCTGCTAGTTTTTGGCCGGAGGCCATGCTCTGTTTTACTTATACTTGGAACCGAGTTCGTCATGCTAAATTAACAAAAACCCCATTTGAACTTTTCGGTGGGAAAAAGCCGTCAATTCGACATCTCAAACCTTTTGGTATTGTGGCTTACGTAGGTATCCCAAAACAAAAACTGGGAAAGCTAGACCCTCGTGCGAAGAAGGGCTACTTTGTTGGTTATGCCTTCCGTACGAAGGGATATAGAATTTGGGTACCAGATGAGAACAGAATACTTGAAATGATAAATGTCTCATTCGATGAAGATCAGTTGTATAAGGACTGTGTAAAAGGAGCAGTGCTGGAGCCCATTATGCAGAGTACTGATCAAACATACTATCAACCTGGTTGTTCGAGTAGTTCTGACGATGAGGATGTTTTCGTTGATGATATAAGTTCCGAACCCTATCGCGAACACTCTACAAGTAGTGATGATTCACATGAATCATCGGATAGTGAAGATGAGACTGTTTTAAGATCTGTTAACTGGATTAGAAAACCTGTTCATAGGCGCGATGGTTCCAGAGTAGATGTCTATTATTTTGATGAAGGTAAAACGAAAAGATTGAGATCTTTCAATGACGTCCAGAAATATTGTATTAAACATAAAATTAAGTTTGAACCAGAATTGTTTAATTTTAGAGGCGGTGATCTGTATAAGGGCAAGGTTAAAAGTAAATTGGATGCTGAGGAAACTGACGGTGAGCTTTCTGCAAGTTATAGTACAAGTAGTTGACTAGAAATGATAGCTATCCCGAACACTTATAAGCAGGCTATGAATTCTGATCAGAAAGTCCACTGGCAAGAAGCCACGGAAAAAGAAATTGGTGTTATATATGACAGAAGAGTTTGGCACCTGGTTGATCCACCACCTAATGTGACTCCAATTGGATGCCGTTGGGTCTTTACAGTCAAACGTGATGATTTAGGAAGGATTGCGAGGTTTAAAGCAAGATTAGTTGCTCAAGGGTACAAACAGGTGAGATGAGTCCTACGAAGACTCATTCTCCCCAGTGATAACTTTCTCCCTCATTAGATTCTTCTTCTCACTTTTGGTATCTTTAGATGGCTGGGTTCACACGCAGTGTGATGTGACAGGCGCCTACCTATATGCACCTTTAAAAGAGAATGTGTATATGAATCAGCCACCAGGTTTTGTTGTTCGGGGTAGCGAGTCTAAAGTATGCAAACTGGATAGAGCTCTTTACGGATTGCATCAATCCGGAAGAGAGTGGTTTTATGAGTTTCATTCTGTTCTGTTGGATATAGGTTTTGTTAAGTTTTTACAACCGAACTGTGCATATTATTTTAGTAATAGTATAGTTTTAATTCTTTATGTTGATGATTTCATAATTTTTGGCAGAACTCAGAAAATTGTGGACAATATAATAATAACTTTAAGTAAACAATTTGATATTAAAGTCTTAGGGTGTACAAGAAAATTACTTGGTGTTGAATTTGAAGATGATGATGGGGAAGTTTATATTCACCAAAGTTCTTATATAGGTGAAGTGTATGAGAAATTTAAAAGTTTTCATATCCCCATAACATCATTACCGATTAGTAAAGGGACTGTGTACTCTAAACAATCTTGTCCCAAGACTGAAGCTGAGAAAAATGAAATGTCAAATTATCCTTACAGAAGCATACTTGGTTGTTTATCATATATAGCCAATAGAACCAGACCAGATATTTCGTATGCTACAAATATACTCAGTCAGTTTCAAGAGAACCCAGGAATGCCTCACTGGGATGGTTTACTTAAGTTGCTCGGATATGTTGTACATACAAAAATTTAAAATTAAACCTTACATGTAATAAACCTCAAATTATTGTTTACTCAGATGCAGATTATGCAGCCAATAAAGATGACCATACATCACTCGGTGGCCAGCTAGTCTTGTTAGGTAACACCCCCATAGGTTGGTGTACCTTTAAAGAAAAGAGCGTATCTTTGTCGACGATGGAGGCAGAGTTTGTTGCAATGACAGAGGCCGCACGAGAATTGACATGGTTTGATAACATCTTAACTGAGTGTTATGATAAAGGTATTATTTCAGGTAGTAAAGCTGATTCAATTTTGTATGCAGACAATATGGCAGCCATTAATTTTGTCAGATCACCGATCGAAAACTATCGGACAAAACATATAGATGTGAGGCTTTTCTTTATCAGGAATCTTGTTTATGAGGATAAATTTAAATTAAACTTTGTAAGAAGTAAAGATAATGTCTCTGATGCCTTCACCAAACCCTTAACCAAAATTCAATTACAAAAGTTTGTTAACACTGTATTTGCATCATAATCTTGAATGTATTAATATATATAATTATTTGAATTGTAGAAATTATTGTATGTGCATATATGTATTTAGAGTTTGAACATTGTTTTAATGATATATATTTGCATATTAGGTTTAATACTTGGATTATTCTAGGGGTATAATATAAATTTTATTTCATATACTATATGTTTATCAATGAAATATATTAGTCGTTATGAGTATTTTGGTGATAAAAATTTGTTAGGGTTCATCGTAAAGGAAAAAAAAATCTTGTGATCTTTGTTGTTAAGTTTAAACCTGTCCTTGTTAGATGTAATATCTTGCTGTGATATTTTAATTAACCTAGTATAAGATTTTAATGACATTTAGGTATTATGTAAAAGATAAATGTTTTGATGGTTAATTATACAAGTTTTACATTTTAAACTAATAGTTGTCTGATTTATGTGCATTTTGAGCTTTACAATAGCTTTTTGTTGATATATATAATTTTACTTATACCATTTTCTGTATTGCAGATCTATGAGCCATATGTGTGAGAATGTAAATCTGGGGCCCCAGTGCGAGAGGAGATGGATACATGGTGAACGTTAAAATTTTGTATATAGTGAATGATTGTTTTATAGTTTTTTTTTAAGGCAATATAGTATCATGCAACTAAATTTTTGTTGATGAAATTTGGACTTATAGAATGATGTCAGCAAGATTACCTGGATGGATTAAATGGAAGATTCTGAATGTGTTAAATAAAAATTAAAAATTGTAGACTTTAAATTCACATTATTGAATGTTTTTTTTTTTTGGATAAAGAGTTATATTCAAATGAGTGTTAATGTTAAAATGTTTATTGAGTTTTGAATATTCATATATTGTTACTTTTATAGATAATATAAATGGATTGATTAATTAATCATTGTGTTTAAGGTGGTGTCTGCCAAATGGGCAATATATTATACAACTCAACAGAATTGTAAAATCAGTTTAAATCTTGAGTGGCAAAAGTTTTTCTAAGTTTTTTGAATTGAGGTTTTTGGAAAAACTTGTGACGTTAGCAGGTAAACTATTTAGTTTTTGTTGTTCTTGTGTTTCCTAAGATGTTGAGAGTGGGGCAATCTGTTAGCATACAGAGCCCTTTATTAAGTCTCAACATCTTGAGTTTTAGCAATAAGAAGTTATTAAGTATCAATCCTTTAGTCCCTTAAAGTTTCAACTGAAAACATTAAATATAATACATACTATAAAAGTTAAAGTCTATATTTTTATATAAAAAATTAATCTTTCAAAAGCTTAACTTATTTTGTTTAATATTGTCTTTATTTACTGTCATAATTTTAAATCTTCCCTTTTACTTTATCTTTTAAAGTTTATTAATTTCATCTTTAAAAACAAACTACACTCTACACTTCGTTTTGCACAAGTGAAATCTCCTTTTCCCCCTACTTCCGGTTTCGCGACGCTGCCGCTGTGGTTACGTAACACCTTGACACACGACTTCTGAAAGAGGAGGAAGTGGGTGGTACCATCCGTCAGCTTGCTAATATAAATAGCAGGTGTTCTATGTCAGTGAGAGAATTTTTCTTTTGTGCGGGTGTCTGTTGTTTTTCCTCTGCCACTTGTTCACTTGTCTGATGACATGTAAAGTATGAATTGTTTCCTTTCTATAACAAGTGATGTTTTTGATAATTACTGTTTTTTTTCACTTTGCCACTCAGGAAATTAAATTGATCAGATGTAAAGAAATTTAAACAGTTCTTCAACTTAATTAAATGCCGGCCATTAATTTTTTTATCTATTTATATTTCCTTGTTAATAATTTTCAAACTGTTTAGAATATATTGAATAAAAGTTTGTTGTTTTTATCTTAAACTTTCGTCGTTATTTCCTTTTTCATTTTGAACATATTTTCCTTATATATAGTGATAGATTTATTTATTTAATGCAAAGAAATACTCAGTTACGCTAATTGCAATTTAACTCTGCTAGCTGCTATCATTTACTTAGTAAACAATTCATGCTAAGTCTAACACCGTTGCCAATTACCCATAGTGCAGTACTGATGCACCGTTTAATCGAACCTACCTACCTACCTACCTACATACAACCATGGATCATATTTTAATTTTCCCATGTAAAATGACTTCATGACAGAAGAACAACGTCACTGGGAGAAACTTTCTTCAAAATGGCAAATAGAGTACCTTCATAAACTTGTTGTTTTTAGTTAATAACTTCTTTAATTAAAATGATAGCAATTTCTAAGCAGCTGAAATGTCTCCCTTGGAGTATTCGGAACACATTGATACTTCTCATGACGTGAAGGACCCTGCTCTCCACTAGAAGATGCTGTCGCAGACAAAAAAAAAATGACGCCAGTGACAGTAACTTTTTTTTAATATATAGAGAAACAAATTTTAACTTTATTCCGATTTGCAGAATACTTTGGATTAAACCCAAGTGATTTTATAAATATGGGAATGAAAAATCAGAATAAAAACTATTATTTTACACTTAAAATACACTTATTATTTTCTTGACAAATTAGAATTAATTATATAATTTACAAGTATTTTACAAGTGAATAAAATCTTTGTCTTTCATGTATGTCTTTTATTAAAAAATTGTGAACTCATCGTTTATAGTAAGGTAATATAATTATGTGGAAAATCTTTGTATTCTTTCATTTCACGTGAAAAGCAACGAATAAATTGTGCAGTAAACATAAAGCGAGTGTAGTTCTATAGATTGTTAGTCGATTTGGTGCAGTGTTGTGAGATTGGGGACTTTTTTTTATTCAATATCCACCACAAAATTTAAATTGTAACGGTTGCCTAATAACTTCAAAGATTAATCGTCTATTATTTATATCAAACATCACTTCTCAAAATTACTGGTGCGAGCTGAATAAAAAAAAAAAAGTACCCAATCTGGCAACACTGATTTGGTGTGACAGAGAGGAATTCTATTGTGAGATTAATTTACACGTGGGATAATTTGGTAAATATTATCACAAATATTGATACCATCTCATTAAGAAATATTGATTCTTTTGATAATTTATATAAATTCTGTCTTTCTTTTAATTACTCCTAACATTCTTTTGGTCATATTTAGAATAAAATTGGGAAAAACCTCAGGATTTTGTTTATATTATGTAGAGTATGCTTAGATTTTGTATAATGAAATTTCATAATATTATCCCTCTTCCCTCCAACCAAAAGATAATTGATTAAAAACAGGGTGTTTTAAACTGGTTAAGAGTAATGCGAAATATTAAAGCAAGGGTGTTTTAAACTTTATGCCGTGAAAAGATTTCAGTTGAAAATCCTCCGTCAAATTTTGACGGGTCTTAACTAGTACTATACTATATGAATTTAACTTTAAAAAAAAATCTTAACCTATTCAAAATTTTATTACAGCTTAACATTTTGTAATATACATATACTAGAAACTTCATGAGCAAATTAATATATATATATTTTTTTAATTCTGTTTTCAGGATTTTTCCAATCCATAGTTTAAGTGATTTATCACCTAGTTTTAAAAAAATTACGAATATTTGCATATGATTATGATATTATCTGTCATTTTTATGAAAGTAAAGACATATTTTTTTTTTTTTTTTTTTTTTGTCGTTGCAATTATTTCTTTTTTAATAAAACCAATTTTAAAGGTTAACAACGTGTCAACTTTAAAACAATGTGAATTCAATGAATATTTTTGATAAACAAATATTATATAAAATACAAATACCTAAATAAATTACTCATATAATATATATATATTAAAGAAAGAAAAAGAATTTTTTTCTATTTTTTGTAAGTTTATTTTTAACACCAATTCCCACTAGATGGAACGAAAACGAGTATTTGAGATTGAATATTTCAGAAGGAAGCAAAGTCTGTAGGCGTCTGCGAGCATGCCAGATTACACTCTCTTTTTTAGAGATGTGAAAGAAAAAAGTGTAATCCGCGAGGTAGTATAGTTCCATTTTTAAAGTGATATATATATATATGAGCTTTTTGGGAAAAACGGGACATGTCATGCTTCTCAGACGAAAGAAATTATCATATATCAATTTTTTAAAAATTGCCCGAGCCTTTTTTTAGAAAAAAAAGTTACTCCATTACTCCTGTTCCTTTAAAGTTTTAATATACAATTTAAGATCTCAAAATATACTGGATGTAGAAATGTAAAAATTTCAGAATAGGATTGGACAGAACATAAAAGACTATGTAGAAAAAATCAGATCAATATATCTATTATTTGCTGACAAGGAAAGTATGAATCAGTAAAATTCCTATTGAAACCGAACAAAGTTTAAATTAAAGAGCATGAACGAAAACATCACATAGAGGACAAATTTGCTGCAACAACCCCCCATGGAGTCAGAAAATAACACGAAAAGTTTTAGCTGTTTCTATGAAAACCAACTAAACTAAAGCTTTTGGCAAGACGCCATAGCGCAGTGGTTAGTGTTCAGCTTGAGTGAGGAAGGCCGTGAGATCAAACCCCGGTGGCTGTTTGCAGTTTTTTTTTTTTTTTTTTTAATAATGTAAATGAAATAAAGTATTAAAATAAATGTATAATTGAAGGGGGGATATGTATTAAATTCAATTAAAAAACATATAATGATATATTTTTAATTATTATTTTCTTTATAATTTAAATAAATGAATAATTTAAGGAAAAATTTCTTCCCTGAAGTTTAATTTTTTATTAATATTTTACGCTAAAGCTGCTAGTAGGAAATGCTGATTGTCTGCTTTAAATTTTATTTTTTATACATAAAATTAAATATTCTGTTAAATTGTTAAAACCTTTTATTTCAAGTGAAAAAATGTTTAACAAATGAATAGTGCAACAGAAAATATTTATATTCCATTTTTTTTCGTCTGCTTTTAATTGAGCTATTAGTAATATGCAAAAAGAAAGAACTTTTACTTATTGTTATTGTTCTGTTGGCCCTTGCACATGTTTACATTATGGATTACATTTCAAAATTGAAAAATCTAGTTATATATGCATTTTGCAAGGCTGGTTATCTCAAAGAAAAACCCAATAATTTCTAAAATGTTTGTGATATGTGTTTCACCATTGAACAAGATTGTAATAAAATTAATTGTGATACATTTTGTTTTATATGTTATTCTCCCTGTGAAAAGTACTTATGCTTTGATCATTTTCTTACTTCTAATAAAAGTCATTATTAACTGGAAAATAAATTCGCATATTTAAGCGCGATTTTTTCTTCACAAAGAGGTAATTTTACCCTGTATATTTCTTAATAGTATCTTTATATAGTGTATATCTATTTATTTATTAATTCTTAATTAAGTTTAATAATTATTTTTTCTTAAGTAATCCATTTATTTTAATTTTTTTATTTTTTTTATTTTATTAATATAAAAAAAATCTGATGTGGGCACCACATGACTTCCTTATACACTTTTAGAAATATACATAATGTTAAAAAATATTGTCACTGGATCCGAAACAGTTGGCTAAAAATATTTTTAAAAAAAATGCATGCATACGTAAAAAAAAAAATAAATAAAATAAATAAATAAAATTGTGCCTTGAGGGGACTCATTTTAAAATCCTTGGGGGGGGGGGGGGGGGACTCATGTCAAAGTTGGGCCTTGGGGGGACTCATGTCAAAGTTGGGCCTTGGGGGGCCTTATTTCAAAGTTGCACCTTGGGGGGACTCATGTCAAAGTTATGCCTTGGGGGGGACTCATGTCAAAGTTGTACCTTGGGGGGGACTCATGTGCCTTGGGGGGGGACTCATGTCAAAGTTGTGCCTTGGGGGGGGGGACTTCGGATCCGAAACAATTGGATAAAGTGTTAAAAAATGCATTTTCACCGTGTTTCTGAACTATTCCGGAAGTTTCAAATCTCTAACTAGTCGGGAAGTTAGTTAAATAGATTTTCTGTTGAATCATATAAACGCTGCTAAAGGCAGCAGTGACACGAAGCAATTGGCTAAAAATATTTAAAAAATGCATTGTCACCGTGTTCTGAGCTTTTCTGGAAGTTTTAAATGTCTAGCTAGTCGGGAAGTTAGTTAAAAATCGATTGCAAGCAGGTATCTGAAACAGTTGGCCAAAAATATTAAAAAAAACGCATTGTAAACGTGTTCTGAGCTTTTCTGAAAATTTCAAATGTCTAGCTAGTCGGGAAGTCAGTTAAATTGCAAAATTTGTCCAAACCGTTTTTGAGTTATTACCGTTTTTTGATACATTATGGCCAAAACCAATGTATTTTTGGTCATTATGAACCTAATTTTCCTAAATATCTCCAAAATGGAAAATCATACAAAGTCCAAAAAGGGAGGTGCAGAACTATATGTTATAACAAACCTATGTACCAATTCGCAACTTTCTACGTTCAACCGTTTTTGAGTTATTACCGTTTTTTGATACATTATGGCCAAAACCTATGTATTTTTGTCATTATGAACCTAATTTTCCTAAATATCTCCAAAACGGAAAATCATACAAAGTCCAAAACGGGAGGTGCACAACTAGATGTTATAACAAACCTATGTACCAATTCGCAACTTTCTACGTCCAACCGTTTTTGAGTTATGCGACATACACACACACACACAGACACACACACCACACATACAGACGTCACGAAAAATCGTGTAAAATCGCTTATATCTCTAAAACGAGAGCTCGTGTTCAGACGACACTTGCAGGTGTACAACTATACATCATGACAGTCACACGTATAAATTGGCAACATTCAGCGATCATTCGTTTTCGAGCAATGTGAAATACAAAATCCATTTCGCAAATCGGGATTACTATACTTCCTTATACTTTGTATAAGGAAGTAAAAAAAGAGCATTCCGTCGGGTTTGAACTTAAGTAAACTTAAGGAAAGAGCAAAATGTGCAATAAAGAAAAATATATAATTTATAAAGAAAAATTATATTTTTTTTTCTAATTGAAGTGAAATATTAATCACATAAATTTTCTTACAGGACGATAAATTCATTAATAAATTTAACATTACCTTATATAATGTCCTTATATTTTTTCATCACGATACGTATTTCGGGTGCAACCGCACTCATCTTCAGGTGAGATGTGACTCTCTTTATTCGTCTTCTTTGTTTATTGTTGAGGTCTTCTGGTTCATCATTTCACTTCGCTTCTTTTTGGGTTTATTAATTATTTGATTCCAGTCTTTCGGGATGATTGTGTGCTCTTTTTCACTGACTGCATTGGGGTTAGTAAGGATTTCAAGAGCTTCGCGTTTTAATGCATAACTGTGATTATTATAAGGGGCTAGTTTTTTAGTAGAGATAGTGTTAATATTAATAGGGTTGTTATGGTGGACAGATGCGAGCGCGGTGGATTGCCGATTATGTTTTAAATCAGATTTATGTTCTTTTTCGCGTTCATAGATTTTTCTTTTTGTGACTCCGATATAACAAGCGCTAGAATTGTTAGTATAATTGAAATCAATTTTGTAAATGCCGGGTGTGGATTTATTGTCAATTTTATCTTTTTCATTCCTGATATGCTGAGAGATATTTAGATTAGGTTTGATGGGGATATTTATATTGTGTTTTTTTGCTTCGTTTTTTATTTTTATACTTGTGCCGTTGCAAAAGGGGATGGACGTTGTGAATTTAGGTTTTAATTTTTGGGCGTTATTAATTTTGAGAGATTTGATGCATATTTTATATAGTTTATTAATGAGATTTTTTGGGTATTTTGCGTTATGCGCGATGTTTCTAATGTATTTAAGTTCTTCGTTAAGGAGGGTTTTATTGGAAAAAATAAGGACTTTTTCGCGTTCATAGATTTTTCTTTTTGTGACTCCGATATAACAAGCGCTAGAATCGTTAGTATAATTGAAATCAATTTTGTAAATCCTTAATCCTTATTTGCTCCAATAAAACCCTCCTTAACGAAGAACTTAAATACATTAGAAATATCGTGCATAACGCAAAATACCCAAAAAATCTCATTAATAAACTATATAAAAAACGTATCAAAGCTCTCAATAAAATTAATAACGCCCAAAAATTAAAACCTAAATTCACAACGTCCATCCCCTTTTGCAACGGCGCAAGTATAAAAATAAAAAACAAAGCAAAAAAACACAATATAAATATCCCCATAAAACCTAATCGAAATATCTTTCAGCATATCAGGAATGAAAAAGATAAAATTGACAATAAATCCACACCCGGCATTTACAAAATTGATTTCAATGATACTAACGATTCTAGCGCTTGTTATATCGGAGTCACAAAAAGAAAAATCTATGAATGCGAAAAAGAACATAAATCTGATTTAAAACATAATCGGCAATCCACCGCGCTCGCATCTGTCCACCATAACAACCCTATTAATATTAACACTATCTCTACTAAAAAACTAGCCCCTTATAATAATCACAGTTATGCATTAAAATGCGAAGCCCTTGAAATCCTTACTAACCCCAATGCTGTCAATGAAAAAGAGCATGCAATCATCCCGAAAGACTGGAATCAAATAATTAATAAACCCAAAAAGAAACGAAGTGAAATGATGAATCAGAAGACCTCAACAAAGAAGACGAATGAAGAGAGTCACATCTCACCTGAAGATGAGTGCGGTTGCACCCGAAATACGTATCGTGATGAAAAAATATAAGGACATTATATAAGGTAATGTTAAATTTATTAATGAAGTAAAATATTTTAATAATTAAAAAATATATCATTATATAATTTTTAATTGAATTTAATACATATTCCCCTTAAATTATTCAATTATTTTTTTTCATTTACATAATTAAAAAAAAAAAAAAAAAACTGCAAGCGGCCACTGGGGTTTGATCTCACGACCTTTCTCACTTAAGCTGAACACTCTAACCACTGCGCTACGCCATCTTGCTAAAGTAATTCATTTCGTTGGTTTTGATAAAACAGCTAAAACTTTTGGGGTTGTTTTCTCGATCCATGGGGGTTGTTGCAGCAAATTTGTCCTCTACCAGATGTTTTCGACCATGCTCTTTAATTTGAGCTTGGTTTGGTTTCAATAGGAATTTTACTGATTCATAATACTTCCCCTGTGAGATATTAAATGTCGGCATTTCCAAATTCCTTTCATGTTAAGTTTGCTGTATATAATATTGCCGCGGCTAAGCTTAATCTGAGCTTTGCTGCATTACGGAGACACTACCGTGTCTCATGATATTCAAGGAAGGGATTAAGGAGAACAATAGCCCCCCCCCCCCCCCCTCAAATACACAGAAAATAAAAATGTCAAACAACTGTTTTTAAAATACATTCATATACAGTACTCATTTTCTCACACTTTATTCTATAATCTGTCTTTATAGTATATATAAATGTGGGACATGAGAAAGCTGTGTGAGTATCATGCCAGATTGTTTCTTTCATTAATTTAGCCATTTCAAATATTTATTTATTTATTTTTTTAACTGCATAAAGATAAAATGTACATAAAAATGTTGATTTAAAAGTTTTTAATATATTTATAAAATATGCTAAATTTGAAAGACATTTTAAGTTCTAAATGTTAAAATTTTTATTGTATCAGATTATAAAAGCAATTGTGAGTTTTCTACAAAATGTATTTATAAAATATCCCATGGTTTACATTGTCAGATCGCTATTAAGAGATTATTTGAGTACATTTGAGATTTTTTTTTTGTTATCTTATCTTTGATCTAAAAATTTTTATTATCAATTTCAGGGTTGCCACAAAAGAAATATAACAAAAATAGTTGCTTTAGTAGCCTAGAAGCATTAAAATAGTTGCCTAAATAGTAGCCTAGCGACCAAAATACTAACTTAAATATGAGATGCTAACAATCATTAAAGGATAAAAACCATATGCATTTTCTTACTATTCAATATAAATATACCAAAAAAAAAAAGGCAATGAGTCATTGTGGAAACAGATTTTCCCATAGAATAACATGGGATTTGGTTGTTCAAGAGATTAAGTATTGTCCTCTCTTAAGAGCTTATTTTATTTATTTATTTATTTTATTATTATTATTATTTGCTGTCTTTTTCCTTATCTGATTTACTAAAAGAGCTTTCTTTTATAATTTTGTTATTTTTTCTTACATGAAATCAGGGTGAGGAAGGACATAACAGGTCACAGGAGTGTACTAGTAGTCTTTTGCAATAAGCAAATTGGCCAGCTTAATAGGTGCATATGTCTGGTGCTATTTCTCATTGGATGTTCTACCTCCTTCAAGGTCAGCATCAGGGATATACCATACTTTAAGGTGGGAAAAAAAAAAAAGGGTTAAAAGGTTAAGATATGGGATTGTTTATAACAGGCCTGTCCAACCCAAAACACTTGGAAGGCCGCATTGGAAACCTATTTTATTCATTCGGGCCGCACCGCATGTACAGTTATAAAAAAGAAATTTCATTTTCTTTTTTACGTTAGAATACTGAATGAAAGAAGCCAAATATATTCCATGCATATATATTTTTGACTAAAAGACATTTTTGGAACTATGGAAATTATTAATAATTTCATTTTTCAAAAAATTATGAGTAATGACCTACATTAAGTTTTGCACGAATAGAATGGGTGTCATCAAATATATGGGTTTCTAAATTTACAGTTCATTCCTATCGTTATTTTTCGAATTATAGTGATATTTCATTTTTTATTTCTATTAGGGGCTGTCACGTGTTACCATTTGTGTCATATATCGCTTTGCTTGAGCATGATTTAAAATAGTTATTCAAGTAAGTTTAAACGTACACATAATTTCTTAATTGGCATTACTTTACTTTATTTTATATTTAAAATTGTTATACTTCTTTTCCGATTATTATCTGAATGGATATAATATTTTTTCTCTCTGATATCTTTATTTTATTTTATTTTATATTTTTATTTATTAATATAGAGATTTACCCCTCACCATTTTTTGCGTGGAAATCTATCAAGATTTGATATAAGAAATATACCTTTTTCCGACCTCAAAAATTCGAATCTGTAGTAAAGAATGGGTGTTACTATTCGAAAAAAAAAAAAAAAAAAAGAAGAAGAAGAAGTTTGTGCAAGTTCTAATAAGTAGATGATAACCAAAATAAAATTTAGCATTTGAATTAAAAACTGGATGCTGCTGGTTTCTACGATAATTTACGACGAAATTAGTCGGGGAAGGAAATTATTAATATTTTATGACTGTACATATGCATATGTGTATATATGTTTGTGAGTATATGATTCATGTATGTATATACTTTCTTGGAGAAAAGCAGGGTGAAAATTCGGAGCAGAATACATTAATTTAAATTATTTTCATTTATAAATTAACAATAGAATTATGAAAAATTTATGACACTGTATAAAAACTATAATAAAAAGAATGAATAATGGATCTAATAATATTTCATTACAACAATTCTTTAGCTACTATAATTGTTGAACGATATTTTAAAATTCTAAAATCAGAACGGATTTTTTAAATTTTTTATTTATTAACCAAAGTTATCAGATTTTAAATATTTTAATCTGCTCGCGGGCCGCAAGAAACCTCGAGGTGGGCTGCATGCGGCCCGCGGGCCTCGGGTTGGCCACCCCTGGTTTATAAAATGCATAGAAAATATTTCTTTCTGAAAGATTTTTCTGATATTTCTGGAAGAATTTTGCAAAAGGTGAAAAATAGTCTCCCAATAGTTGCCTTTTTGTGAAAATAGTTGCTTTTTCAAACTTTTTGGGCCAAAAAAGTTGCTATAGTCTCCTCAGGCTGAAAATAGTCGCAAATAGTTGCCTTTTAGTAGCCTGTGGCAACCTTGCAATTTGTTTATAGTCCTTTCTTTCACCATAGAAACAACCTTTACAGTAATACAAAAAAGTGACATAACTTTTTCTTAGTATTGTAATTCAGTTGGTTTTGTAGATACAGATATGTGATTTTTCTAATGGACTTGTTGGATAGAAAGAAAAAGCTTTCTAAATTAACCAAATTTGTCTACAGGAGTAATATAAAAATTTTAAAGGCAAATTAATGAGAAAAAAAAAAAAGAATTAAGTGTTATTTCCCACCCTATTTTGAACAATTTTGCTATTTACATTTACCTTTAATAGGTAAAGAATAAAACCCTGTTTCAATCGTTTTGGAACACCCTCTATATCTATATATATAAATGCAAAATACCATTAATTCATTGATACATCTATCGATGAGTTCAAACCTCTCAAGCTAAAAGCATGATATTCTGACAATAGATTCCTTTCATGATGCAAGAAGTTCACTAAGAAGAAATTTATTGAAATTTAATCCTTAAGAGCAGACAATACCTAATCTTGCTGACAGCTGCAGCTCATGTTATTCTACGGGAAAACTTGTTTCCATTCATACAATGTTTTTTTTTTTTTTTTTTTTTTAATTCTATTTTCACATTCAAAAATTCCTAACTATTAAATTCGCACTGATTTTACAGAAACTAACTTTTCACATTTTATTTGCTAGCTAAAAAATGTGAAAAATACACTTGATTAATTTTTTCTCTTTTTAATTCAAAATATAAAAAAATTTGAAAAATGAGCACTAATGGTTGTGAATTTTTTGAATGTGAAAACGAAATTAAATAAAACATGCTAGGTAATGTGTAATTAAGGAAAAAAATTTTCTATAGAATGACATGAACTGTAGTTATCAGCAAGATTAGGTATTGTCCACTCTTAAGGGCCCTCTTCACTCACCGCCGCCGGAAGCCGAACCTATGGGAAATTTTTCTTTACAAATAACTTATTAACTAATATATATTTTTAAATTCTGTTTTCACATTCTGAAATTTCCCAGCTATTAAATTGACGCACCTTTTCTAAAAAATAATTTTTTTATATTTTATTTTGAAGCTGCAAAATACGAATTTTCAATATGTGAATTTTTTTTATTTATAGCAATTTCAAAATAAAATATTAAAAATTAAAAAAATACATTTTTAAAAAAGGTCCGCCAATTTAACAGATGGGAATTTTCTGAATGTGAAAACAGAATTTAAAAATATGTATTAGTTAATAAGTTATTTGTAAAGAAAATTCCCCCATAGAATAACATTGGCTCGGGCTTCCGGCGACGGTAAGTGAAGAAGGCTGTTAAGGGTTGAAAGGAGGTGCCAAAGTTTTTGAAAATTTGCAGTAGTTTCCGATAAAAACTTGAAATTGAGCACTATATCTCCTTCTTAGGTCTTAATTAAGGTAAAATATAAGAATTTTCCAAAAATTAACCTTTAAGCAGTGAAAAGGGTTGTCAAAGTTTTTGAGCCCTATCACCATATCTTGGCAGTAGTTTCCAGTAGTAGAACTTGAAACTTACAATGTCTTCACTTGGGCCCAAATTCAAGTAACAGAAAAAGATCTTCTGAGATTCAATTCCTAAATTCAGTAAAAAAGATATTTTTTTTTTCTTCCTTTAAAAATTTTCTCACATATGAAGGACGTGTAGTATACACATGGTACAAAACAACGTAGGAAATCTTTATCTCTGCAACCATTGGTCTCAGACATATGCTTTCAATTGAAAAGTGTTTTTAAAAATGTAAGCATTTATTATATGGCATGTTTAAATTTAAAAAATCCATTTTTTGAAAATTACAAAAATTAACTTTTTATAAAGTCTCCAAATCCTTATAGTCATATTTAGTAAAAGTTGACACTCATCCTAACAAACATAACACAAAGAGTTACACTTGTGCACATCCAAAGTTGACTGAGATATTTAGTTTCAGTTATTTTAGAATTTTTTCATATTTTTTTGGTCTTCATTAAGAGGTTGGTTAAAAAATCCCAAGGGAACTGTATAAAGAATTAATTTTTGTAATCTTATAGAAACTTATTTTTAAATTTCAACACATCGTATCATAAATGCTTATCCTAATTTTTTAAAACATTTTGCTACTGAAAGTACATATCTGCAACCAATGGTTGTGGAATTAAAGGCCTCCTTGCAGCTTTGCTTTGCACCCTGTATATAATTTTTAATATTGACCCTTAACTACACGTGCTGGTGTAAAAAATACACCATTTATAGTAAACAGAATATAAATGACTTTGGGATCCCTGTACCCATGCTGTGTGCACATCTAACCTATCATTGAAGTATTTATTCGAAGATTTTTCATTAGTTTTTAAAATTAAAACTTATACAGTCAGAAGCAAAAGTATCCAAGCACTACCCAATAATTCTTATACCAAAAAAGCACTTAATACTATTTTGTTAAATAAATCCTTGTCGAATCATGTTCTTAAACTGACTAGGAATATGGCTCGACAAGGATTCATTTAACAAAGCAGTATTATGTGTACATTTTTTAGACAGGGATTATTGCTAGTGCTCGGATACTTTTGCTACAACTGTAGCATACATATTTGTTCTTATCTAATTTATTTTCTCTAACAACACATCTTCTCCAAAAAGGCATTCTCAGGATGTTCTGTGGACAAGTGTGTTGTTAAGGTTTATTTGATATTTTGGTGTACAAAATACACCACGCATGTACTTGTGTTAAAATATTAAGGTGTAGTTATAGGTTATTACTTACAAACTTTGAATAAACACCATAAAATGCAATAAACTCGCAACAATTGTTTCAGGTCGAAAAAACACACGACCCTTCATCAGGCGAATAAAGTAAGCACGAGTGCTGCAGTCAAATTCAAAGTTTGTGAGTAATATTTTTTACAACGCCAGTTTTGTGGTGCTTTTTTATTAAAGTAGTTAAAGTTTAATGACATCCCTTTCTTTTTCAAAGATCAAATTGAATATTCCAATAATGAGTGTAACTAGAAAATGAAGCATAAACTACACACAAAACATACTTTTTATTTGAGGGAACACAAGCACAACTTATTAGTCTGATTTTTTTTTTTCCTTTTAATTGTGCAGGCATTTTCAAATTAATAATGTACACTTAAAGCCTGACCAGAGAATAAGTTAAAGCATAAATATAGGAAACATAAAAAGGGCTTAACTTCTTTAACATCCACAACACTTCTTTCAAACTTAAATAACTAATTAATGTACATATTTTCAAAAGAATAATAAACTATTGATTTACATAAAAATTTACAATTTTCTTAGAAATTAAGCCCAAACATACATCACAATTATCATTGATAGAGGAATGGAATGAATAGAATTTCTGAACAAGAAACTTAACAAGGTTGAAAGTTTCATTATATTTCAATGAACATCCGGAAAGCTACTTTTATCAGCATATTATTTCCAATTATCAAAATAAACATAGAATCAAAATGAATTTTACACATAATTAGAGCTTATGATTAACAAAAATGCAACGATAAAAATAATGAAATCAATATTATGTATACATATTTTTTTTTTTTAATTTTTCTAAGTTTTAAATGCAATTAATTATTTTAAAAATACATGAAAAAAAAAAAAAAAACCTGTATAGTACAAATCAGCCAAAACTGTTTTGGTAAAATGTTTCACTCACTGCTAAAATTATCAGTTAAAAAAAGGGTTAATATTGGAACATTTTCTTTGCACAAACCAGTTCTTTTGATATTTAAAGATTGTCTTCTAGATAATAATAATAATAAAAAAAATTTCATACTACATCATTTATAAACTAATGTATTCTCTAACCAAGGAAAATGTGAAAAAGTTATCTTTACTCAGCAGTAGATAAATTAGTTGCATAAGTATAATATATATAAAAAATGGAAGTTAAAATGCTACATCCTGTAAATAATTATAAAAAGAATAACAGGAGTAAAGCAGTTTAAGGAGCAATTAATTAATGGCTACCTAATCAGAACATGCATTTAACCCATTAACATCCAAACTTTTTACGTTAAATATATTTTGATGAGAAATTTTAATTGAAGTTAATTTGCACTTACTGGAGTAAAAAATATGAAATTCAAATTAACTTTTATGTTACTTAGAAAAGTCGTTCATCAACCATGAATATTTATTTAGAAATGTTGGAGTGTAAGATTAAATCTTTGTACTAACTATAGGAAAAAAAAAATGGCAGAACTGGAAACCAAAGCCAGGCACTTCTAAGTAATTATGTGGTGTATTGGAGTTGCCCGGATTAATGTAATCATGTGTTACATCTACATTTGCAGACACGGTGATCTTGCCAATGGTTATTACGAGAGAAATAACATGCAAGTAATTAGTTATGGTAGCTCAGCGGTAGAACACAGCACGTTCAGCAAAGTGTCTAGTTTCGATTCCCAGCTCTGGCATTTTCCGTGTAATTGACATAAAAATACAACCTTACACTCAAACATCTATAAATAAACTTTTAAGTTAGTTTTAAAATTACTGCCTATCCTCATTTGAAGACACTGAGCATTGCAGTTTAAAACCTTTAGATAAGGAATCTTTGAGATAAAAGATAAATTTCTTATTACATGTTAACACAGACCTCTAACGCGCATATAATGATTATTATTTATGTTTCCTTTAGTTGTATATCTGTGCAATAAAGCATATACAAGTGTGAGGATTAGAAAATTATAAAATGGTGATCCAAATCATTAAATTATAATAGCAGATACATGAAAATTTGAAGGATTGTTTATAAAGATGCCTTCTACAATGACTAAAAAAAGGATGCTGGGTATTAAGAGGTTATTGAAAAAGTAGGAGAGAAGCTATTCATTAATTGCTTTTATAATTACAATTATATCTCAATATACCTGTAGTTTTAAAAGTTAAATGATACAGACTTTTTAAAAAATATTTTTATCTTTGATTCAAAAATTGAAAAAAGGAGGTTCAAAGTTATTGGTGTAAATATATATAAAAAAATTATACGGTTTAGAAAAAGAAGCCATGAAAATTATATTTATAAGTAGTTGTGAATGTGCTATATTTTTCCTCTGTACTTTTCCATTTGAGGATAGTCACCCTTATTTGGCACAATTGGCTACTAACTCAGACATCATACACACAGTAAGATTTAATGTTAGTCCTATCTAAGAACCAACTGATTAGAGATTTTCTTCTCTTGGGCATTCATAAACAAGATACTTGTAATAAATGAAACTGCAAGATGCTAAAAATCAAAAAAGAAACCAAAGCCCTACTTTTGCTTTTTAAGTAATGAATGTAAAATTCTGTACAAAACAGATTTTAATTTAGACGAGAGGGCTTCTTTTATTTATTTATTTTTAGTATTATTATTTTGGTCTATTCTTTTATGTAAAGGCATGCAGTAACTGTGATGTGTTCCTTAGCAATGGTTATTATATTCATTTTTTAAAATTTGTTTTGCACATTTTTCTCTCAATTTTCTCTTAAATATTTTTTTAACACAATGCAACATGAGGAAAAAGATAAAACAATTTTTAGTTTGTTAAAATATACAAAAAGCATTAAAATCTGATTTTTTACAGCTGGATGTTTGAACATAATTTATTAATTAACTTTAGAGGCTGTAAAATAAACTTCGCCAAATTGCCAAGTGGTAATCCTAAAAGAGAAAAGTACTTTTTGACCACTAATTTTTTTTTCCAGATCTGCCATCTAGTTAAAAAAGTAAAACTGCAAATAACTGAATAAGCAAGAACATTTCACACATTTTCATACCTATCATTAATAACAAAAAAGTCTTATTTTCCTTTCCTTGAATTTGGAGATAAAATAAAATTGCAAGATAATGAAATTAAAATTTACTATAGCGAGATAGAGAACTTTAATTTCTGAATTTTCTTTTGTATAAAAGGCAACAACGAAAATCCATAATTTTTAGAGACATAGAAAATAAGTAATGAAAAAAGAGTTTACACTGATGATAATTGTTTGTTTCTTCCTTTTTCTTCAAAGGATTTTGAAAATTAAAAAAATAAATTTATATTTAAAAAATACAATTCTCTCATTATTGAAAGTTTTATTTAGGCTGCAGATTAATAAAAATGAGAAGTTTTAACAATATTCAGTATATTCATGGTAATAGATTTGAAAATAAATATACTTGAACTGGGAATCACCTAATACAGCATATTAGGGATGCTATATCCAACATCCTCCCATAACATATGTGGCATTTTTGTAACTGCTAGAGCTAGACAGTTACACATGAAAATAATATAAATAAAATAAGAAAAACTAGTTTCAATTGCGGGGAAAAAAAAAAGTTCTTACAAAATACATTTCCAATGAATTTGTAATTTTTAAATAATCTATAACAGACAAATATGTGGCCTAATTCTGTTTACTCTTTCATTCACTGAGATAGAAAACTGAAATGTTTTCCCGTAAATGAATGTGATTAAAACTGTTTTCATTTTGAACCATAACAAATAAATAAATGAATATTTTTTAAAGAGAAAGAAATGTACTAATCAAATTAGTCTCCCTATTTAAGTTACTTTACAAAAAGTAAAAATAAAATAAATTAAATTAAATTAAATTTTATTTCTCTAAAATATTTTTTGCAGTCTTGCAAATACAAAAAATGACAATATACAACCAACAAATTATTTAAAGCTACTTCAAAACAAAACTTTTAAAAGAATTAAATGTAGTTTTATTGAAAACAAGAAAAAAAATGTCCACAAAGATAAAATATAATCAATGGATAAATTTTCCAGTACCTCAAAAATAAAAAATAAAAAAAATAAAAGGAGGGGGGGGGGGTTAAAAGGCAACTATAGTAATTACCTGCATATTTGATATGACTTTTAAATACATAATAAATCAAAGATAGAAGGCTCGTTTTCTTAATTAAAATCTTTAACTATTTACATTAATTCAGGCTCAATTCCACTGAATTGCATAATTAAGATTTATCCTGATACAATATGTTTGTTTATTTATTTATTTTTTTTATAATAATAAAACACAACAAAATTCTAAAACATTTTCAATTCTCAAATAAATAAATAAAAAAGAGATATGTTTAGTATGAAATTATGTTAATGAAAATAGTTAACAAAACAAACGTCATATAAACACAAAAACACCATGCACTATTTTAAAGGATTAAATAATATAATTTTTTTTTTTTTCTGTACAACATAAAGAAATAAACTTTATTGCCCAAACCTCCTAATAAAAATCACGAAGGCAATAACATAACACAATAAAAAAAGTTATAACAATATATATTACAATCAGTACTCATGCAATTAAAAAAAAATCGTTCTAGTTCATCACCAAATGCGTAAAAAGTATTATAAAATAATATCACATTTCCATCGAACAGCAAAATCAGATACTATTCCACTTGAAAGGAAGCTAAAGTATCTAAAGCAACCTCCATCACATAACAGAACAAGAAAAAAAAAATCTTTTGCTATATATACAGTACTGACATTCAAGTTCCATTATCGTTTTAAACTAATCTTGATTTTGCATATTTACAGTCCTATTAATTTTGATAACTGTAATCAAATTTTGCTAGAAATACTCTATAGTGCAGAGATCAAAGAAAGTCTAAGTTCTAAAAAATAACAACTATGCAGGAAAGAAGGATTAATGTGTGTCTCGACTTCGAAGCTGATCTGTGCTAGCTGTTTTCGATCTCATGCTCATCAAGTTGCTTTTCACCTGAAAATGAATAGCACAAATTACAGCTTATAACAAATTTAAAAAAAAAAAAATTGCATTTTAATTCATTTTGATAGACTATCAAAAAATCTGTAGTAAATAAATGGTCGATTCGATTTATTTACCACCTTGATACTGATATCTGTTCATTCTATTGTCATGCATAAATTTTTATAAAGAACGATTTTAAGTGGCTTTATAAAAATTCAAACAATATAAAATATTAAGAAAATATCACTTTTAAACTGCAAGTACAAAAATCATGAGAAGCAAATTACCTAAAAAAAATTTAAGCAAAGTGCAACACTTACTCATAATTCAAATATATAAAGTGAAGTGGGATAAGTGCAATTACAAGGTAAGTATAATTCAATTAAGCAGTGCAGTGCTTAGAGGGGAGCCAATAGAGCAGCTAAAATTTATGAAGTTTAGCTGAATTTTGGATTGAAATTGGGTATAATGGTAATCCGTGATTGTAATGAAATGCTCGCCCTCTGGTGGGCTAAGGTGAAATTATATCATACCACTGGTAGCTTTCACGTTGAAACAATGATAGAACAACCAGAAAGAACAATACACGTGGCTATTATATTTACTAACAACTGCAGTTGAGAAAGAGCCATCTATCGATCATTACAAACGCGGATACTGTAAGGCACTTTTTTTTTAAAAAACAAATAAGAGAAAAATGTGTCAACCTTGATAACCTCTCGTCTGTGAAAAGCCAACAGTTTTTGGCAACCTTATAGGAAATTTTTCAAAAAAAGAGAGAGACAAATAATTTTAATACTAAGAAGGTTTTTTTTTTTTTTTTGACTTTGTTTGCTCAATTTAAAGAATATTTTGAAGAAAATTACAGCAAGAATTTCTACAAAAGCATCAGGTATGATTAATTCTAGAAGACATTCAGAAACAATGAGAGGTGAGACATCTTGCTGATTCTCAAATGATAGCTCCTAGAAGACAAAAAAAAAAAAAAAAAAAAAAAAAAAAAAAACTGGTGAACAGTGACAAGACAGGTAACTTGCAGATGCTCTACAGTCAGTGGTTGGGATGCAACAAGATTTCTCTCTTTCTATTGTTGTGCATGCAAGCTCACAGTGCAGCACTTTTTTAAACTGGAGGGTGCAAGGGCTAAGCACTTGTTGGCTAAAATCTTTCACCCAGGGCGGCTAAAAGTGTTAGCACAGCCCTGCTGGTAAGGTGAATTTGAACCTAATAGTCATCATATGTATCAAAACTTAAAAACTTCTTCACACACCATAAAACTAATGAAAGCACTACTGGTTTTGTAAGGACATAGCCTTTCTTATTCAGGTGCAGACACATGCTACTGCCTTGGAGGCAAAAGCAAGTAAAAAAAAAAAAAGTAAATTTCACTCTTTTTTTTTTAAGAAAACAAAGTTTTGTATGTACATTTTAACTAGTTTAATTACTTAGGTTTTATAATTTGTCACCCATGGTTATATTTACTGCAGGAATTTTGCATGTTGAGAAAGTGTAACTAGAATGTGTTCATACTTGAACTGTATCACTCATATATATACTTCCCTACTTCCCCCCCCCCCTTTACTTTCCAGTTTTGTCTTTAAATTTTCAATAAAACCTAATATCTGATCATTTTTTAAGTTTTGTTGGAATGTTAAAAAATTTAAGATGTGAAATGTCAGTTGGAGAAACACAGAAAAGTTTGCAATTTTGTAATGAGTTGAGATATTTAAAAATTCAAAAGTCCCAGATTCATGAAAGTTTTCACTATCTGGATTATATATATATCTCTTTGTATATCTCTTTAAGCACTACACGTGGGAATAGTAGGCCAAGGTCATATTTTCAACCACAAAATACAACAATAAAATATATGTTGGTCAAATATATATCTATCATATATTGGTGAAATTCAAATTCAAACTCATATACTGGTCAAGTTCAAGTTACAAATGTAAACTCAAGTTTCATCTTAAAAAACACATGGGTTATATTCAGAAACAAGAAATAAAGAAATCGGCCATTGCTAAGCATTGTTGAGAGAATAATCATACTTTTAACTTTAATTCAGCTTAAATAATCTGTCGGCCTAAACCCTTATATGAACCCGATTTTCTAAAAACTTTCTACATCTATAAAAATCATAAAAATGCCATTAACAGTGATTTTGTTGTACTCTCTCTGTCTGATTATTGGGAATATTACATAAAATCCACATATTCATGATTTTTGCCACCATTTACATAGTCTTTCTCTATCTCAATTTCCTACTGGTCAACGCCCCTAGTTTATTGGCTGCTATTCTGACTCTAAAATTCACTTCCCTATCAAAATATATGAACACTAATCCACCTTTGTCATTCTGCACTAATGACAGTACGCTTCACACTGCAGTTTACTGTTAATATTTTTAATACTGGTGTTTTCAACATTGTGTAAATATTTATATTTCTATTTAATGTCATGTCTGGTTATATTATTACATTAGCAGGCTACGCTCGCTTCGCTGGTCACTAAATTTAAATGAATTTTCAAAAGAACTGAATTTCTATTTATTCTTTATATCTCGCATTTTGGGCTTAATAGCATAATTAAAAATTCCTTTTAAGGTCAAAAAGTCAAAATAACATAATAGAAGTTAAATTAAATAAAATACTTCTTCCGTTTTGCACTCGTTTTGCAACAATGCTCTTATGTGAATGATTTTCAAGAATGAATCAACAATTTTTTACAAATTTAATGGATTATGTATGGGAAATATGTACGCTGTAATTTAAAAATTGCAGCTCTTAGAACTTCAAAACTGATGATTTTTAAAAATTTATTCATTGGGTCATTCCATGCCAAATCAACCACTCACTCAACCTGACCCCCTCAGATTTCTATGAAACTTGCAGGAATCATTCTCCTTGATGATACAAATGAGAATATATTTTTAGAAAATTTTTATCTCTTTCGATTTTTTTTTAATTAATTTTTTAAATTTAAAAAAATCAGCATTTTTAAGCTTGTGTAAGGATTTTCAATCTCAAATTTCTCAAGTTCTATAAGGGATAGAGAAGTTTATGACCCCTCATTTTAAAGAGTATTTTCCAAGGTTTAATTTGATATGCAACATCATTATGTTAGGTAAAAATATTAAAAATTATTAAATTTTAAAATTTTAAATTTTAAAAATTTCAAAGATAGTGTTTTTTAAAAAATTTGAAAAAAATATATGTTTTTGGTTATACTAAAAGCTATATAACCTGAAACTTTTAGAGTGGGATCTCAATGAGATCAGGAGTTATGACAAAAAACGTAGCTACTCTACATGGTAAATTGTATTACAATTATCATATAATATGCTTACTTTATAAAATACCTGTTAATTAAAATTCACACATACAGTATTGCATGCTAATATACAATTAAACATTGGGGGGATCAATATTCAATGTAATTGTGCTTAATAAAAAATAAACAACAATTTTTTTGATAAAATTCCGTTAGAGTATTTAAAAAAAAAAAAAAAAAAATATTTATTTTATTTTATTATTTTTTTTTATTATTATTGTGAGTTTTATAGCTGGAATGTTTTAGAGTAGGTTCTTACTGCGATTAGAAATGATAATAAAGAAACAAAGGTACGTATAAATACATTGTTAATACATTGTTAACTCCAATAGACCACGAAATTTTAATTTAATTTAGAAATTCATTCATCAACCATGAAATATCATTTCAGAAAATTTTGGAGTGGAAGGCTGATATTTTTTTTTTTTTTTTTGTGGTCTATTGGAGTTGTGCCATGAATATTAATGCCACTTGATACAGCTGTGTTTACAGACTCAGTGACTTTGCCAACGGATATTGTGTGAGAAATGCCTAGCTGGTGATCAGCCAGGGTAGCTCAATGGTTTGAGCATCCGCACGTAAAGCGGAAGGCCCGGGTTCGATTCCCAGCTCTGGTATTTTTCACATAGTTGGTATAAAAAATATCAGCTTTCCACTCCAAAATTTTCTGAAATGATATTTGATGGTTGATGAATAAATTTCTAAATTAAACTGGAAAATGCTTTTTGAGCATTCAGTGTATGTTGCGGGTCACATGACTATGCTGTCTTTTATGCCGCAAGTTGTTTTATGTTTTATGCTGTGAGCTTATCTTTTATGTTGCAAACCAAATTTCATGACTTGAATTTTCTAAAAATAGATCTGGAAAAGTCAGGGAATTTTATTTTTGAAATTGAGATGGAACTCTGGTATGAACCCAAAATCACAACTAACTTTTTCTTCATTGAGATCTCAGAAGAGATATAAAAAATTAAACTACAGTTGAGATGCAGATGAGTCCTATGCCAGCAACAACATAAATAAAACAATCTTTAAATAAAGACAATTTTGAACCAGAACATCTCTAATTAGCAAATGAATTGATTATTATTTACTTACTTATGATTTATGCTGTCATTAATTTGTAAGTGTAGTAATTTATTATCTGAATGGCTTCTGATATAAATTTATAACCTTATATTGTAATCTTTTTGTAATCTGTCTTTAAAAAACTGCGTAAGTTTTAAAACCATCACTAATGATTATAATCTTAAAAATTTGAAACTTGTAGAATTACACACACATTTAAAAAAGAAATCAAATAATCAAATTTTTAATGATCTTAGAAATTTTCATGAAGAAAACTTTTTTTACTATTTTACTAGTCATAAATATGAACTTTCAAAATAATGTCTTTTATCAAGTAAGCATATTATATGGTACAATTGAACCTCGAAAATCCGGACATCCATAATCCAAAAATCTCTAAAATCCAGACGATTTTTTAATTTTAATTTTAAATTAAGACTTAGCTGTATCTTATTTCCATATTTCTTGTGCAATGCAGTTTAAAATTCATTTAATTGAACACTGAATACATAAATTTGAACATAATCTGACATATTTTTATATTGTTTGATTGTGAATTAAAGATTTTATTAAACATGAACTTTCAAAATAATGTCTTTTATCAAATAAGCATATTATATGGTACAATTGAACCTCGAAAATCCGGACATCCAAAATCCAAAAATCTCTAAAATCCAGATGATTTTTCCAATTTTAATTTTAAAATAAGACTTAGCTGTATCTTATTTCCATATTTCTTGTGCAATGCAGTTTAAAATTCGTTTAATTGAACACTGAATACATAAATTTGAACATAATCTGACATTTTTATATTGTTTGCTTGTGAATTAAAGATTTTATTTTTTTACAAAAAAAGGTAGGTTATAAAATGGAAAATAAATAAATAAATAAAATCATAGTGAAAAATAATTACTGAAATGTTAAAAAAAATTGTTTCCTTAGTTTATTAGCAGTTATTTAGGAGGCATTATTAGTTGTTTATTATATTTTAGTGTGATATCTGTTTTAATTTAACATAAGTCTTTTATTATATTTATATTTTAATTAACCAATTTGATTTGTTGTTTATTTTCATTAACATAAAATTGCAGTTTGTATGTTATATCACAAAAAATTAGTTTTCAATAAATCTCTAAAATCTAAAATCGTCGTAGTACCGCCAAATCCAGATTTTCGAGATTCAACTGTAATTATAATACAATTTAACATGTAGAGTAACTAAGTTTTTTGTAATAACTTCTGATCCCATAGAGATCCCACTCTAAAAGTTTCAGGTTATATAGCTTTTAGTATAACCAAAAACATATATTTTTTTCAAATTTTTTAAAAAACACTATCTTTGAAATTTTTAAAATTTAAAATTTTTAAATTTAATAATTTTTAAAATTTTTACCTAACATAATGATGTTGCATATCAAATTAAACCTTGGAAAATACTCTTTAAAATGAGGGGTCATAAACTTCTCTATCCCTTATAGAACTTGAGAAATTTGAGATTGAAAATCCTTACACAAGCTAAAAAATGCTGATTTTTTGAAATTAAAAAAATTAATTAAAAAAAAATCGAAAGAGATAAAAATTTTCTAAAAATATATTCTCATTTGTATCATCAAGGAGAATGATTCCTGCAAGTTTCATAGAAATCTGATGTGGTCAGGTTGAAAATTGAAATTTTTTGGTTGATTTGGCATGGAATGACCCCATTATTCTTTAATATTAGACTGTTTTTTGTTTAATAGACTCTTATTTTAAGATAAAAGCAATTGAATGATATCGCGTTGTGAAACTTTGCAACATGATATCTTTAAATCTAATAACTTGATGTTTATAGTGTCATCACCAAAAATAAACAGTTTTTAGAGCTCTTTTAAAAAAGTATAACATCTATGCAGTATCTTTAAAAAATATATATGTATCAGTTTTTACTAAAAAAGATGGCCGAACCTTCATCAAAAGCAATTGAATGATATTGCGTTGTGAAACTTTCCAACGTAATATCTTTAAATAAAATAACTTGATGTACAGGGTGATTATAAAAAAACTACCCCAATATATGAGACCATAGCTACCATGCCGTTCCGAGAAACTGAATAAAAATTTGGTGGAAGGTATTTTGAGGTATGCGCTCAAAAATTATATATATATATATAAAAAAAAACAGTTAAATTCTAACAGTTACAGTTACAGAGACAAAATTTCAAAAGGGAACACAATTTTTTTTTAAATTATTATTGGAATGGGATCACCATAGCAAAAAACATAAATAGCGTTGGAACGGTACCTCTAGCATGAAAATCACCAACGCTAGGCATACTAAGAAAATAAGAGAAAACAGCTGTGATGCGCCTACCAGAATATGACTTTCATTTTCTTAATGATGTCACATTTCACACTGAGTCTTCGGCTCTCACTAAAGTCTACTGATTCTGCTTCGAAACGAGAAGAAAAGACCATGGTATCCTTAACTTCATGTAGGTCTACTGAATAAGGGTTTTAATTACGTTGTTAGTTTAATTACGTTGTAAAGACACCGTCATGACCAACGTCATCACACTAAGTGAAAAATAAGGCATTGTGAAATGCGTAATGTATATCTTGCTTTCTTGTTCTGTGAACAATATGCCGCTTACTGGGAAACATCAATATCATCATCAAAATCGATTTTGAATGCCATTTCACAATGCCTTGTTTTTCCGTTAGTGTGATGACGCCAGTCATGACAGCGTCTTACAACTAACAACGGAATTATAACCTTTATTCAGTAGCCTTACACAAAATTAAGGATACCGTGATCTCTTCTTTTCGTTTTGAAGCAGAATCGGTAGACTTTAGTCTGAACCAAAGAGTGTGAAATGTGACGTCATTAAAAAAATGAAAGTAGTACTCTGGTAGGCACATAACAGTTTTTTTTTTCTTTTTCTCTTAGCCTGCTAGCGCTGGTGATTTTTGTGCTACAGGTACCGTTCCAACACTATTTATGGATTTTTGCTATGGAGATTCCATTTCAATAAAAAAAAGTAGGTGTTGCCATTTGAAAATTTTGTCACTGTAACCGTAACTGTTAGAGTTTGACTGTATATTGGGGTAGTTTTTTTTAATCACCCTGTATATAGTGTCCTCACAAAAAATGAACAGTTTTTAGAGCTCTTTTAAAAAAGTATAACATCCATGCAGTATCTTTTAAAAAAATTCATCAGTTGTTACTTAAAAAAAAAAAAAAAAAAAAGGTCGACTTTCATCACCAAAGTAGTTAAATCTAGACCAATCAAAAATAGGAATGGTCTGCCCAGATGTGTTCTGCCGACAAACTCTGATTTATTTATATAGATATTCACAAAACACAAAATTTTCTTCATTTGTTTTTTTTTATGTTGCACATTGTTAAAATACAATAAGCTCATACGTAATATATATTATATATCATAATAAGCCAATTAGTTGTAGTTTATGCCTAAACATTTTCAGAAGTGTAAGCATAATAGTAACTGAGCAAAATGAGGTCAAACGGTGGCAAAACTTTATTACACTTACTCCACTTCACCCTATACATTAATATACTTTTGCCATTTACAAACTGAAGTAAATACAAATTTTGTCAGCAAACTAGTATAATGTGTTAAAATAATGAAATAATAAGAAGTTAAAATAATGAAATTTTTTATTGTTTTAATTATTATGTTTATTATAAATTTCTTAAAATATATATTACTGAGTTATGTCATTTAAGGTCTGGTTAAATTAAGATTTATCTATAGTCTTAATTGTACAACAGCAGATTTAGGATATCTTTCTTAAATTTTCTTGTCTCTAAAAATCTGAGTAGAGTTTTTATTACCAAATGGACTTGTCTGTTTCTGCTTCTAAACCGGATGTTTATTTTTGCACATAATACATTTTTGATTGTATGCACTTTTTTTTTTGTAAATTGAATGATTAAAATTGACTTTATTAATACATAGTTTTTTAATATTATATACTTTTATTAATGCCCGAAAATTTTTGGATTTTGGCATATTTTAGGTCAGCAGAATTTTTGCATTTTAATATACTAAAGATTCATATTCATTGAATAATACTTTGCATTCAAATGTAAAAAATGCATACATCATCAAAGCAAATACGTTGTGTCAAATAACTATATAAGATTTTATTCATCTTCAGAATTTTAAATTTGCTTTTGCCATTTATAAAGGTTGTAATTCCAAGACAAAAGAATATATATATATATTATATATAAATGTGTGATTGCCTTATAATAATAATATTATAAGATTTCTCTTATGACTATAGCCAAGATTTATCCAGGGAAGGCAAAACTGTAGTAACACTTCTTCACCTTTACCTAACATAATAAAATTGATTGTAATTTTACTAATACTTTATTGCAGTAATTAGCTTCAATATAATGATAATATTATTCATTTTATTTTAGTTATAACTGTGTCTTTGTTATTTAATCATCAACAGCTGTAAAATTTTTCATTTTCTATTTAATATGAAAGTGTAATTTTGCTCATACAATACATACAAGGGGAAAAAATTCTAAATGTATGTAATGTGTGTAAGAAGGCATAGCAAAGGGAGTGATTCAAATGCTCAGCCCCCTCCCCACCAATACCCCCCTATTGAATATTGCGAAGGATCTTTTTTTTTTTTTTTTTTTTTTTTTTAATAGTGCTAAATGAAAGAACTACTCATATAAAATCCAAAATTCAAGTCTTATAATCATTATTACTGCTTATTTTTTATTTATTTATTTATTTATTTTGTAATTAATATTAACTATTTGTGAGTACTAATTATTATTAACTGCTAATTAATTTTCTTGAAAATATTTTTTAGCCAATTTTAAAATGAAATTTTTTGAGCCCTTCCAATGATTTTTTTTAAATTGCTACAGCCCTGCACGGAGGGAATTTTTTCCATTCTGTTTATTGGTAAAGTGCATCTAAGGCAGGGTTCACGCTAGAAAAAATTACAAAGTGGGATTCTCCCACTCTAACAAAAAATTTAAGTGAGAAATTGCATATTTTGCAAGTTTCTTTTTAGAGAATCACAACTGCAAATAAACAATTAAATAATAATAATGATAAATAATAATCAAATAAATGTTAAAAATGGATATTTATTTATTTTCCTTCCCTTTTTGTGGCTAAGGACATGTACTGTTTCAATATTCAGAATCTAAATTTTCATCAGAAATGCAGAAGGAATTGCTCAAGTTATCACTTAATCTGTTTCAAAATTTATTTTCAATTTGACTTTGAGTACTCAGAGTGCTTGACTGAAGTACAGTAACTGGAATAACCTAAATTAACTTAAGCAATTAATATATTTCCCAATTGAACTAAAAAATTGATGAAATATTCAAAGAGCAATGTGAAAAAAATTTGGTGAAAATCCCCCTTATGATATATTTTTGAGTGTGCGAAATTCTCACAATCTCACCCTCTAATGCGAACCCTGTCTAAAGTGTAATACAAATAAAATAAATTACAGTTAAAGTTACAATTTTATTTCATTTGATATTTCTTTCAAAGATAGAACTAACAATTTTTCTTAAGAATGGAAGGAATAGTTAAGGCTCAGTAAACCTAATCATAAGCACTCTTGCCCATTGCTTACCCTATTCTTCTATATATTTATACTTTCAGCAGCACATGTTTTTAACCCCCCCCCTTCCCCTCATTTTTCAGATTAGGCATTATAGACTTTATATTTCAAAATCAACACTAAAAATAATTGAGAATTTGTGGTATTAAGGAAAATTATTGGAAAAAGTTGCCCCTCATTGTGGCAATATAATTAATGGAAATTTATTCTTAATATTTTTTATGCCTATTTTAAAATATATAAATTCCTTGCATATGTTATAATTTATTAATTCATCCCAAATTGTAATTTTTTTAAAAACATTAATTTAGAAGCAAAGAACTGACATAACACAATGATGTTGATATAATTCAGCAAGTGGCAAAAGATATAAAAATTTGTGAAGATCATTTTAAATTTAAGAAACAATATTGGATTTATTTTTAAACATTTACAATATAAGTACAGTGTTAATATATATATGCATGAATATCAAGCAAACATGCAAATAGCTGAAACAATAAAGAATTAATGAACATACAAATACCAACATTACAGTGCAGATGCTGTTTTTAAATATTTTCTAAGCGCTCACATTTATTTACACAGAAAATAATAAACAAAATAGAAAAATTATCAAACTTGCTAATATTACTCAGAAAAAAAAAAATTAAAAATAAACTTTGCAAAATTAAAACACTAAATACCAAACTAAATATTCATCTGGACATATTAAAATAGAAAATTTAAAACAAGAGCATAAATTCTTAAATCATATAAAAAATGTTTTTGTGCAAGTAAATTTTGTGCAAGATCCTATATATCATGTCACGTGATGTGAAGGTAAATAGCATTTAAAAAATACCTGTTCATCTGAATTAAGCATTGACATTGAGCTGGCCCGTTTCATTCTAACAAGATAGAAAAAATACATCATTACAATCAAATTAGGATAAATTTGTCAAAAAAAAAAAAATAAATAAATACACACAGGGAAGAAAATTTTAAAATCTTTAAAATTGTAAGGAAGTTGATAAATATGAAATAACCATATTAATAACAAATTGTAACCAGTTAACTACAAACAGTAACTACATGAAATAGGAAAGGCTGCCATTTAAAAAATGCGGCAAATTCTAATATTTAAGCAAGGTGAAAAAAATAATAAAATTTGTTTAGAAGATATTCTAAGATTCAGATTTTAAACAGAAAAGCAAGTGTTGTGTGCATATTTCATTAACAATAAACAAAAGTATTTAAATACGTATCAAAATAATAAAATTTTCAAAAAAAAAAAAAAAAAAGACGTTTTAATTCTTAATTCTAACTGAAAAATCTTTATGCTAAATATAATATGTACATATTAAGATAAGTTAGAAAAGAAATACACTAATCTATCAAAAACATTAGTAAATGAATAACTATGAAGAAATAGACAATGAAGTCTATATTGTGAATCATTTATAATAGGCATTAAATTTTCAAAATCTAGTACAACGTATTAAACAAATATAGTTATTATATATTTTTTTCCCCTTCACATTTAGATAAATTTACTTATCTTATAAAATCTTAGATTTTATAACAATAATGGGGATAATTTTCAGTTATAAATTTCGATAAATTTTTTATGCACAAAGTAAGTTAGGATCACAGATATTGAGTCTAGCGTGGCAGCCAAAACGTTGGACAATACATGACAAGAATTATAATACCACCTTGAAATTTTTTAGGGTTACCAAGAATGCTCACACTGAAACTTACTGAATAAGTAGTTTTATTAAAAACTTATATTAGGGTCTTTACAATATATTGGAACAAATGTGGAAATTTTAATAGCTTTTTTACAATAACATTCAGTAATCAGAGAAAGACTGTCACTATCCTGTATAGTAATTATGTCTAAAGTGCAGATAATTTTTCTTTTCTTTTAACTGTAGTATTAAACTAACATAAGCATATTCTTTTATGCAAAGAAAGAGCATTAAATATACAAATTTAAAATACATTAAAGAAAAATCAATAATTGTGCATGTAATCAAATCTGAACTCTTGGTAATAAAAAGTATATGACTTTTATTTGTTATGTATCACACATTAAAAGTCTATACTTTAGAACATTCTGCTTTCTTTTAAGATTATAATAAAACAACTAAGAAAGGGCTTTTTCTTTAAGGAACATTTTAAATATGTGAAAATGTTGAACTTTGCCATCCACATAGAGAAAATTAAAAGTCTTATTTAAGGATATGAGTCATGACATAATCACACAATGAATTATGTGATAAACATCAAAATATATAAATCATTTCAAATCACAGATTTTTGCAAGCCAACCTTGTTCATTAAACACTATGATAGGCAACTGGTGAAAATCTAAAGTCTACGAAAAGTTCAGAAGCTACTTATGTGTGGTCTAATTTACAAAAGTTTTCAGGTAATCTTGCAATGACACAATAGGAAAAAGAAATAAAGTGCTCTTTGAATATATGATTTACTAAGAATATTTCCTTCCAACATGTACTCCATCAAGAATACTTTCTCTATTCTACCAAACACACATACATTTAAACAATTTTTGCAACTATGTAAGCACAAATCAAGTGGTGTGCAGCAATAGTTTACTTTCCCAAACATTAAAGATCATTACAGTTCTCATGTAGCTATATATCTATATAATTAAAAACATTCATTTAAAAAATGATCATCAACAAAAGCAATAAACTCTAGACTGCAAATTGAATATTTAAATACTAACGCATTTAATTTTTATTTGTGCTAGTAGAGGGCATCTTGGAAAAAACAAAATCTCCAAAATGTTTTTTTTGGTTAAAAAAAATTTGATGTTAATTAAAAAAAAAAAAAAAAAAAAAAAAGAATATCACTTAATAAATGTTTCATTAACAGTTAAATGACACTCATAATCTCCTCATGAAGAAAATGTGAATTTATATGAATAAATTAATTGTTGAATGATATTACTATGGAGCCGATATTATGCTATTAAAAACCATTGAAGCAAATACCTTTATTCTTCTAATCACATGTATGCGAGATAGTGTGCTATGACGTGGGATATAATGCAAGTTTCAGCTTGGCAACATTTTACAAATTCTATGAATTTTACATGTGAATATACAGATACATTAAAAAAAGCCATTATTTATTTATACATTTGCCTTGACTTTAGGCAAGCACTGCTCACATTGCTTTTATGGACCACACGTCACTGCACAAATCTTTGTAAAATGTGTAGTTAGTTCAGAGATACCAACATTGTTATAACCATATGAGGAGTGAGTCAGTTAAATTTCAGGAATTTTTGGTTCTATCTTTTTTTGTGAGCCAAAAGTTTGTATTTCAGAAGTTCTTTCAGGAGTCAATTTTTCAAATCATATTTAAAAAAAAAAATTATATAGGTCTCTACCACTCTCGCTTAAATATTTTGAATTTATCCACATAAAATTATAGAAATGAAAGTTACTTTTGCATTTGGATTAAAGTTCATTAATAAATTGATAAAAGTTAAAGGAAATTATTTTAAAAATAATAATTAATGTGATTATTTTAGTAAAAATAAACAAAATTTATGTTTGTGTGTGTGTGTGTGTGTGGTTGGGGGGGAGGGGTATTATTGCTAAAATGCACAAATATTTCACTGCTAATTAAAAAAAAAAAAAGTAATAACAATAGCAGAATAAACTTATTTAGATTCTAAATCAATATACAGTAAAGCACTGTTTATAAGTCTCTCGTTTCGATGTTCTTTTAGTGAAGTCCCGATTCATTCCTATTCATTTTAATGCATAAATTCTTTGTTTATATGTTGCTAATATCAGTTATATGTCTTTTCCACTTTACTAAAATTCGCAAAATTTCTCGACCTGTCATTATTTTCCATTCTAAATAAGACAGATGTTTCCTAGAAAGCATCTTAAATGGAGGAACACAGGAAAGATCGAAGAATACTGATCAAAGAATCCATTGAATTCACAGTACTGTATGGACAAAAATCGTATGCTTATTATTAAAGATACATAATTTATATAATTAATATTCATAATATATTCATATAGTTCTTAAGAAATAAAATATAATACTCAATATATGATATAATGTAATTAGTACTCAGTCATGCATTAATAGTATGATTTTTTCTCACTTTTTATAATAAATCTTTTTTTTTTTTAATTAATTATTGTCTTAAAAAAAGTATAATATACAATTACTAATTTAAGAAACTTTATTAATTAATATTTTCAAATAAATTTTACTTAATTGTCATTAAATTTGTAATAATCAAAGTGTTATTAAAATTTCGATTATACGTCTTTTCGTTTATACGTCCTTTTATGTCAGTCCCTTGACGGACGTATAAACGGTGCTTTACTGTATATAAATATATATATATATATATATTTATTTTAATGCTGATTATCAAAAAATGCAAGAATTTTGCAGATAATCGACAAAATACAGGATCATTCCACTGTTAATTGTCAAAAATTAACATTTAATCACAACTAACTGCTAAAATATATTATTTCACAGTGATTTGATAAAATGTGTACATTTTCAAACCTAATTCCAGAATATCATGATATTTTTGCAATCAACTGCTGAAACTCGCAATTATTGTGAGGTTAATTAATTTTATGTTTAATCACAATTAATCACTAAAACAGGCAATTAGTTTATTTGTTGTAGTAATTGATGAATTTTGCACTTTCAAAGCTGATTCTCTAAATATGAGATTTTTTTTGCAGCTGATTGCCAAAATATAAAATTATTTTGCAGCTATTTGCACGTTTTTCAAAGCCAAGTTTATTTTCAAAACACAAATTCGTAGCAGTGTACCAAAATATGGAATAATTTTATTGCTTATTTTTTTTAATTTATGTTTAATCGCAACTAATTTCCAAGAAAAGTTATTATTTTGCTGTTAATCAAGAAAATTGTCACGTTTTTTAATACTGAATACCGATATATGTGATTACTGCATAAGAAATTAACAATTAAACTGCTTTTTTATACAGAAAAAAAAAAAAAAAAAAAAATACAAACATTTAATTAATTTAAACAATGGCAAATAATAAAGTGATCTGATTTCATTAATATATATATATACATATATATTTAATTAAATTTGAAATAGCTTTTTAGTTCTTTCTTTTCAAGTTTTATTTCTGTTGACTGACCATGATTGGAGCATGTAGCATCATCTTTGGTCTAAGCTTTGAACAGGTTCTACATGATTACGGCTGTATTCATTGGCAAAGATTTCTAGGGTTAATGCATAGTTATGATTATTATAAGTTTTTTTTTTTTTTTTTTTTTTACATTTATGAAGTTGATGTCTATTTTAGAACTTCTATTTATCTTAGTTAAAGAAGTAGTATTTTTTTATCATTTTATGCCAAGTTGGTGTTCTTTAATTCTATTATTAATTTTGCATTTGGTCATTCCTGTCATATCCAGTTAGTTTTTCTTTAATTTGGTCACTAATTTAACAAATAGCAGCAATTTGTAGACGGTTGATGGGGGTCTTTAGCAATTCTTATATGTTGGAATATGTTTCTATTGGGTTTTACTAAGATATTAATATTTAATTTAACTGCTTCACAGTTCAGTTCCTTCATTAAAATCAAAGCTGAAAAAGCTAAACTAAATATTAATATCCCAATAAACCCCTACAGAAAAATCTTTCAACACATAAGAAATGATAAAAACCTTATTGGTCCTTTACAAACTGCTGGAATTTATGAAATTAGTTACCAAAATAAAATAAAATTTATTTTTCTTTCATAACAGTAGGAAAGACCAAATACAAAATCAATAATATAATTAAAGAACATCAACATAATATTAAAGAAAAAAAAAAAAAAAATCTATCGCTTTAGCTAAAATTAATAGAAATTCTGAAATAGACACTGACTTCATAGCCATTAAAAAAAAAAAAACTTTCAAATTATAAAAAGCATAACTATGCAATAACCTGAGAAACTGTAGAAATCCTTGTCAATGAAATGCAGCTGTGTAATGATGTAGAACCCAATCAAAACTTAGACCAAATATGATGCTAGACACTCTAATTAAGAGCAGTTAATAGAATTTAAGGAACATCTCTGATGATGACAAGGTGCCAAGTTGAAAAGACTTTAGAAGAAAAAAATATTATTTTTTTTTTTTAAATTTAATTTTAAGTGTAAATATAGCTCTTTTATATTAAAGTACATTTTTCTTATTTATATTTAGGAAAATAGATTATATACTAACAAAATGCTCAACCATGTAAATTTTAACAAAGTATTCAAATTTATCTAACTTTTTTTTTTTTTTTTTTTGGTCCCATGAATTAGTAATAGATATTCTTGGTAGAGCACATGCTGAAAGACAGTCCAATATCCTTAAGGGCCCTCTTCACTCACCGCCGCTGGAAACCGAAGCTAATGTTATTCTATGGGAAATTTTTCTTTACAAATAACTTATTAACTAATACATATTTTAAATTCTGTTTTCACATTCTGAAAATTCCCAGCTGTTAAATTGACGGACCTTTTTTAAAAGATTATTTTTTTAATTTTTATATTTTATGCAAAATATGAATTTTCAATATGTGAAATTTTTTCATTTTACAATTTCAAAATAAAATATTAAAAATTTAAAAAATGCATTTTTAAAAAAGGTCCGTCAATTTAACTGTTGGGAATTTTCTGAATGTGAAAACAGAATTTAAAAATGTGTAATAGTTAATAAGTTATTTGTAAAGAAAATTTCCCCATAGAATAACACTGGCTCGGGTTTCCAGCGACGGTAAGTGAAGAGGGTCGTTAATACTAGGTGGTTTCAGACAAAGTTTTTTTTTTTCCCCCAGAAGTCTTAAAAGCCTAATTTTTTTTTTTTTTAATACTTAAAAATAAAACACATGCAAGTATCTAGTCAAGAGATCAAGAATTTCTCAATCCATGCAATTTTGGTGAGGAAAAGAAAAACTAATACTGCAGGCAAAAGCACAACAACACATTCTTTTCTGTGAAATAAAATACAAAATCATACCTTAATGCAAAACTTTCTTCGGCATTACCCGATTCTCCTTTCAGCTTATGTAGAAGCTTGGCACTACTGTGTCTGATAGAAGCCCTCAGTTTGCTGAAGCTGCTGCTGCGTTTGAGTTTTCCATTGTTCTAAGGGGGTCAAGTGGATGGGACACATAAGGGTATCAGTTTTATTTAGTTTTTTTTTTATTTTTCTTTTTTTGGAAATTATGAGGAGAGGCTAACCTTTATTAATTTATAAATTTGGTTTTTGAGCCATGCACACACAGTACAATTACAAAATGCTTTAAAATTTAAAATAAAATTTAATTCATAACTTTTTTTTTTTCTTTTTTTTATAATAAATATAATAAAACTATTGAGAAGTAAGATCATATTTAGATAAAAAGCATATAAAACAGTAAATATGAAAACTTATTTAAAAAATACAAAAGAGAACACATAAATTTAAGTATCTTAAAATGGAATACATTCATTAACTGGAATAACAAATGCATATGACAGGCTTAGAGGTAGGTAGAAAGAGGTAGAAACAAGAAAGAGATAATGTAAAAGGCAGTAGTAATACACAATACACAAAAAGACAGCTATATGATAAACATTGTGTTTATTAAGCAATAAATCTTATCAAAATTGTATGCAAAGTATGAATGATTTTTTTCTAAATGAACTAGCTTTCATTATGAGTCTGACTTTCTTTTCAAAAAGAAAAGATTAAATAAATTTAAGATCATAAAAGAAAATTATCTTGAAATGTTATGGTAAGGCAATGCAAAATTTTTAGAAACTGACATGTTATATTCAGTTTTTATAATGTATTATGAGGTACGTAAAGTTTTAAATATATCTATAAAAAAGTAAACAATACATACAAATACTAAATTAACTAAAATACATAATCTACCTCTTATCAAAAGAAACTTATCAACAATATAAAAACAAGTATACATATATAAGCACATTATTAAAATTGCAATATCTGCTGTTCAAGGTTGACTAGAAAAGTTATAGTAAAATTGTAACTTTATAAGACACTACAGTTTACACAAAATATATATGAAATGCATCAATACATCTACTAGATTTAGAAAATATTCTAAATATAGGAGAGAAATTAATTCTAGACAATGCATAAATAACACAGAAACAAGTGATTTCTGCCCACAACTGATTGAAAAGGATAAAGAAAACACTCCCAGCAGTCTATAAGGGAAAGAAAAGTTGAAGTAAAGAGCTAGTTATTAATAAAATTTTAGATCTTACTAAGCAAAATAAATTTAATATACTTAATAGCAGGCATGTCAAATTCATGCAGTCATTTGAAGTTCTGATTGCTTGGCATTACTAATTCTTTCTTCTTCATTTTTTGGCTTTGCAGTTATATGCATTTTTTTTTTTTTTATTGCAGAATAATTTTTAAAGTTTGGTACCAGAGATGGGGAAATTAATGCTATATACAAAAAGAGAACATGTTGTTTGCAAGTACCACCTAAATTTTCTCTATTAATTATGCGTGGTATATAAAGTTAAAATATATTTCATTAACTACTGATTTGGAAAAGACTTCTTTTGCAGATATTGATGAATTTGATTAAATAAAAGTTATAAGAATGAATGAATGAATTTAAGATAAAAATCCTATCAGCTAGAATAAACACTGAGAAACGATTTAAAAAAAAGATACGGTGCTAGTAAAAATATAAATAAAATTACACCAGATAGGAGATTGATAAAATGATTTAAAAAAATAAAAAATAAATAAGCAAGAGACAGACATTAAAATAAAATACATAAATCCAGATGGTAAAAGCCATATATTACAGAAAAAAAATAATTTAAATATTTTTATCTGTAACCCCCCCAAAAAAGGAACAACTGACTCTTTTCATTAACACGTACATAAGTACAAATTTTGTTATTTGTAAAAAAAAAAAAAAAAAAATCTACAATAAACCTGAATTCAACTTAAAATAAATACATAAATTAATTCCAAATTCTCTGGCTTTTCCATGACTATTTTTCCCCATTTTCCCTGACTGTTTTTTTTTTTTTTTTTCACAAAAAGTTTCACAAAATTAACGAGTAATTTAGCAATTTTTAATAAGAATTAAAAATCTGTTTCATTAATGGTTTACTTTACTAACATTTTTCTGATTCCCCCCCCCACCCCCACCCCCCAACCTTAAAAAAAAAAAAAAAAAAAAAGGGTTTAGTGATTTTATTTAAAAATAAAGTTTCTTTCTTTCTTTTAATTTCTGCTCAATATGAAATAAAAAAAAGTTTTGTCACTAGAAGATGAAAACAATATTGTATTTCCCAATAAAGAATTTTGAAATAAAGATATTTAAAACTTACACTATTTTAGGTTACACTTTTTCCTATAGAATATATTAGACACAGTTCAAATTAAATAATCAGGTTTACACCAATTGCTTGCTAATTAAACCTAAAAAGAAAGTATCTTTGGAAGACTATGGAAGTTAAACAAAGTTAATACAGGAGACTAAACTAATAAAAGTAGGAATTGATAAACCTAGAAACACTTCAATAAGAAAAAATGAAAATATCAGATAAAAATATCATTATGAACAAAGAGTTTTAAAAGAGTCCCCCCCTGCTGAGAGAGTTTCAATAGAAAAGTATTTTGAATGGAACAAAATACATTGAATAAATAGATATGCAATTTTTTTTTTCTTTTAATTATGAATTTATGGATTCTACACATTTATAGTTTTGAATTGGACATGCCTGTTTATTCTTTTTATAAATTTGATTGAATGTTCAAAGATTTAAATATAAAGCAGAGTGCACATTTCTATTTCTAAACTAAGTATTTAACTAACTATATTAAATATGTTTTGCATATTTCAATACATTATCCATAAGGGCAAAGATATAAGGCTAATGGGATTTATAGCCACTATTAAACAATTATCTACACACAACTAAAAAAATCAATTTTGGGGGAGGGAGGCAAGCCTAAATAATTGCATAAAAATAATATTAGCAGATTAATATGATACATTTCTAAATTTAATATGCATAATGAGTCAAAATGTTTGAATGATAAAATGAAAGGGGTAGATTAATATGTGTAAAATAAGACTATACCAAAATAAATACAGAAACTATATAATTTTCTATAGAAAATTTAATTAAAATAATAATTAAAATCAAAGCATTTATATAATAAAGAAATAGCTGACCAAATAGCTAGCAGCATAAAATTAGTTAAAAATATTTTTTAAAAAAAACAACACTTGCTGAAAAATAATTAAAATATTAAAATTCTTTTAGAAAGTTGCTTGATTTAAGGAAGCATTAGTTATAGCAGAAAGCAATTTAATTGTTCATTAAGCAAATGCTAAATAAAAACTAAAAATTAAACAATATTTAATATGACAGTATCTAATATAAGAAACTTTTTGTGTTAATACTACAAAATTATAAGATAAAATTTATTTGTAAGTATTATTAAATTTGGCCACCATTTTTTTTAAAACTAGTTTTTATTTATTTGTTTTATTATTATTATTATTATTATTTTTTTTTTTTTTTTTTAAATCCCTTATCCACTACAGTATTTTTTTTTTTTATTATTAAATTTAATCCTTTATATTATATTGTTTTTTGATTTTGATAGAAACAAATAAAATAATAAAGATATCCATTCTGAAGAAATCCTTTAAATCTCCACATAAACAATCGTTCTGAAAAGGCGACAATTGAAACAAAATACCACATTTTATTTAATTAAAAATATATATATATTAGCTGCTTTATGAAAATCACCAGAGTGAAAAAAAATTGAAGCAGTACTTCCCTATTAAAATCATGATTATAATTTAAACTATATTTAATCACATGACTTAAATGTGAAAAAAGTTAAAAATAGATAGTACACTAACCACTGTAAAAGAACGTAGAAGATAAAAGGGAAAAACACTCAAAATAATAATAATAAATAAATAAACTAACTATAAAAAATAAATAATTAGAAAAAAAAATTTAATTTAAAAACTGAAATTAAAATGAAAATCTGGATGAGGTGCACTTCTGCATGGTTCAAGTCCAAGCTACCACTCTACAAAGATTCATAACTTTGCGATCAACGGCCTCAGTTCCAGAGTGCACATATACTCATAAATATATACATACATACACTTCTCTTTATACAGATTTTGTGAATATATTAGTGGTGCTCAACCTTTTAGGGGAGAAGGTACTTGTACAGCTGATTAGAGTAAGGAGGGCCCTTCTATCACAATACAGTTGATTAAAGCACGAAGGGTCATTTACCAAGGTAATGTAAGTTTATCTACATAGTTTTTATCAAATTTATCATTTATAGTAAGAAAAAGTTGGCCCATGGGCTAAAAAGTTAAATAGTGATTTTCTCTTTCACTAATATAAAATATTTTAGATATATATAAGCAATCATTAACTTTGTTAAGGCCTTGTATATTCCAGTTAACTGCATTGAGATTGAATAACCCTTCTTAGTGTAACAAGCTGTACAAGTGCCCTGGCTGGGTTCTCATTAAAGAGTGAGACTGAAAATCATTTTTCCCCCTCCATTTTTTCACTTAAAAATTTTAACTTAGCGAGAAATTCACACACTTTTCAAGGGTCAATTCAGAAATATTTTTGTTCAGAAAACAGACCCTTCATAAAAATTGGCACTCTTAAAAAGAATTTTTCACAAAAATCAGAAAATTTAAGTAAAAACCTTTAATAAAACCTTACTGCACCTTTAATAAAAATCAGTTATTTTAATACAAAGCCTTGACAAAAATTAAATAATTAAAAAAGTTAACTAAATGATAAAACCTTTGCATACTTCATATTCTGTAAGCCATAATGTGTTTTTGCTGGGACACTCCAGCTTGCTCGCCAGCACTTGCGGTGTCAGAAGTTCTGCACGTGTGGCTTCTGTTGTTTATTCTCTTTTAAGGATAGTTGATGATTTTGATGGCTTTGCGGTATGCAGCGTATTTATAGTTATGGTAATTCGCAATTTTTATAACGTTCTCGAAATGAATGTTCATGTTCTCTTCCTGGTTAGCTTTAGTTAACGCAGTGGTAATTTTGCCTGTAGCTATATCGTGGCTGTGTTCTTTGATCCTAGTTTTTATTTTTGATTTTCCAATATAACATTTACTATTGCCTTGGTTGTCAACCAAGTCATCAACTTTAGTAATTCTTGTAATGGCAACGATGTGACAGGGCTTGATAGCCAGTGACGAAGCATCCTTAAAAGAAAACAACAGAAGCCACATGCGCAGAACTTCTGATGCCGGTGAGCATGCTGGGGTGCCCCAGCGAAAATGTGTTACGGCCTACAGAACATGAAGTGTATGTAAATGTTTTATCATTTAGCTATGTTTTATCATTTAGTCTTCATGTAAAGAACAGTTTATTAATTTAAAAAAGTTTCGATGAAAAAATTACATATCTGATTAGCTGCAATAAAAAAAAAAAAAAAAAAAAAAAAAAGCATATTTCAGCAATGAAACTCAAGAAAAAACATTTATTTTGCCAATTTTTCGGTAAATAATCTTGTATTTTGGAGAAAAAGCTTTTGGAAATTTCGTCAATTAGAGGCACAATAATTGTTTATTTCGTCAATGTGAGTGCTTTGGAGTGCCTGCATGTTATCGAAACCAATTCTCATCTCTATCGAAAATATAAAAAACATAAATTTTCTGAAAATAAAAAACCAATAGTTGTTAATTTAAATCACCAGCAGAAAAAGAAAAAAAAATTACATATTTAATCAATCAAATGCAATGACACTCACATTTTACCAATGAGCTATAGAAATAGGTATTATTAGTAGTTTATGAAAATTCAGGAAATAAATTTTTTCTGAAGTATATTTCAGTTCTCACTGTCTTCTCAGAAACCTTACTTTGTTTCTGAGTAAGGATGAGAAATTTTCACCCAATTTTTACCTCTGATGAGAACCCAGCTTTGCCTCTAAAAGATTATGCGTTATATAATATAAATTTTACTTATACTAATTCCTCTCTTTCCCTTTATAATTATCTTTTCCTTTTAACTTATAGCAACAACTGAATTATATAAGAACTAAAAAAAAAGTACCTAATTGAAAATGGTCACAGTATTGTACACAGATTTTTACTTCCTTATACAAAGTATAAGAAAGTATTGTAATCCAGGTTTGAGAAATGGATTTTGTACCTTGTATAACTCGAAAAAGAATAATAGTGGAATGTTGAAAATTTATATTGAGATTGTCATGACATTTAGTTTTACATCTCTGATTTTAGAGATATACCGTATATTTCTGTGTATAAGCCAAGAATTTTTGGAAATTTTTCGGAAGCTGAAGTATGGAGGTGAGCTTATATACCAGTTCACATTTTTAGCAAAAAACGTACATTAGGAACAATGATTGAATACATATATTTTAAACTTAAAAACTATATATAAAGTAAAATAGTGATATTAAACCTTATTTTTAAATAATTATCACATATAAATAAAACTCTTAAATTAACAATTTTAAATTTATTTCTAGAGCAGCTCGATGTAATCACATGTGTTCATTTCTTTTTTTTTCACGATGAAGCACTTTTCGGCCAAGATCAAATTTACAGCATTCAAAAGTAAACATACAAACAATTTAGGACATATCAGCCATAAAAAGCATTTTTCTAGTCTAAATAAATAAAAAATATGTATATTACACATTCTAAAAAAATAAAACTGGCTCAGTTTTTGCATGCAAAGCATATGTACACCAAAGCAATAATGCTTCAAAGCCGGTAGCTGACGTCATCGCAGATTGCACGAACGGAGTAACTTCTCTGTCTGATTCGGAAATAGTATAAGAGAAACTTGAAAAAACAGGACTCCCGATCATATTTTTAATTTATACAATTAAATCATCTGTTTAAAATGTTTCTAGGGGTCAATTTTTTTATAAAGGGAAAAGTGCTGTCGCCGACATTATTTTTCCTATTTTATTTCATTTCAAAGGCATAAAACTAGAATTTTGCCATATATTTGCTTTTTGAAAAAAAAAAATAATAATAATCTATAAGGTAACGTTTTTGTAACAGTTTTTAAATCCAAAAATCAGAAATCGTCAATTGGATGCTGTGTCGCCGTATGAAAAAGTGATTTTTATATGGCTTGATTAAACATTTCCATTTTGCTTACAATGACAAAACTATGATATTTTACAATAATGAACTCTTAAAAATCCCTTTTTATATCTTTTAGAAAGTTTTGAGTCATATTTTTTTCTAAAATAAAAGATTTAAACATGTCGCCGAATTTACCATCAATTGGATGACATTTCTTTTTGATTCCTAAATTATACAACAGATGGCGATACCAGCACCATCTCATAATTTTACGATCCATTGTACAATTGCTCACCGGGGAATATGAAATTAATTTACAGATTTCATCAGTTTTTTATTAAAGTGAGGCAAAGTTGAAGATACCAGACTTGTTTATTCTTACCCTGTCCATAGAATGACGGCCTTACACTAATTATAATTTGTTAAGGTAAGTAATAAAGACAGTTTATTTGTTTAAGCATGGCGATTTCTTTGCCGATTTTAGTTCAAAACGCTCTGTGTAACGAAACAAAAATGCTTTTTATTTACATTTAGATTATCCTGAAAGTTTTATAGATTGGCATTCGCCGTTTTGGCAATATACTCGAATTTTAAAAGAGTATTTTTTCAATTTGGCTTATACACGGGTTTGCAATTTTGGGAAATTTCTGCAGGGAAAAATGTACTCTCGGCTTATATTCCGAAATATATGGTATACGATTTTACACTTTTTTTCGTGACGTCTGTATATACATATGTGCGTGTGTATCTCACATAACTCAAAGACAATTGGACACAGGAAGTTGTAAATTGGTATATAGGTTTGTTATAACATCAAGTTGTGCACCTCCCTTTTTGGTCATTCTGTGACTTTACATTGTGGAGATATTTACGAAAATTATATTCATGATGATAAAAAATACAAAGGTTTTGGCCATTGTATATATGGTTAACCATCATAGAAATTTTCAAAGAAGTTAATGATGGAGCCCATAGTAACATTGTTATGAAAACTGTTGACATTTTTGCATGTAGAAAGTAATTCATAAAGACATAAGCAAGTTCTAGTTGATGAATGAACTTTAATTACGCTTGAAATGCGTTTTGACTGTAGTATGTGATTAAGAGGATTTTTCTCCTTATCTGTATAAATTCTTATGAGGTTACCGTATATATTCATGGAGATATAACTTTTTTTTTTTTTAGAAATTGCAAAAAAAATTTCTACTTTTTTAATTATAACACATAGGGTACTAGACCCAGTGCAAAGACATTTTCAGAAAATTTGGCATACTACATTAGACACAGCATACTGCAATCGGAATGCAAAAATGCTAAACATCTTGCCAAATATGAGCATTTTTACTAAATAATTTTTAACTGTGCATGCGCTGGCTTTTAAGAAATTTCATTTGCATAATTCAATAGCCAAAAGTACTGAGCTACTTATATGAAAACCCCAAACAAATATCGTGAAAATTAAAAAAGTTATGAGAGATAGAATGAAGAAAATTCCAATTCTCTCAAAATAAAAGCTAAACTGTAAGGGGTTTCACTCACATTTTTATTTTGATTTAATCAATGCCTAATGGTAATACAGTGTTTGCTGATTGTAAATAAATATTGAAGAAACCCCCTATCATCTTCCTTTTTTTTTTTGAAAAGAACATTCATTCTGCCTCTCACAACTCTCTGAATTTACAAGCTATTTGTTTGGAGTTTTCAGATAAGTTGCTTAATACTTTTGGCTATTAAATTATGCAAATGAAATTTTTTAAAAGCTAGCGCATGTCTAGCTAAAAATTGTTTAGTAAAAATGCTCATATTTTGCAAGATATTTAACAATTTTGCATTCTGATTGCAGTATGCTATGTCTAATGTAGTATTCCAAATTTCCTAAAAATGGCTTTGACGTGTTACAATAAAAAAAATTTTTTTTTTTTTTTTTTTTTTTTTTTTCAATTAAAAAAAAAAAAAAAAAAAAAAAATTAACTCCATGAATATAAGTGGTAGCCTCATAAAAATTATACAGATAATGGAAAAAATCCTCATGATCACATGTTACAGAAAACTCATTTAAAACATCACTTTTTACAGGGTAATCCAAAACATTGTAATTTTTCATTAATTTTTTACTGGTTCCCTTTTCCTCTTTAGGACACAATGTTTGCTGAAATATATATGCGATATAACACTTTCTTTACACTTCTAAATTTTCAAGATAATTCCTAAAGAACTTTTCTAGATATTTGACAAAACGTCTAAATTCGAAAGTGCCAAAATACTTACTGGTAGATAGAGTATAAGGAATAATATGTATATTCCATGTATAAGGAAGTCATGTAGTGCCCACATCAGATTTTTTTTTTTTTTTTTTTTACTCTATGAAAAGTTTCATTAAATTTTAATAGCTATAATTTATGGTAAAGTATTATTTAAAAAATATAGAGCATTTGAAATCACAAAGAGCATTTGAAATCACAAAAAATCTAATTAAAAGAAAAAAATGGAATTAAAATCTATTATAATTCTTTATTGTTTATCTTAAATTAACAGGCTTTGTCTGCTTCATTAGTCTATATTTAAAGGCATTTTCAAAAAATATTAATAACTATATTTTTTATTGCTTTATTTAAAAAAAAAAAAAATCTTTGAAATCACTTAAAACCATGCTTTGGACTCTTGCTGCCTTTGGCAGTGGCTTTCCACCTATGCTATGTCAGTTACAGGTCCTCGCTGCTTGCATTGGTGCCTTAACCGTACATTTCAATTTAGGTGCTAATTGAATGATAAATGGACACTGCTTTTATTCAATAATTATACTTTTTAGGCAGATGATCCTCTTCACTCTATAATAATAGGTGGAAGCACAGGCAATCTTTTGAGCTAAAAAATTTTTTAATAAAAAATAAATAAATAAATAAAATAAAAAACTGAGCTTTGAGTTGCATCAGAAGAATTAATTGGCATCTTGTTTATTAATTATCTACAAAAAGTAACACACTGGCTCATGGAGGATCGTACCAAAGATCTTCTCATTGTCAGCTTGATGCACTAACCAACCGAGTAAATGGGTCATGATGTGTCTTTTTACTTTTATGTTTTTATATCTAGAAATCAGATTTTGGGGTGCACCAGGAGAGGTAAATACAGATCTCCGTGCAAATTTCTGTAGCTCTGCGATCAGCCACTTGCCTACAAAGCGATAGACATATACACACACATCTTCTTATGTTATAAGTAGAGATAATTTGTTGAAAAGAAAAATAGTTTTCAGAACATTACTGTATTGTTTCTTAAGAGAATAAATCTGATATGATAAAACAATGTTAACAATCTCACAAAAATAACTAATATGTGATAAAACAATGTTTTACTATTCATTTGTTACTAAGAATACATTTTAAAATGTTATGATTAGTTAACTTAGTGAAGTTAAAACAAAACTCAAAAAAGATTTTAATATTTATTTTCCTTCTTATAATTATTAACATTCGATAGATTTTTTCATTTAATGGTAAAAAACTACTTCATTTTTTCACCCTTATCTTACATTAAAACAAATTTTATACAGGTATGCAGTTTATTTTCAAATTTATCTTTTTTTCTTAATGACATTTAAAAAAATTAACTCACAGATAATTCCTTTCTTTCTTTCTTTTTTTTTCTATTTAACCGCGACTCTACTGTTTTAAATATATAAGTTAAATTAATTGCAGAAAACTGTTGCATTAAAAGGTTTTAACAAAAAATTATGCTGTATATACACATATATTTTTATAAACTATCAATTTAATTTTTAAATTAAAAATAAGTATATAATTAAATAATAAAAATGTAATTTGAAATTAAAATAATTCACTTAATTAAATAGAGAAATTCCAATTTCATTCGCAAATCAAAATTTTTATTATAATGCATTTCCTAATCGCTTCAATAGAAAATGTATTGTCCTCCTTTTAAAATAAAGCAATTTTTATACTAAGGATTTGAAACAAAATTTAGATTCATAATTTCTCCCCGAAAAGAATAAAACCTTGATCCATTGCAATTTATTTCAGATCATTTACTTTCAAAATAATTATCCACGTAATTCATAGTATATTTCTATAAAAAAAAAAAAGAAAGAAAGAAAGAAATTTCATTAGTAATTTATACTGTTTCTGTAGCTATTAATGTTAATAGCATTTTCATAAAAGTAGATGCACTGCTACAAACAGACCCTTAATGATTTAGCTCTCCATCTCACAAATGCCTGGAAGTATAATTAAATTTATTGTCTACCAATTATTCTTTGATTGACAGTTGGCGTTCCCTTTTTAGTCAAACTGCTTTTTCTATTTTTAATAGTTAGATTATTTTCAAAATTTTTGTATTAAAATATACATGAACAAAAAAACTGTTTAGCATCTTTTTGGCATAGCTTTCAGCGTGGCAATTCTCGACTGGTGAGAGTTTTTTCTATCAGTCTTCACAATTGATATCAATCACTTCATCACTCGTTGTTGCTCAGAAAACAAATTCCTCGAATGTGTCTTCTTCTTCTGCCCTAATTGCTGTTGGGATTATGTATGATTATTCATAAATACTAACGAGATATATCTACGTTATTGTGAACTGTTAAGCAGCTATCACACGTCACACGTACTCTCATACGATCAGCATTATCAGATACTTTCTCCTGAAACCACCTGAAACAGGTTTTTCGATCGACAAACGCTCGAAAACGCATCGTATGATAGTTTCCCTCTCCTACCTTTGTCAATGACAAATTTATGACTGACTAAATCTCCTATGCTAGATGTTAGCTCGTATTCAACCAATCGGAGTGCGAGAAAATCAGATTGCGTTTAAAACATGAAATAGCGAGCAATTAGTCGCCAATTGTTAACGCCTTTTTGAATTCATTTCAGTCTTCAAAATAACCCTACTACCTGATGCTCGATTATTCGGAGAGGTATTAGAGTATAGTCAGAGGGTAGGATCATCCATGTGATAACTGCTTTAGATTTTCCTGCATCTTCTAATAAATGACTTTTATTAGAAGTTTTTAGAAGACGAAAGATTTAGTTTTTCATGCAGTATCTTCTCGCTTATTTTTGCAATTAAGATTTCTTCTTCATCGATACTTTGTAGAAAGATGATCCGGCTTAATTAAAGCAAACCACCAGTCTCGTTTCTATGTCATGTATGCCAAAATGAATGAATAAAAAAAAATAAATAAATAAAAAGGCATTGCCAGCATGGGGACAGAAATTTAAAAGTCGTCATAGGGGTCCTATACTAAAGCTATCCTGCCTGGGGAAGTATGAAAACTGGGTTGTTAAACATGAATTTTATTTTGAAACTTTCCTCTGAATGATTTGGTTTAACTATCATTAACATTTTATCCCACAAAAACTGATAATAATTTGGCTTCTGATTAATTAAAATTTAAATTAGTAAAAAAGACTTTATAAGTTTTCAATTTCAAAGGTAAACAAAAAAAGAAATTGCAAAAATTTTGTCTGTCTTTGCTAGTTATTATTTATTGTTACTATTTAATATTATTATAATTGTTACCGTTTTTATTTTATTTTTATTTATTTATTTATTTACTTTGTAGATTTAAAATTACAAATCTCATTTGTAGAATAATTATTTTTCAAAAATTTCAAACAAATTGAAACAATGACAAAAATTATTGTAATTGAAAGTATATGGCTTTCATATCAGAGAATTTTAATACTAAATGTCCAAAGGAAGTCAATTTTGTGTCGTACAGATAACATCTGGAAAAATGCACCATTTCCTTTTTCTTTTTCGTAAAAGAAAAAAAAAAATCAATAACTTTGTTTTAAATTACCACGTATCTATTGTTCAACCGTTCATAAGTACAGACGAGTTTTTTGAAAAATGCTCATACTTAAAATTTACGGGAAGTAAATGCTCATACATATACAAATTTTTTATGAGTTGGTTATTATGTTTATAAATATTAATGTATTTTTTAATTTCACAATGTTTAAAATAATTCTTATTTTGTACATTTATATAAAATTTTGTCCTATACTTTCATATGAAAAATGGTACACCTGCTGGGTGATATATTCCAAAATGTAATCAGCACTAATTTAATTAAAGTCCAACTAAATTAAATATCAAGTTTGGTGAAAATTCCATTCATAGGTTTATGATATACAGCAGGACTAAGAGAAAAAAAATAATCTGGTGTGTCACTCACACGACTTTCTATTACCCTCAAATTTAATACTATAAATATAGGTTGGAGATTAAGAGGTAAGATAACGATGTTATGTAAACCTATGTTAAACAATTGAAATTAGGCTTTGGGAGAGTTTTATATGATAATTAGTTCTGTGTGAGGGGGGGCTACTGCCCCCTCAACCCCCCATTTCATTAATGCACCTACATTTATATAGAATTTAATTCGGTTATTAAAAAATAATTCTGTTTTTAAAAAACATTTTATAAAAATTATTATTTAAAAAAATTATCTTTTATGATAATGCAGACGATTTCCATATTAGAGAAGTAGTATAACACCAAATATCCAAAAAAAGTTCATTTTATTCTCAATAATTAAAAAAATCGATAACTTTGTTTTAAATTATCGCAGATCGATGGTTCAACCATTCGTTTTAAAAGGTATTGGCGAGCTCTTTTGAAAGATGCCCATCATGAAAATTTACTCCCCCCAGAGGGGGAGGCGAGGCTCCTACATACACAAAAAAAAATTTTCCCAGTTGACTATCTCTATTACAAAAAATATATATTCGTTTCATTTGGTTTAGTGCAGTCTATAGACGTTAAACTCTACTTATCTGCAATTTCCCCCATAGACGTAATGTATTAGAATTCTCTTGATTGTCCCTGTACACGAACCATTTGCTTGATCTTAACGAAAAGCTTACTGTAGCATCCCTATATGATACACATTTAGAATACCAAGTTTGGAATGTCTGCTACTCTTTGTTCTTAAGATATGCTGATAACAGACAGACACACACACAGACATACACACAGACCAACCGCTAAAAACATGATTTTCATATTCAGGAGACCTCAAAATGTGTAAATATAACAAAATATCGCTTTCAAAAATTTGAATCCAAAACAATACTTTCTCTACCTTATGGGTAAGAGAAAGTAAAAAAAAAAAAACAGTGGTCCATTGGTCTGGAACCACAAAAACATTCAATGAGCCATCAAAATATAAATTGCAGTAGTTCACCAGACCAGTAAGGCTTTTTCAGTTTATTTTATTTATTTATTTATTTCTCAGAAATTGCTAATGAGTCTTTCACAGAATGTAGCATGTTATAACATTAGTAAATGTGCTTCCTTTCAGTTATCAATATTACATATTCTCTGTAATTTTTTCTTAAGTTCCACTTTTATAACTTATCTGAAATTTAACTCATTCATTAAAACAAACATTTTTGATTTATATAAGACTTCATTTGTACTTTTAGATCAGTTACAAATACATTTAATTATCATATTTATCATGTAAATTTATTTATAATATTTTTTTTTTACAAATTTGTAAGTATTTCTAAAAATTTAATAGAATGGATGAACAGACCTGTGAAAATGTATAAGGACCAGTAAAATCACAATATTTCTGGTCCTGCAGACCAGTGACTTAATTTTCAAAATTTCTACCCCTATACAGCATCCAAAAAATTTTAGTAACATACACCATGGCCCCACTACATAACTCCTTGGTGCCAACACGCCAACATCGTGAAAGCGTCCGTAACAATCGACGATTTTTCCGGAATTAAATGCATTGGAAGTTCGGGTCAGCACACAGTGCCGCCACGGCAGAACTAACTTAGTTTTGTATATGAAGCTGCATAAGTTTTTTCCATTTGCAGAGCATTTAAATTGATTTAATTAAATTTAAAATGCAGTCTTCCGATACGCAAAAATATATGAATAATAAAAATAATTGTGGCAATAACTTTAAACCAATTCATTGAAAAATAATAAAAGATATTAGTCCTTTTCTCCTAAATAAAATATACTCTTCTTCAAATTTTTGTTTTGCATGAAAGAAATGAAATAAGGACTAGAAAGAAAGAAAAAAAAAAAAAGAAAACAGTCATTTAAGAATTTTTTTAAAGGAAAAAAAAATTAAGAGGAGACAGATCCCTACTCCTTGATGAATAGTAAGGTACACAATAGTACACCATTTTACAAGATTTAGAATTTTCACGTTTGTTTACAATTGGAATCGATAACACAAACTGATTTTCAGGGTTGGAAGCGAGCACCATCTACTTTATTCCGCGGCATGCATTGATCTTTGCAGTTTTGTTATGGCCGCTTACGACCTTGGCACGTTGGCGATGAGGAGTGATCTAGTAATGTGTGTATCTGTCTATGATGTGTGTATTTGTCCTACAAATGGTATGCCAGAAAAAGAAAGAGAGATAAGTAAAAAAGACTGCACACTAGTAAAATTCACTCTTTCTCCCTTCTCGTGTAATCTTATGGGCACATCTGTTGCTTCATATTATAAGTATATTTAATTAGAAAATATATATATTGAATCCCATTGGGTTGAATCCCCCCACACACACACAAACACCCGGAGGGGAAAAGTAAAAAATTAGTTAACAGGAAGCATTAAAATTTTTTATTTTATTAAATTTAAATCATTTTCGAGAAAACTCAGTGTACTTAAGACAGATCTTTCAGTACACATGTATTCAAATTTCCTAACTCTAGGATAGTAACTTACAAAAAATATTTATAAACCCTTTATCATTTATTACTACATACGAAATTAAAAACTCATGTTCTTTAAACATATTTTTTATTCAATACTCTTGTTTTTGACTAATAGTTTTTTTTTTTTTTTAACTAAATGAGAGAAGATAAATATTTTTGTCGTATTTCATTTACATAATTTAAATAATTTTGATAGATTATATTATTGATAGATTATTATCAAATGTTTATTTGATAACATTTGATAAAATTCTGATATTTTCTTTTACCGTATGTCTCTCTCTTTCACACACACACACTAAAGAAAGAAAAAAACTAGTTGGCATAGGTGGATTGTTCTCAGTTCCCCATCATACATCTGTTCTCATAAATTTCTACTACAAGGCGTATATTTATGTTGTGAAAACTGAATTTAACTGATCACTCGACGTGGTGACAGACTGAAATGAACCGCTTTATAGGCTACCCTACCCATCACTCAATTCCATACACTTATCTCTGTTAGGTTACATTTATTTTCCATTACCAATGCCTCTTGTATTTACCCTCCTTCACTGTATAATAGATCTTTCCAATAACGACTGGCGCGCCACCACTTGGACTGTTTTTTCGTACGGCGCATCTTTTTACCTGTACCTTGTTGAATTTTTGTTTCTCTGTATGTACCATGTGATGTGAGTGTTCGTCTAATTAAAAGTGTTTCGTGTTAATATGGACTCATTAATATGCATTATAATTTGCGTGCTCTGCCTTCTAAGCCCAATAGGTTATGGGCCCAGGGCAAATTAATTTTTATTTACGATAAATAGACTTTTATCTGTTAGATAGACGACCACGTTTAAAAATGGCGTCTTATGGAACACTACGTATTGAAACTTTAAACAAAGATAATTACGAGACATGGAAGATACAAATGAAGGCACTCTTAATAAAAAATGAATCCTGGATTTATGTATCTGGCTCTAAACCAAAGCCAGAGCTCGTGGCAGGTGATGCGACATCACAAGAAACGTTCGATAAATGGACTGATATGGATGAAAAGGCCAAAGCCGACATAATTTTGTGTATATCGCCTTCTGAACTGAAACAAATAAAAAACTGCGAAACATCCTTGGATATATGGAAAAAATTAGAAGAAATATATCAATCTAAAGGCCCCGCTAGAAAAGCGTCACTATTAAAATCGCTTATTCAACATAAAATAGCAGATTCCTCTTCTGTGAGCATTCGAGATCATCTTCGAAAGTTTTTTGACATAGTCGATAAACTATCTGAAATGGACATTAGAATAGATGATGACTTGTTAACTGTGATGTTGTTATACAGCCTACCATCCAGTTATGAAAATTTCAGGTGCGCAATAGAATCCAGGGATGAGCTACCTAAACCAGAAGTACTACGAATAAAAATAGTAGAAGAAAATGACGCCAGACGCCATGATGACAGACCGAACGATGGAGCGTTCATGACTGGGAATTTCCGAAAGAAACCTGCTCCGTGGAATAAAAATAAAAGGAATCCTAAGATTACTGAACAGTACACTCAGAATGAAAGAGATAATTCAAAAATTACTTGCTGGAAATGTAAACGTATCGGTCACCGTGCAAATCAGTGTGAAAAAGATAAATCATTTAAATATCGACAAAACAGTTTAGGACTACTGGCCAGCACAAATTCAACGAATACGAACATATTATTCAAAGAACAATCCGAGAATCTTTATTGTGTTGACAGCGGCTGTACTCGACACATGGGGAAGGATGACTCCAATTTTCACGATTTAAAGGATACGGATATAAAATCTGTAAATTTAGCGAACAATGAAACAACTGATGTGTCCGGTGTTGGTAAAATATTAATTAAAACAAAAGTCAATTCAAAACTTCAAAATGTAGAGATCAACGACGCTCTATTGGTTCCAGGTTTGAAAACGAACTTATTGTCCGTGTCACAAATGTGCGACAAAGGTTTCACTGTAACTTTTAAAGACAAATGTGCTGTTATAAATAACAGACAAAAAAATGTGACTCTAATTGCGGACAGAAAAAATGAACTTTATTATCTGCGGGATAATAATGCAAATATAAATAATGCAGTTAATTTTTCGAGTGAATCAATCGATAGTTCTAAAAATATTTTCGCCGATGTGGAAAGATGGCATTGTAGAATGGGTCATCTAAATGTAAAAGATTTGATTGACTCTAATTTAAAGGGTCATATTAGGGGGTTAAATATTAAAAAGGTATCCGACTTCAATTGTGAAGTTTGCGCGTTAAATAAAATGACCCGTGCTCCTTTTCCTAAGCACTCAGATCGTGTTACAAAAATGTTAGAAATAGTGCATTCGGATCTTTGTGGGCCTATTAGGGTTCCCTCAATAGGTAAGTCCCTTTATTTTATTACTTTTATTGATGATTATTCTCGTTATTGTGCAGTAAAATTCTTAAAAACTAAAGATGAAGCATTAAATGCTTTTAAAGAAATCAAACTTCTTTGGGAAAATGAAAAATCTATAAAAATAAAAAAATTCATGAGTGATAATGGGGGCGAATTTATTGGGACTGAATTTGAAAATTTCTTAAGAGAAAATGGTATTCAGCATAGATTAACAACCCCTTATTGTCCGGAACAATCAGGTGTTTGTGAAAGGAAGAATAGAACTCTCGTTGAAATGGCCCGTTGTCTATTATCACAATCAAAATTACCCTTAAATTTATGGGCAGAAGCTATTAATACTTCTAATTATATAAGAAATAGATGCCCAACAAAAGCTTTAAATGGAAAAACCCCATATGAATTATGGAATAATATAACACCTAACGTAAGCTATTTTAAATCTTTTGGCTGCACTTCTTATTTTTTCGATAACCATCCTAAACATAAATTTTCCCCAAGGTCTAAAAAAGGGATATTTGTGGGTTATTCAGAAAATTCTAAAGCATTTCGTATTTATCTTCCTGAATCAAAAACAATAATTATTTCCCGTAGCGTAAAATTTTTTGAAGAGAAATCTAATGATGTTTCAAAAATAGGTCAATTGTATCCAGATATTTCTGAAAGAGAAATACAATTAAGCGAATTGCAAAATGACTCACACATGCAGCCGGCAGAAGAAAAAATTTCTCCTCCTCAAATAAAAAATGAAAAAGATGAACTGTCACGTGACTCAGAATCGGCGCTCGAAGATAAAAACATATTGTCATTGCGTAATCGCGAAATAATTAGGGAGCCGGAATCATTTTCGAATGCTGTTTATAGTTTTAATTCGGAAATAGAAATAAATAATGCCTTAAAAAGTCCGGAAGCTTCGAATTGGTATAAATCAATGACTGACGAAATAAAAGTAATATTAAAAAATAATACATTCGAAGTAGTAGAAAGGCCCCCGAAAAAATGCATTAAAGGTAGATTTGTCCTTACAAATAAATATGATCAACATGGATCTCTTTTGAAATATAAAGCGAGATTAGTAGCTCGCGGATTTAGTCAAAAATTTGGTGTAGATTTTCGTGAAACTTTTTCTCCGGTAGCAAAAATGGGATCTATTAGAATCTTAGCAGGTTATGCTGCTAAATTAGGAATAAAAATACATCAATTTGACATAACGTCAGCATATTTGAATGGAAAATTAGATGAGGAAATTTTTATGGAAGTTCCCGATTACTTTAAAGAAATACTTCAAATAATTATAAATGAAAATTGCGATAGGGACATATCTAATAAAGCAGCCGAGATTCTTAAATATCTAAATGTAGGGAATAAAGTTCTTTTGTTAAAAAGATCGCTCTATGGCCTGAAGCAGGCTGGGAGGTGTTGGAACACTAAATTAAATAAAATTTTGAATGATTTCGGAGCAAAACAAACAAATGCAGATCCATGTTTATATTACATTAAAAGTGATAAAGGGTTGACTCTTATAATGATTTACGTTGATGACATATTGTTTATGTCACAGGACCCTGATATGTTAGAAAACTTCAAAATTCATCTTAATGAAAAACTAGATGTTAAATATTCAGGCATAGTTAAATATTGTCTAGGGATAAATTTTCAGTTAGAAAATGGCCTTATAACAATGAGTCAACATAGTTATATTAGAGAGCTCTTAGAGCGTTTTGGCATGACAGAAGCCAAGCCCGTAGCTTGTCCTATGGATACAAGCATTCGATTAAAAAAGGCCGAAAAATGTTGTGAAAACGAATATCCCTACCGTGAATTAGTTGGAAGTTTGATGTATCTTGCAACTTCCACCAGGCCGGACATTGCAAATTCCGTCAGTCAATTAAGTCAATTTCTAACTTGTTTTGATAAAACTCATTGGACTGCCGCTAAACGAGTTTTACGGTACTTAAAGAAAACAATAAATTTTGGACTTGTATTTAGAAAAAGTAATGAGCCTTTGTTCGGTTACACTGACGCGGATTGGGGAAATTGCCTCGATGACCGTAGGTCATATACAGGTTACTGTTTCATTTTTTGCGGGAGTGCAATTACATGGGAAAGCCGTAAACAGTGTACCGTAGCTCTCTCATCAACGGAAGCCGAATATATGGCTTTATCCGATGCCACTAAGGAAGGGATATATTTATGTAAATTACTAAATGAGTTATCTGAATGCAAAATTGAAAAAGTGAGTATATTTACAGATAACTTAGGATCTATTAAATTAGCTGAAAATCCGATCTTTCATAAGCGCACCAAGCACATAGACATCAGGCATCATTTCATAAGGGATGCACTGAAAGATGGAATCATTGATTTAAATTTTGTGTCTACTGAAAATATGGGGGCTGATATTCTTACAAAAGCATTAACATCATCAAAACATTACAACTGTTGTAAAATTATGGGATTGGAAGATGTAACATTGTTATTTAGGTAAATACGTCGACATTGTGGGGGGGTGTTAGGTTACATTTATTTTCCATTACCAATGCCTCTTGTATTTACCCTCCTTCACTGTATAATAGATCTTTCCAATAACGACTGGCGCGCCACCACTTGGACTGTTTTTTCGTACGGCGCATCTTTTTACCTGTACCTTGTTGAATTTTTGTTTCTCTGTATGTACCATGTGATGTGAGTGTTCGTCTAATTAAAAGTGTTTCGTGTTAATATGGACTCATTAATATGCATTATAATTTGCGTGCTCTGCCTTCTAAGCCCAATAATCTCATCCTAATTTGTTAATTTATTTTATTGAAGTCAGTTTTGTATTTTAATTTTCATGCAATTCTATAATATTTCCAATGCAAGTCTATGTAAAATATTGCACTATTCTGCTGTGTTAAAAATATCTTAAATTTTTAATAACAAAATTTTTAACGATTATTCATAGTCCAAAGTGTTCAAGTCAGTATCATAAATGGTATTTTAAAAAGTAACCTGATATCTTTACGATGAAAATATCTCTAAAACTGGACATTTATGCAAAATTTTGCCCTATTTTGCCATGCTAAGAAATTCATATTTTTGAAATAACTTACGAAGTTTTCAAAATTAAATTTTCATACTTAATGATGCTCACGCCAGCACTATAACAGACTTTTTAAAGATGGTCTGACATCTTTACAATAAAAAGTAATTTCAGTTTTGTTTTAACCACTTCACCGGCCATCGATAACTAGGGGGAAACATAGCCTTCCACACACTACAGTGGCCGGTGAAGTGGTTAATGCACATTTAAGCAAAAATTTGCTCTATTCTCCCATGTTAAGAAAATCATACATTTTGAATAACTTACGAAATTTTTAAATTAGAATGTTACAAATTAATAAAGTTCTTATCAGTGTCATAAAAGATAATTAATTACTTCACTGGCTATCCCAAGATAACCCGGGGGAAATGTAGCCTTCCACACACTACAATGGCCGGTGAAGTGGTTAAACTGATTTGACCTCTCTGGGTTTATTTGTTCTTGAGGTATTGTATACACAGGTACTACAAACTAACCCACTAACAAACACTTTGAGGATGGACACTATACTGATTTTGTTATTTTCAGATTTCTCACACCTGAAAATGTGTAAAAATGTTTTTTAAAAAAATATATATAATTGAAAGTTTTCCTAATTACCTAAGTTCGTTCCCCCATACCTTTTGTATGATGGAGAACTTAAAAAAGGAAAAACAAAAAAGCATAAAAAGTAAAGCAATTTTTTAAAGTAAAATAAAGTTGAAATGTTACTTGAATCTTGCAATCAGTATTAATAAAGTCAATATAATCTGGTAAAAATCAAACTTTACATATGACCATTTTCAAAAAGAATACCTTTTATATCATTTTAACATTTTGCTTAACTTTTGCAGAAATCAATGTCCTAATAATAAATTTAAAATATGATGGATAAAAGTAAGAGATTGTTAGCAAAGTCTAATACTACATTTATTCTTATAAACATGTAAATATTCAATGAGTCCATACAAAATCATCTATAAAAGTATTTGATTATAGATTTATAAAAGATCCAATAAGCATATATTTGTAAAATTATGTATGAACAATGCATATATATTAAAAAAAAAACAAAAAAAAGCATAAAAACAGAAAAAGAGAATCAATAAATAAAATGTTAGTGAATATATATATATTAGTCATCCTGTATTATCTTTTCATTAATTTCTATCTATCTATCAGCAAATTATTATATAAATATCCAAAATAAATAAAAAGCCAGAAGTAAAAAAATAGATATATATATAACAAATCATAATAAAAAGCATAACTAAAAAACTCCTTAAAACAGAAAGTAATAATTCAATAGAAATGGTTGGGGAAGGGGAAGGGGAAGGAAGGAGAGGATAAGACAGCCAACAAAATAAAATATATGACACTAATGAAGCAAGAGTAAAAAGAAACAGAGGCACATGCAACACAAAAACCCACAAAAATATTTTAATGGAAACAATTACCTTGACACAGAGAAATACTCAGAAAAAAAAAAAAAAAAAATTATATATATATATCAAGAAGAATTTTACAGTTGTGCATGGCTCTCAGTTTGAAGTTCTGAACTCCAACTACAGGTGTGTTATGTTACTGGTAAAATAAATACCACAAAAAAGAAAAGATTGCATGCTTAATGGGGAAGAAAAATAAAGCATAGCTAAGATAAGCAAATATATCTTTGGATGATGCGATTGAAATATTATTGGGAAAGTAAGAAAATAAATAAAAGCTTAAAACTTAAAATCCAAATAACCAAGGAAATTTGATTGAGAAACCTCCAATTTGAAAAATACAAATTGTTTCATGGGAGAGAATTAAAACCTTATTTTAAAACAGAAAGAAAAAAATTATATTTATTGCTACATAAAATATTATACATATTAAGAAATATATAATCAGTAAAATAAAGTTCTAATATTATTAATTAAACTTAACTAAGCAGGCTGAATAATTCTACAGGATATCCCAAAAAGATAAAAATACACTTTAATTCTTCATACATTATACTTAAGTAAACAATGTATGATAAACTGAAATAAATGTTCGGTTAGAAAAAAAAAAAAAAAAAGACAATGTAAAGAAAATTTTTACTTGCTCATTTTCTAAAAGTAACACTTTTTGTATGACCCTTCTACACATATTTGGTCAATTAGGAAAAAAAAAAAAAAATATATATATATATATGGTGTTTCAGTGATCTTGTATCTGTTGCTTGGCTTCTACTATGCTTAATAGATCATCTTTATTATATATATATATATATATATATGTCTTTTTAAAACCAACTGAATTATAAAATAGAGAAAAAGGTGACTTATACTACAATTCCGTATTACTTAAAAATCTGTTTCTTTAGTAAAAACAGGGACCATATACTCACTGATGATGGATATTTTTAGATAAAAAATAACATGTGACCAAAAAAAAAACCTTAGGCATTCAAATAAAGCCTTAATGAAAGACAATGATAAGCATGGTCTGTTGATGCAAGCCATGAGGCGCAAGCGGGTCTTCACTTCATTTTATGTATTTTAGCAGTATGAACATATAAGCAAAGAAAATATGCATTTGGATAAATAGATATTATACAAAATGTATTTCAAAGAGAATTCGTGATTGTTTTTATAATTTACCATAATAAAAATTTAAACATTTAGAATTTGTATATTTTGTATTTAGCATTTTTTTGAGAAAAGAAAAGAAAGAAACATTCAAATCAACATCTTCAGGCAGTTTTAAAAATTATTTTAATATAAATATTTAAAATAGCTAAATTATAGTTAAATGAAATAAAAAGAAATTGCCTGAGATTTCATTTGTTGAACATAGTTTTGAAAAAATGGGATAAATCTGAAAATAAATTACATACATGCATACATTTATTATGATTATTTTTCCAAATAAAAAAAATGTCAGTCTTAATATAAAATGTGATTTTAAATATGAAACTGAATCTTGAATATCCTAAGCATACAAAAATGGTTTTAATGTAAATATTATCATACATATTATTTTTTTACTATATATTGCAAATTTATATTTTGATTTTGGTATATGGTCCTATATATTTGGTATAATTTACTCAATTTTAAAGGCACAGGTACACATTATTTATTTATAACACATATTATCTTTTTATTATTTACAGTGCGTCCCAAAAGTTTATAGACAACGGTTTTTTCTTTATTTTACCATTGAGATTTCAAAATCATTTTTAATTATAAGTAACATCAAGTCAATAATAATATTATACAAAAATATTATATTACAATCACAGACATTGTGATAGAAACTAAAACTGAAAATTTACTGTCCCAACAATTTATAGACAACTCATTATTTTTTCTTTAATATTCAAATTTTTGAGCCATTTTTCCCAATCACTTCAGAAACTCGATCAGGCATACTCAAAACAATAATTTGACGAATTTCTGGCTTTAGAAAAAAAAACAACTTTTTTCAATTTGCAGCATTCGATCTTGAACTGGTACAAATTGACGAAATTAGCATATACGTCACTAGCAAATATTCCCCGAAGGTTATCCATTGGGTTCAGGTCAGGACTTAGAGCTCGCCATAACAGTTACTTGGTTTTGTCTAAACCATTGCATTGTAGAGTTTGGCACGTGAATGGAGCAATTGTCTTGCTGATATATCCATTCTTCCCCTCTTAACAAATTTCCAAATAGAAGTAACCGTACTTATAGCATTTTCTGGTAATCTTCGGAACATTGGCGACCTTTAAAAAAAAACAATATCGGTAGTGACGGCAGTTCCTTTAAAGGAAAATGCTCCCCACACCATGAGTAAACCCCCTCCTTGTTGTCTGCTGAAAAAAGTTTGTGGTTCCTTGCGAATATTGAACAAGAAATATTTCCAGCCATCGGGGTAATCTAAATTGAATTTCTTTTCATCACTAAACAGAACACTCAACCATTCATATGTCCAATTCACATGATTTCGAGCTCACTAAACACGAGCGTCTTTATGCCGTTTTGTTAACTTTGATAAATGATGCTTTTTGCGAAAAGCAAGCAATTTACTTACCTGCAGCCGTCGATGCACCGTGGATTTTGATACTGGAATGGTCATCTCTCTAGAAATTGACCGTACAGGCAGGTTCTGGGTAGAAACTAATCTGAAAATTTCTATATCTTGTCATTTAGTTGTTTTTTTTTGGTCGCCCAGAATGTGATTTTGTTTCAAAATTGTCACCTTTTGACAGAATATGGTAAATACCAGCCCTGCTGCGTCCATTTTTTCTAAAAATGTCCATAACTTTCATTCCATGAGCTTTAAAACAATAAATTTTCAAAATTTCATTATTAAAAAACTGCACGTTGTGAGGCATCTGTACAATCAGTCAAAAAAAGAAAGACAGCTTCGCTTTTATATCAGAAAACTATTACGTCACAAGTACATAACCTTGGAATATGCAAATTTGAAGATCAGTACTCAATTCAGCTTTTAACACCGGTTGTCTATATATTTTCGGGACAGCATTATTTTCGTTTTATTTTTTTATATTAAATTTATATGTGTTTAAAGTTCTTTATGTATTTCATTATTTGTATTACGTCAATTCATATTTACATAATTTATTTTGTCTTTCTTACTCATTTAATTAGCTCTTAAATCAAAAAAAAAAAAAAAGGTTGTCTATAAACTTTTGGGACACACTGTATCTTAAATTTACATTTTGATTTTGGTATATGGTCCTTATTTTGGTATAACTCACTCAATTTTAAAGGTACAGGTACACATTATTTGTGTTATAAAGTTGCATTAAAAGTAAAATCTTTCTAACTGACCAAATTTCTCTAGAAGATAAAAATGTTTAAATTGCAACGACTTTAAAGTTAACAGAAATAAATTTTTATTAGCGTGGCCTTATTTCTTACCTCATTTTGATAACTTTTGCTACTTACATAGCCCACTTATCTCTAATAAGTAGAGAATTAAACTGTGTTTCAATCTTTTTGGGATACCCTGCATATGTATAGCTATTTCAATAAATTATTAGAGAAAATGGCACAAACAAGTGAGAATACCAAATTATCAAAAATTATTTATAAGTTATAAGAAATAGTTATAGAAGTTTATAAATGACCTTCGTAGTTACAATAAACCTATTTATAAAATATGAATATATTTATATGCACAGTTATACATTTAACAGTATATTAAAATCCTTGAACATTCATTCATGAATGAATAAGTATATATTCATTAATAAATTTAATTTAAAATAAAATAAGCAAATTGTAAATTCACAATATTTTTAATTGTTGTTGTTGAAACAAGGTTCATAACAAAAAAAAAAAAAAAAATCCTTTAGTTTTCTAGATTATTTAAATAAATATATCAACAACACATTATGTGATCATATGAGGATGATATTTGCTGTTCTCACAGCACAGTATCAGTTACAGTCCTGCACGGATCGGGTAAAACTCGACCTGAACCTGACTAGTGAATTTTGAATCAACCCGAACCCGATTTCTTTATAGCCAACCCGAATCTAAATGAAAATTAATAATTCCTCTAAAAATCATAGAAAATATTTTTAATTTATAAAATAAATTTTTATTGTCTCACTGCTGGTAAATCATTAAAAAAAAAATATATATATATATATAATGACTAATACACAAAGTTAAAATTTAAAAAAAAAAATGAAAAATGGATTAATAATAGTTTTTAACTATTTATATGTGTTGCGTACTTCAAGTGTACAAAAATGGGTTTCAAGCTTAGCGTTTGTAGTTTTATTGTTTAAGGCTTACTACACACACAGTAATATTAAATTAAAATAATACAATGCTACAGATGCCAACTAAACATCCGTTAAACTCTAAATCTACATTCCTATAACTTCTTAAAAACATCTGTAGTAGAAAAAATATTAATTATTGGTTTAAACTCACAATCTATTTCAAAAGGATGTAAGTAATCAAAATAGATGAATCATACATCTGGTTACGATTGGAGAAGTAGCCTGTTCAACAGCTTATATACTAAACAATAACTGCTACTTTTTTACTATGTTTTTATTAACTTGCTTTCTTGTTTGTTTGTTTGTCCAGTACAAATCTTGCAACTGATTTTTAGGTTTGTTTGTCCAGTACAAATCTTGCAACTGATTTTTAGCTAACTTCCCAACTAGCTAGACATTTGAAACTTTTAGAATAGCTCAGAACACGATGACAATGCATTCTTTTAATACTTTTATTCAATTAATAAATGTTTTCTTTTAATTAATTAATAAAATGTGAAAATTATAACCTCATACAGTAGAACCTCGATCCATCGTTTTTTACTGGGTTCGTGAAAAAAAAAACCCGATGAAAGCGGGAAAATGACGAATGTGGGTTTAAGTCAAAACACAAAGGAAATAATGCTTATGAATTTGAGACAATTTATAATGAATTTGAGACAATTTGAGTTATGAATATGCTTATGAGACAATAAAAACTAATTTGTTATTTTCCAAACTGTCAAAGAAATAAATCAATGTTGTAGAGCAGGCCTGTCCAACCCAAAACACTTGGTGGGTCGCATCGGAAATCTATTTTATTCGTTCGGGCCACACCATACGTACAGTCATAAAAAAGCCCCCCCCCCCCCCTCCCACCTTTCCTGACAAATTTTGCCATAAATTAGCTGGTAATTTCCGGTGAAATAAGTCGGGGAAGAAAATTATTATTGTTATTATTATTATTTTATGACTGTACATATGCATATGTGTATATATGTTTGTGAGTATATAATTCATGTATGTATATACTTTTTTTTTAGGAAGGGTAGGGTGAAAATTTAGAGCAGAATACATTAATTTAAATTATTTCCATTCGTAAATTAACAGTGGTATCATGAAAAATTTATGACTATAATAAAAAGAATGAATAATGGATCTAATAATATTTCATTACAACAGTTCTTTAGCTATCATAATCGTTGAAAGGTATTTTCACTTCGAAAAGTCAGACCGTATTTAATAATTTTTGATCCGTTAACCAAAGCTGTCAAACTCTAAAGATTGTTAGTCTCCTCCTCGCAGGCTGCAAGAAACTATGCGGTGGGCAGCGAGTTGGCCACCCCTGTTGTAGAGCATTAAGTAAAATTTATTTTTAAAAATTAGTAATTTTATGTTGGATTTTTTGTTCCTTTTATAAATTAAACAGGATTTTTTCCAGATTTAGAACATTTTTCTGGTTCTTTTCTGTAATTTCACGTGCTTATATAAAAGTTCATGCAATTTCAAATGCCATAATTGCGTCATCGGCATGAAAATTATCCTCTCTTTCTTCGCCATTATTTTCATTTTTTGAAATTCATTTCTTCTATGCTTTAGGATACCGCATGTCACAACGTTTTGATCAATGCAAATATTATCATTAAATTTTGTACCAGACCCATCCTTTGCTACACGCAACCACTCTTCATCTGCATTATCAGCATCATCATTTTCTTGCCCTTCTGTTTGTCATTCATCATCATTTTTTCGCAAGTAACCGCAATTTTCTGGATAACTGAAGAGGTTACTTTCTGAAATGCTGAAATTACAAAATGAATATATAGATGGTCCGGACACATGGCATCCAATTTTTGATTTTCCATGGAGATGGGAAATTTTAGGGTTATTTTAGGATGAAAGAAGTAATTTCAGTTTGCATGCCGTACCGCTTGATCCTCAGGAAAAATTTTTTACAAGGCCAGAAGAAAAAATTTTACAACAATGAATGCGAGAAAATGACTTTCTGATGAACGATACATGCGGGTTTCGTTAACATTATTTAAATGCAATTTGTGCAAGGACAGAAATAAAACGATCAATGCGGGAAAACGATGGAAGCAGGAACAATAGATTGGGGTTTCACTGTAATAGCTTTAAAATTATCCATTTAAGTTCTATTTATAATTTGGAAAATAAATACATTTACTTAAATAATAAAAAATTGTAAAAAATTAAATTATGAATCTCATTATGAATTAAATTATGACATCATTATCACTTTAAAAATTTTATACACATTGATAAAGTGCTAATACAGTTCTATAGCAATAACTTCCTGACTAGCTAGACATTTGAAACTTTCAGAATAGCTCAGAACACAATGACAATGAATTCTTTAATACTTTTATTCAATTAATAAATGTTTGAAAAATCCTTATAATTGCTCTCTTTATTATGCACTTTGATAATTTTTTTTCAACTTGATGGGATAATTCATCAAAAATTTTTTTTTAAGTATTTATTAATACATAGAATTGTTAAATTTGTATGATTCAACAGAAAATTTAAAAACATGGTATATAAAAAGTTCTTTTCATCTTGTAATTATTATTATTATTATTATTATTATTTTTTTTTTTGATAATTTATTCATCATGGGTAATATAGAGCAAATTTCTGCTTTATTAAGATATAATTTTTTTGAAAGATGTTCTCAAGTCAAGCTGATTTGTTTAAAACTAAACTCAACCTGAACCCAACCCACAGTAAAAAAAATTCAGTCAGGTCAGGTTCGGGTAAAATCAGGTTACCAAACTCAATGGAGGACTCTAGTTAAGTCTGATATTAATTTTCTATCTTTTTTTTACCTTTCAAATAAGACATGAGTTAATTATTTTTACATTTTTTGTTATACTTTTTACAAAATTATTAGAGATTGTATAATGCTAAGTTATTATCCTACATAGTAAACTGTGAAAAATGTAGGAGTGAAAAAAAAGAAACTTCAATTTTTTCCTACAATTTTAATAAAAATTTTCATTTTCCATGAGATTTGAAGTTGAAATCTTAATTCCCTGAGAATTTTAGATTTTTCAGGTTTTTCCTCAAGAGTATAAACCATATTGAAAGTCTATACAGAAGAAAAACAAAATTTATGAAACAGATTTTGTCATGATTCTAATCCAATCCAATAAGCTCAACTTTCTTTCTTTCTTTAATGATACGTTTTTAATTAATCAAAAGAATTCAGATTCCGGAACATTGTTAGCCCTGTCTTTTTCCCTTTAGAGTTATTTTTACTTATTTTATCATAACTATATATTGGAGAAAATAATTCTATAAATATAGTAGTGTGAAATAAAAATGGGGTTAAAAATGCTCCAGAATAAATTACAAAATTTGGCAACCCTGCGTGCTTTAAAATGTGGGCAGATTCTTAATCGCTACTAAATTTCAATTAATAGTTTTTTGAAAATAATAACAATAAAATAAGCTAGAATAAATTAATTTTAAAGATACATAAAAATCTTTTATTTAATATTATAAACATAAGGAGAGCTTTGTTTTTCAAAAATTAATATAATAAAAGTCTACACTAGCATTCAACGTCTGCACTATGAGCAATTATAAAAAGTTGCTGATATTACTTTACTGCCACATTTCATGGAGATGCATGATTTTTACTGATAAGTGCTTATTACTTTCTACAAGTGCTTAGTAAAATTTTAATTAGTTGAACAATTATATATTCAAGCTTTCTCTAACAATCTGTGTACTTAATTCAAGCTTTTTCTAAAAAAATATGCACTAATAGCATATCAATAATCTATTCATTCAAATGTTCAACTCATCTGTATATATATATAAATTACGTGTCACGATGTTTGTCCGGGGTAAACTCCTAAACTAAGGAACCGATTTTAATGAAATTTTGCACACTGTGTGCAGTTTGGTCCAACTTGAGAGATAGGATAGTTTTTATCTCAATTTATTGTCACAATATTGTTTTATTGCAATTATTTGTTAATTATAGACCTTTATTAAAGTTGCTCCAAAATATCTGTGAGTTCCATTAATTTAATTGTTGCCAAAAAAAAAAAAAAAAAAATACGAGTTCATTTTCTTTCGACATAAAAATAAATACATTTAATCAAACGTGAACGTTAAAAAATTATAAAAAGTTAAATTATGCATCTCACGAAAATTGACGTCATAATCAATTTAAAGATTTTATACACATTGATAAAGTGTTAATGTAGTTCTATCATAGATATAGTAATATATATATCCCCATGTTATCGTACAAAGATTTTTGATGCCGAAAATTAAAAGAAATAAAAGCTTTGGAAACAGCCGTTAAGTGGTATTGAAAAAAAAAAAAAAGAAAAGAAAAGAAAGAAAGAAATATGAATTTGAAACTGTATCTGGAGTCTTCCATTTCCCTTTAGCAAATAAATTATTCATAAATTTTATTTGCTAAAATATTAGTATGTATTCCCGTGTGTATTCACTCGGGGAAAGACGGCCATATTTTGGTAAAAACGTGGTCTTTTCCCAAATGAAAAGGAATAATTTTTTTCTCCCCAATGATTACTCTATTCTATATATGCTATACTATATCTATGAGTTCTATACGCAAGCGAAGTGTCACTCACTGACCGTCTGTGCAGCCAAGAAGAAGATTTCCTATGTTAATTGCCCACTGGATTTTTTGTAAGAAATTATTAAAAATCGAGGAAATTTATTTCCCGATTTTAATCCTTATATTTGGGTATAGGTATGTATTAGTTATCGCGGGTGTTAGATTGAATTATTTTGCTGTCAAATTGACAAAATTTTAATTTTAAATTTCAAAACTCTGTCGCCCTTGGCTTTTTTTTTTTATTATTATTATTATTTGGCGTTCAAAAGCGTAACACGAAAATATACATGCCAGATGTATGCATTGTACGAAATGTAATATGTATTATTCATTGTACGTATGTATGACATGTAATATGTATTGTACGAAATATTGTTTCATATTATTCATTACTCTTTTAATATAAGTTGTTAAAATAACCATGATTTTTGAAAGGAATTAAATATTTTCGCCAGATAATTTGCGATATTCTTTTTTTTTCGCCAAGGATGACAGAAATGAAATCTATTCCGCTGCAAAATATTAGTATCTTACATCAGATATTTTATTTAGACATTTGAAAACAAATTTGACATCAAACTATGATAGAATATTTATCATTTTCCTTTTAATTAGTATATTATTAGTATATTAAAATTTAAAAGCATAGTATATAAAAAGTTTTTTTTTTTTTTTTTATCTTATAATTATTCTTATCTTAATCCTCAATGTTTCCCATCTTTATTAACTTGAATTTACTATTAAAATTTTAACATACTCAAAAACTTCTCATCACTTCGTTAAAATACACTAAACTTTTCCAAAATCTTTTTCTATTTAAAATGATACATGTATTTACTTTAAATGTCCAATATTTCATAAGATTTCCAATTTTAAAGTTTTAAAATATTTATCAAATTTACTTATTTTTCTGGTTTAGCCTTATTGTTTTCCTTTTTATAACTACAGCTGTTGCCCTCTTTAAAATGATGAGGTCATTTTATAGTAAAATTATTCATTATAGCATATATTATATTTCACTCCTCCATAAAAATTGATTTTAAAATCGTCTGTTTCTTTTATACTTTTATTTTAATAGAATTTAATTTATATATTAGTCATTTTAGCAATTTTATCCAAAGTAGCATTAGAAATAATAAATATCACTTCTCCATTAAAATTTATAGGACCCTACAATAAAATTAATTTGTGCTTAATATCAACACTACGAAAATTTTTATCAATCGCTTCCAAATTTTGACCTAAGTTTCAAATCTCAACCCTGTGGGTTTTTACATCGGCTACAATGTTTTCGTCTTTATTCGTAAATAATAATTTGACTGTACTAAATAGTTTACAGCCGTATAATTCAACGTATAACTTAGTCACAGCAACGCGTGGCCGGGTCTGCTAGTAAAATATATAAAAATATGCCTATTTTTTCACTACTGTATAAAGCTCATCGCAAATAGAAATATGAGAATTATATGTAATAATATATATATTAAGTTTCTTAAATCAATTTTCATAAATTTTGATATAGTTCATGTTTTTAAGTTAAGATTTATTGTGTTACTTTATTGATTCATTTGTTTTGCATGCTGTTAATTAATAAATCTGGTTTCTTTAAATATGTGTATTTCATCCCCTGATGAAATTTTTTTCATTTTTCTGAACTTCTCCTACATAAAGAAATTTTTAATCTAATTGGTCATTGGTGTTTCAGTGACCTTGTATCTGTTGCTTGGCTTCTACTATGCTTAATACATCATTATTATTATATATTTTTAATAAATTTAAATTCTTCAGTGACTCATATTACTGTTTTTATTGTGAAATAATACTGGATATAATACTTTACACAAGTAAAGTTCTTTAAACAAAAACTTTTATTAACTTTTTCTTCAATCATTAAAAATATATTTATAAAACAAAAATTTATGAACTGGACATTTAAAAAATTCTGTTAAATGCTTTTACAGCAGATGACAGGTTTTTTAGCTATTGATCAAAGTAAATTATATAAATACAATTTTAAAACATTACATTACATAAAGATATGCATAAACTTAAAGATACTAAAATTTAGTACTTGTGTGCAAGGCTCAAAAAATTAACAAACAAAGCAGCAGCAAAACAGTATTCATTTATTACCCTTTTTAATGACTATTAGCGGTAATATAATAAGCCAAGCTATATTTTATAGAAAAAAAAAAATATTGCAGCAAAGAAAAAAATATAGAATATCAAAATATAAAATGTGTGATAATAAATATAACATAAAATGTGCAGAAGTATCCTGTCATGCATAACAGCATTCAAAACCATGGAATTTAAAACTAAATATGCAGAGATTGGTCGAAAACAAGAAAAATAAGAGTGAACGTTAAAAAAGCAAAATAAGAATCAAACTTGCATTTTAAAAAAAAGGACGTAATGGAATAAAAAATTAATTATTATTATCAAATTAAATAATCCAGGTCCACAAAAAAGAAAAATCATAATGTAATAGATAAGGCAAAAATTGAGTGCTTGATATAACTCAATTTATATACAGGCCTAAAATGTACATTTTATATAAGATTCTTATATAAAATTATTGATTAAATTAAACAAATACTACATTATATAATAGGAAATTCACAATTCAAGTTTATACCAAACATAAAACTAAATATATTCCCAAACAGCTACAGAGTGAAACAAGTTCCGCACAACTGAAATCGACAATGATCAGTTTTATAATGAGTTCTGAACTTTCAAATATTTTTTACACCAGCTACGCTTGTCATAAATTGAGGTAGCTAATAATTATGCAAACTGTTATTACCCATTTTTTAAATATTTTAGTTCTCTGCTATTTAAAAATCTCTCTCTCTATTGTTATTTTATGAAAGTAGTATTTATTTACTTATCCATTAAAAGTTTTATTCAGAAATAGTGAAATGTTAAGTGATACACATCAGAGAAGAAAAATTAAAACTATATTCTTGTAAAAGCAGTGATGATAGCTGAAAATACATAACTATTTCTTGGTAAAATCTTAATAATAAAAGCCTGTGCTTCCTGAAACTAATGCTTGAAATTGATGTCATTGCTACAAAAAATGTATTTAAAAAAAAAAAAAAATCCTTAGTTTAACAGAATGAATAAAATAACTGAAGAAGGATGATTTTGGCAGAAAACGATGACATCACAATTACAACAATGTACTGAGAAAAAATTGGCAATTTGGCATTTTTCCCCCTCTTTCTCTTCTCCCCACACCCCCTCCTTCATGCGCTAAAAACTGCCAAATTATGACCAAAAAAGTAAACTAAAGTAGAGGGAGGGGGGGGGGACTCTTTAAAAAAAATTTTAATGATTAAAATTAATAATAAAAAAATTAATATTATTCAATAAAAAAATTAATATTTTTGGTAATATTGACCGCTAGGCATGCAAAGGCCAACTAGTTTTCAAATAATGAGCCAAAAATATAGTCTGTTCACAAATATTCCCAAGATTTATGGAAATTTAATGCCAATATCTCTCTATCCCTTAACATGATATAAATAAGAGGCTAAAAAAATAAAACAATGGAAATTTCAAGAAAATGATAAGATCATACATCGTATTCAATATGATTTGTCAATTTAGTTTCTATATAATTAAAAATTTAAGAAATTTTGCTCTTGTATTTCATTTATATATTTACAAGCATGTACTTTCTGTTAAAAATTTCTCATAACAGAGGCTGGCGGGCCTTGTAACACACCTGATAGTTAGGTTAGAACTTAAAACTTTATATATATACTCTAAAACTTCATCAGCCTCTCAAAAGAAATAAAATAATAGTTTAAAAAATGCATAAATTAAAAAAAAAATATGCTAAAATAAAGATTGCAGAAATTATATATAAAAAAATACTAAAGAAAACAAAAACTACAAACAAAAGTTACAGACAATAACTACATGCATAAATTACACAAAACAAGTGGAAGGGTTGATTAGCAGTGTGATAAACTATGACAAGACAAAAATCGCACTTTAACCACGGAATAATTATGGAGGCAAAACAAATGTTAAACAGCTTTTAACACTTTCAATAAAATAAAAAATAAAACAATAAAAAATAAAATAAAACAAACAATAATTCAAATATTTACTTAAAATTTTTGTAAATATATTCTTAGTATATTTATCTTGTTTCATTTAAGCTAAATGATGAAAATGGAAGATGACTATCACTGAAATAAAATAAAAAGGGAAAATGAACACACTCCATGTCAAATACATAAGACAAGACAACTTTTTAAATTCTTATTTCACATGGGCCAGCAATAGTTTTGCCCCTCCCCCCTTTTTTTTAATAAATAGAAATTTGAGTAGCTTGATGTTAACCCATTAAGCGGCAAAGCTCCCGATGTGGGAACATTTGATTAAGAATTTTTTTTTTTTTTTTTTTTCTCTCTGGTGAATATTGAAGAGCCTAGCTTTGTTGATATTTTTTTCAAAAATTTGTAATGTAAATTCTATTTTTTTAAATATTAAAAAAAAAAAAAAAAAATTGTCTGTTTTTACTGCATAAGGAAAAAAAAAATCAATAAAAGTAACTCATTTGAGTGCAAGGACTTAAAAAAAACATTGATTATAAAAGAAAATAATTCTTTTCTTAAATTATAACAAACAGGTATAAAGAAAACTAATTAAAAAAGGTTTTACAGTTTTGTCTACATCTATGCTAGCCCATTAGGTACCAAATCTTCCATTTTGGAATCATATCATATCTCCTGACAAAAAAAAAAAATAATAATAATAATAATAATTATTATTTAAACTATATATGATTAGAGATGCACATTGAAACCCAAAACATATGAAAATTCAAAATTTTGCAGTGGGATTCATATAGCGGTATTTGGTGGGTTAATTAGCTTAAATTAAAAAGTAGCAGCTGTTGCTTAACTAAGGCATTAAATATTGTTTACCTCCTCCTCGTTTTTTTTCCCATCCAGAAAAAAATAAAAATAAAATTATTGAAATTGACTTTTAAATTTAAAAATTGTTTCCTTAACTTCTATCAACAGGACAATAGAGCCACCTACTGAGCAATATGCATCAAGAGCTAATCAGCCCTAACTTAGTCAAGGTCACACCAAGCATAAATTTATACTAAGTTCCGTCCATTGTTCCATGAGATAAAGCATCCACAAAATTTTGGCATCACATGATATACAGACATTTTTATAACTGGTCAATTGTGTTCAGAACATCTCAAAACCTCAATTCAGATCCAAATACTTGAAGCCATTAAACATTATACTAAAACAACCATTATACTAAACATATACTAAAACAACCTTACTTTCAGCTCCAAGATAAGTGGTCTTTACGGTAGAGCACTTTCTAGGTAGGGGGATCCCCCTCATCATCAGTACCAGCCACTTCTCTGGTGCTTGGCCCTTGTATCCTTTCAGCAATCTGATGAGTTTTTCTTTCTTTCAAAAGGCGGCACCAGGTGGAAACTATTCCAGCTTTTAATTCCTCATGATTGCACACAGTTGATTGGCTTAAAATTAACGGCTGGTATATACAAAGTACCATTTAAATGTAAAAATAATAATAATGAGGGTTGTTATATTGGCATGTCAAAAATAAAAATAAAAACGTGCATTAAAGAACATATAAACTATATTAAATATGGGAAAAGTACAACGGCCCTTGCCCAAATCCATCAAAAAAAGGAGATTAATATTGATTTTAATAATATTCAGAAAATAGCTCATTACAAAAACTCTCAACACGCTTTGTTACGTGAAACAGTGGAAATTTTAAGTCAATCAACCGCGTGCAACCTCGACGAATCAAAAGCTGGAATAGATTCCACCTGGCACCGCCTTTTGAAAGAAAGAAAAACTCATCAGTTTGCTGAAAGGATACAAGGGCCAAGCACCACAGAAGTAGGCGGTATTGATGATGAGGGGGATAACCCTACCTAGAAAGTACTCTACCATAAAGGCCACTTACCTTGGAGCTGAAAGTAAGGTTGTTTTAGTATATTATAATCTCAAAACCTGTTAGTCCATTAAAAACTAGAGGTTGAAAATTTTCCAATACTTTCTTCTTATGTAAATAATAGAAAAGTAAAAATATTAAACTAATTAATTAAATTTAAATAATCTTAAATAACCCCTAATGAAAAAGTACTTTAAGTGGAATTTCACATTTGTATTTGACATTTCGTAGAAGAGTGTGTTCATACATCCCTTAAAGAGTCTAATATACATCCTAAAAATAATTTGTTTAAGAAAAGAGCAGAACATTATATTATGGAAGCTCTTCCGTCTTTTATTTATTTAAAAAGGAAATAAACATGCTGATTATAAAAGTCAATATTAACTGGAAAACAAAAAGCAACAAAAGAAATAAAGAGCTGAAATAAAGATTAAAATAATAATAAAGTTAAGTATAGAATGTTAATCAAAATTACACAACTGTTACAAAAAAAGAAAAAGAAAAAAAATGCTAGCAGCAAACAAATATCACAAATTAACACGACACGCATATTCATCATTTTAAACTCAAGTTAAAAGAAAAGCTTCCTTTAAACTTGTAAATATTCAGAATAAATTATAGTTACAAAAGTACAGCATCCATTAATAATATAGTGGGAAGACAAAGGAAACATTTTAATACAGATATATTTTTAGTATAATTAGCTCAGCTAAAAGCACATTTCAGAAATGCTCGTTACTTTACCAATTATAAAAACCAAGCAAAATTTTATTCTAATATCAAATATATCAAAAGCAAAGTTGAGAAATTAAGTTAGTCAATTTCAAGAAAAAATAAAATAATAAATAATAAATCTATTGTGATTCAAAGAAAGTATTTTAAATTTTTTATAATATACAATCATACTTTGTAATGAGTTGAGTAGTGCTGCATAACCTGTGGCCCTTAAGAAGTTAACTTGTGGTCCTAAAAAATGCCTTATAAATGCTAATTTTGATTGCTTATTTTTTCCATTGTAATTATTCAATTACTTTTAATTAATAATTATAAATATAATTTAATAAAAATTGGGGATTAATTTTCGTACTGGAAATAATAAATTTAATAAAAGCTATGCAGATTTTTGTAAAGCAAGCAGACATTAATCTTAGTAATGACCCTGCACTGTATGAGTCGCCCTCGCCTGACTATGTATCGAGTTGAGTTACTTCCACATAAAAGAAGATATAATGATTTTAGACTTTCAAAAAATATATATATTAACAGGGTTCATACTCAAATATGGGGGGGGGGGAGGAATTCCCTGAGTTCCCAGACAATTTTCAAGAAAACATTAGCGACATATTACAAGAAATGCTTCTCTAGACAGGACAAAATACAACTACTTCTGCTGTATGATGTCATATTACTGCCGATCATGCTAGAAATTCAGGTAGAAATGCTTATTTATATGTGTATTTTCACAATACTTAATCATTCAAATTTTGATACAAAGCTAAAAAAGAAAAACATAACTTGAGAGAAAAAAAAAATGTTTTTCCAGGTTTTATAACTGATTTTCCCTGACTTTTAACGAGAATTTTTATTTTCCCTGAGTTTTTTAACAAATTCCAAATTCCCTGAGTATTCCCTGCTTTCCAATTTTTCCCTGATGAGTATGAACCCTGATTAATAAATGAATATACATTTGATAAATATATATTGTATTTGGGTAAATATAAATATAAAGAAACATAGAAAAACAAAATAATATTGCTGAATAAACAAATTATAAGAAAACTAAAATTTATCTCTCGTAAAATCTGTCATTAATACTGTTTCAAAATGCAAATGTGAATATTGCCTGCTCTGATTCAAAAAACCAAACTTGAAAAATTCATCATTTTAAAAATTCTAAAGAAACTAAGCTTCTATTGTATTAGGAAATGCCACTTAAAATTTTATATATTACCAATAATAATATTTAAACGTCAAATGCAGGGATTGTGTTTTGATCAGTAAAATTTCATAGTAGAGTAAAAAACTGCATAAAGAGTTTTTACAAGTAAAAATTAAGTAATCATGAATAACTGACTGCTGTTATGATATAAGAAACATCCCTCTTTTACTATTAAACTTCAGATTTTCACTACTTTACAACATGAATTTTGATAAATAGTTTTAGCTTTAACAGTCCAATGACAACACATTATAACTAATGGGGAAACATAAAAATTATATATAAGGGCTTGAAATTAACAGTGATTTGTTGGTCTAGGACCACAAAAACATTTAATGGAGCAGCAAAATATAAATTATTGTGGTCCACTGGCCCAGTAATAAATTTTAAACTTTATTTTTTCAAAAACGGCTTAAGAATCTTCCACAGAATGTAGTATGTTATAACATTCTTAAGTGTACTTCATTACAATTACAATATTACATATTCTCTGTAATTTTTCATTTAATTCTACTTTAATAACTTTCCTTTTTTACTTTTAATACTTAATAAGTGACATTTAACCCACTTATTAAATATTTTTGATTTATATAGGACTTCATTTGTATTTTACCATGTTTTTATTAACTTCTATTCTTGTTTGTTTGTCTGTCCGGTACAAATCTTGCAATAGAATTTTAACTAACTTCCCTACTAGCTAGACATTTGAAACTTTCACAGTAGCTCAGAACCCAGTGACAACACAATACTTCGAAGTCCCATTTTCGAATTTTTGGTGTTTTCTTATCATTAATTGAAATATGAAAATAATAACATCCTAATAGCATTAAAATAGCCATTAAAATATTAGCTATAATTTAATTGTTGCCAAAAAAAATTTACAAGTTCATTTTCTTTCGACATAAAAATAGATACATTTAATTAAACGTGCACATTGATAAGAGCTCTATGATTCATCAGAAAATTTAAAACATGGTATATAAAAAGTTTTTTTTTATCTTATATTAATTACAAATATATTTAATTATCATATCTATCATGTAAGTTTATTTCGTCTTACAAATCTGTATTTCTACAAATCTAATAGAATGGGTGAACAAACCTGTGAAAATGTGTACGGACCAGTAAAATCAATTTCTGGTCCTCCAGACCAGTGATTTAATTTTCTTAATTTATACCCATGTATATATATTATATATACAGTAACCGCCGCTTAATAAATTCATTGGTTAGCAAAATCAGCCGCTTAATCTGATCAAATTGCCAGGAACGGAATCAAATCAACACAAACTAATTTTAAAACCGCCGCTTAATAAAATCAGCATCGCTGGTTAATAAACTAAAAAAAATCTTTTCAGCAGCAAAAAAATGTCATTTATGCACAAAAACGAATTTTTATTTACACTGTGATTTTTTATTTTTGAAATAAAATAGAAAATAAAATACAGCAATACCTCCGTTATCTCTCTTTGTCGAAAATTTTACATCTACAACATTAAATTTTACATTTACAGCAATTAAGCACGCCCCATCATTTGTCTTAGTAATAATTTTAAGGAATGTATTCTTCAAAGTGAGGTAATAAGTTACAAATTTGATTTGGTTCGCCAATGATTTTTTTAATGTTTAATTAAAAGACAATTTTTAGTTCTTATTCTGAAATAACTAAGAAGCACGAAACTTAAACGGAAAGATTTTAAACTCTTAAAAGAAAAACGTGAACTTTTAGCAAAGTATTGCTAATTTTCCTCAAAGGAGAACGCATCGGAACTTGGGATGTATTTAATGCAATTACTTTGAAGGAACAATCAAATAATTATTGTTAAAAATTAATTAATATTGTTTATTAGTTCCATTATTTGGTACCTTTTGAAATTTCTTTCTTAAATCAGGTAAATAATACCTTTCTTCAGTGTAGGAACGTTTGCCGGATATAAAAATTAGCCGCTTAATAAAATCACTTTTGCTCAGAACGAATGTGATTTTAATAAGCAGCGGGTACTGTACATATATATGCAGTACTATGAACAATATGCCAAAGCAAAACTATTTAAAACTTTTTTATTTTGTTCAAACAAGCAGTATCTTCAAACTTTTTTCAAATCGCTTTTCAGGGAAGCAATAAAAAAAAAAGAAAAATTCCCCACTACAGCATTTAAAGCCACACAAATGCATCACAGGAATTGAATATAGCATTCACACTCACCTAATAAAAGAAAGGATATGTCAGAGGGAAGCTACTTTTAACTTTTATTCTTTTCTGGTAAATTTAACAGGTTTTAAGAGAGTTCTTGCGGCACTTTGAAGGGTTCCTAAAAAGTTTTTTTGGTCCTAAAAGTTGTTGAGAAATTACAAAATAAGTTAATAATACCCATCTTGGTTAGATTAAGTAACAAAAACAAACAAAAGAAAACTAAATCATATTAAACTAAAACAAAAAATAAACAAAACAAAACAATCTCGCCCTATTTCATTTTTCAGCTTGTGCAGAAATTTGCAAATAAAAGAATAAATTACATAAAACTTGAAGAAGTAGTCGTCCAAGTGACTGATATCAGAATATCAAATCAATAAAGAATTTTTTTTTAATTCTCTTAATAATCAACCGCATAAGATTTTGCTAAATAGGAATAAATATTGCATGCTGATAAGAAAATTATTAATAAACCGTCAAAGATTTTTCATTATCTCAAAAAGCCTACCATTAACAAAATTAAAGCTTTAAAAATGTGTATATAAAATAAAATAGATAGTTTTTGATTTTTTTTTAAAAAAGCCAGCAATCCAGTACAAATAATAGGAAAAGAGCAAAAACCAGCCAGAATATTCAAAATGAGATACATTCAAAAATTTAGACATACTGCATAAAGAAAACCGTATAGCTTTGTGTAGCTTTACACTGCACTAAATTTATCTATAATGATAATTAAACTCTCACAGTTTAAAAAACTAGCTAATTTATCAGAAAGAAATGAAAGCAAAGTTTTATTATTATTGAACATTTGAATAAAAAGGATATCAATACAAGTAAGTTCTGAACTTTGTCAAGAAAACAAGTATAGAGATAAAATTTTTCATAAAATTTTAGCTTAGTTAAATAAAAGCATGAAATTTTAGAAAAAATGATTGGTCAAACCAACACCAAACTACTATTTATAATCAAATGGATTGGAAAGAAAGAAAAATAAGCACAAGAAATTAAACTGAAAGTTTCTTTTGTTTTGTCATTCTATGGTCATTTTTGCTGCTAATTAGATTGTGATCAGTGGCATAAAGTGGATTCCAAACAACTATGAACATCTATACCTGAGCAAGGACTTGATAAAAACTAAAAGCAAAGGGGTTTTTCAGATGATAAATCCATATGACTAATTCTCATCTTCACAAATCATCAATTGCAGCATAAGTCAGAAATTGGGTTTACAGAGAAATGGATCTGACAAATTTAATAAAAACATAGAGTTAAGGGTTATTTTTCAGCTCACAAAACTATCTAACTTATCTTCAGAAAAATTGGCATTCATTGTCAACACTAACACTGCTTGTTGTAAACTGTGGCAGAAATTTGGTTTTCTCAGAAATGGATCTAACAATTTTGATAAAAATTTAGCATTAAAGGTTTTTACAGATAAGAAACCCATTAGGAAGGCTTATCACCTTCCTGAAAACTAGCATTTATTGTTAACCCTCACTCTGCCTGTGACAAATATTTGACAGACTATGTTTTCTTAGAAATTACTTGAATGATTTTGATAAAGAAAATAGATTTAGGGTTTTTTTGAGTTTAGAAATCAATCTGAATTGCACGTCTCTTCAGCACAATTAGTGTTCATCTTTAACTTATGCTTCGACCTGAAAAAAAAAAAAAAAAAAAAAAGTGGCAGAAATGTATACAAGTGATTTTGATAAAAATTTAGACTTTGTGCAGGGGTGGAAAATCAAAAATTCACTTTTGTAGCAGTTTTGGAGCAGGTGAAATTGTAGTTTTGGAGCAGATCAATTATTGTTTTGAAGCAGTGTTAATAGTATTGTAGCAGCTTTACACTGAAATAAATATGCCCTTTTATTTTCTCTTACCCACATATGACAGAAAAGGTATTATTTTTGCATTAAATTTCCCAAATGAGTGTTTGCTACAATGAAATATTTTTAGGTTCCTTGAATTAAAAAAAATATACATATATCAGTCTTTTTTATTTTAGAAATTAATCTGTCTTGTTACCAGCAAGACCAATCTTAGCAAGTAGTCCTAATTTAAGATTATAAATCCATATCATATGGGGTATCCATATATGTCACTTGGCACATACATATGTTACATTTCATATATGTAATGAACATTAAATTAAAATAAAATATTATAACAACAATCTTAATAATTCTTATATTACTGAATTCTTTCTAATCTTTAAGGTTGTTCTGAAAGTTCAATTATTGTTTTAAAAATTAATAATAATAATAATAATAAAAGCATTATTGGATATGTGAAAACATTAAACTTTCCTATTTCTTTATAAGTTTTAGAATCTAATAAAACAAATTTAATATGAATATTGATATTTATGTTGTGGATGGAGAAGGATTGGTGACCACAAGGCTTTGGTGTGAGGTTTGACTGCCAACTAGAAGGGCAAAGTAGTTCGTTTAGTGAACTGGATGAAGGAAACTGGAAGTTGTTTATTTAACATCTGTAGGATAGATTTTTTAATGTATAATTCTTAAAGAGGGAATCTGAAAGCTCCGACTCAAACTCTATTAAGATAAGATTAGAGAAGAAAAAAGAAGAAAGTCATATAATTTTGTTATAGGATAAAATGTATTTTGATGTTTTAATTAATATTATGGACTGTCACTGAATCAAAATGGTCTTGAAAAACAATCTTTTAATCGCTGAATAAAATCAAAAATAAACTTTTAATGTTTAAAACTAAATTCTAAAAGATTCACTTTGTCAGATTTTCTTACATTGTAACTTATACTAATAACTTTTGCATGCAGATATTTATTTATTTTTAAATACACTGTGGTAGTGTCACAAACAGCTAAGATGTAAAAATCTGAGGAATTAGGCAGGAATAAAACAGAGCCATTAAACAGCTTTTTCTTGTTTAATTTGAAAAATATTTACACTATTTTATATTACAAAAATATATACTAAATCATAATAGGCATCATGCCTGATTAACTAAGCAATTGAACCTAACGTTCATATCTGGCTCTCTGCCGTCCCAGATTTACAAGATCAATTTCTAACCTCTCAGATCTAGAGGTAATCTCCCATCTCTCACTCTTGCTCGTCTCCCGGTCTCTTCCTGGACTTGAGAGAGGGGGTCAACCCCCTGATGCATTCAGGCTCCTATAGGTTCTCAGGGTTTCAAACCACAACTAGAAACTCTTGTCGGCCAGTCACTTGCCTGCAAGATAGGCGCTGCTATGTCGTCTCCTCCCAGATGAGTGCGGTAGACATCAGAAGCATCAAAGGACAGCGTGAAATCGGGAGTCAATGGAGTCGGTAGCACTCTAAGACCAGGCTAGCCACCAAATCCTTTCTCTAGTGCAGACATTTTGTCTCTGCTGTCGATCGAGTCCGTGAGATCCCGATACAAGATTCCGTGAAGAAAGAGGGGGTCATCACAACACATACTTTTTTCTTTCAGACACAATTTTACCTATCATAGTCAGCAGCTAAACATCAAGTTAATCTATGGTAACTCAATACTTTATTTAAATTCCGTTTTCACATTCATAAAATTTTCTTAGGATTGATTTTTCAATTTTGCACTTTGTACTTTTTTTTTTTTTTTTAATTAATAGATAAATAATTGAATATGCAGACCTTTTATTTATTTTTTTTATTATTAAAAGATTTTCTTTTAGCAGGAAATGATTCAGATATATTAATCACCTCCACACGTCATAACAAAAAATAGATGTGCAAAAAATAAATAAAATAAAATAAAGACATTGCCAAATAAAATAACACTCAGAAAATTCTCTAAACAATGAGCAGCTAGCATAAAATTCTGATTTCATTTGTTGTTAACCGAAGAAATTTGTGATTCTCAGAAGTACCTTTAAAATCTCAACGCTTTTTTCTTCTTTTTTACACTGAAATTTTTATTTTCGGTAACGAAATTTAATTTTTGGTGCAGATTGGAGCAAAACTATTAAATTTTGACGTTTCTGTAGCAGATTGTAGCAAGTCTTTGAAATTGTAGCAGTTAAGCATAATTGGCACAGATTTTCCACCCCTGTTTTGTGTGTTTGAGATGACATTTCGATCTAAAATACCCTCATCTTCAGAATAATTAGCGTTCACTGATAATTCACATTCCCTCCAAGAAAAATATGGCAGAAACTTGATTTTCATGGAAATTGTTGAAACGATTTTCATGAAAAAAAAGGAGGGGGGGGGGGGGGGGAGTTGGGGGTTTTATTTTAAATGCTTGGAAGAACAACTTCGGGTCAGATCGAAAGACAAATAAAGATATTTTTTTTTTTTTTTTTAAATAAGGTAGCATTGTTTATACAGAAAATTTGAATTCTAAAATTCATTATTTAACATGGTGGTCAACATTAGAATGTCTCTACATTCCCTAACTTTGTCCATGACTATTTTTCTCCATCTTCCCTAATTTTTTCTTGACTTACGCTGTTTATTTCCCAAAATTAGCAAACAATTTAGCAATTTTACAATAACGAGATTTCAAATATAGCTTATTTCCACAAAATTTGTCAAAATTCCCTGACTTTACAGGGAATTCCCTGACTTTTCCAGACTCATTTAAATTCTCTAAGTTTACCTGACTGGTAGCCACTCTTTTACATGCTTACTTAAAAAAAATGGTCAAATTTCGATCACTGAGTGGTACTAATCTTTATTTAAATAGATTGTTAGGAGTTGTATAAAGAGAAATGTCTGAGTGTACTCTGGTGTTCAGGGCAGTGATTGCAGAGCTACTAAATTTGGAAATGGGGTAGCATGGGTCAAACCAGAGGTACATTGTGCATCATACCAAAATAATTTATTTTTGAATGTGACTTTATTTACTTTATTTATTTATTTTTCACTTTTTACTTTTGATTAAATTTGGTTGTTTTTTAAGTTGAGATATTTTTAACAAATGAAGAAATAGAGTAAATTTCCTCATGTTCTTGAAACTGTCACATTAAAGTAGTTTAATATTGGGTTTTAGTTCCTGTTGGTAGTCACGACATCAATCATTTTAATAGATTTCTCTCTCTCTCTCTTTTTTTTTTTTAATTTGAACTGTTTTCTTGTTGTTAACTTTTCATGTAAATATATATATATATATAAAGATTCATCACTTTAAAAAATGAAGCTGTGTTCCTTCCTCAGCTACTGATACTATATTAATTATAATTTTTCAATTTTTAGTGTTTTGAACTTACCGTTCAGGAGTATCTTTTAAAGAAACTGAGCATAGAACAGATTCATGAAGATTTTTATCTTTGAATAAGTATTTGGGGAGAGCAAGTAAAGATACAAATCTGAACTTAAAAACAGAAAGTTCCAATTATAGAATTAAAACATTTATCTCCAAAGGAAATGCAATATTTAAGTTGAAAATTTTGAAAGGAATTAAAACAGAAAAAACATTTAAGATATAGAAATTAATTACCTCATGTAATAAAATTTTAAGTAATGATACAATCAATCAAACCATCTAGTTACTTTGGAAGGATAATAATAAAAAGTTTAGACAAATAAGGAATGAATATAAGAAAGGAAAAACAAAAGGATAAATTAAATATAATAATGAGAAATTAAAATTTCAAGAAAACACTTTAGCTGAACTATACTTAAAATTAATTTCTCTACACCACTAAAGTGAGGAATATTTAAAAGATATTTTGAATGATCTACAGACAAAAGACGTCATATGTGACTCAAACAAAACATGTCTCTATCTAAATGTATGTTGGCTGTGTATGATTAATATGATGTAGCAGAACACTAACGCATGAATGAAAAATTACACTCTTCAATAAGCTATATTCATCATAATAATGTCTTATAAACTGCAATATACTACAGAGTTGCTACACAAATCAGGAGAAAAAATTCCCCGAGTTTTCCCTGTCCCTTTTAGAAGTAAAATAGATGACACACAATCATGCAGCATTAGAATCTAACATGTTTACAAGTTATCTATCAGTTGCAATCTTTGTAAGAGCCACAATCAAGACAAAAAAAAAAAAAAATGATTTTCTCTCCCCCTTCCATATGCCAGTTTTTATGGTACTTTCTTATAGCCGTATTCTGATGCAAAATGAATACCAGAGAACAGTTGAAGATCAAAAGTATTCTTTATAACCAAAAGAAACAAAAAGTACATGCTTAAATGCCTACAAATGAACTTCAACAAAGAAGAAAATAACAGCTCAGGATTTGAAAAGATACTCATTAAACAAACAAAAATCAAATTAAATTATTATTAATAATAATATAGCTTAAGTAATAGACAAGAATTTTTTTTTTTTTTTTCTCCAAAAGTTTAAATTTTATTTTATTTATAAGCACTACTTAAAAAACCTGTATAAAATGTTTCCATTTTGTCTAACCCTAAAAGGATATTTTGCTTAAAAGAAGTACAGAATAAAAATCAATATTACTTACATCATCAGCTTCACTACAATGATCATAAGCCATGCTGTCAAGAGATTCTCTAGACCCTCTCCTACTGAAGTCTTTGGATCGTCTTTTTTCTTTAGGAATAGCTGTGAGGTCTGCACTCAGAAAATGGGCTGACTTTCCCTGTCTTCCTGAATCGAGCGCCTGAAATAAAAACAAAACTCAACTGAGATAAATACTTAATAATTAGAGTATCTGTGCTATTCTTGGAAAGGTTAATGCATCTAAAAAGACAACAGCAACTAGTATGTTGTGGCCACCACAAGACTTTCTTCTATATTTTTCTATACAAATTCACTCAGTAACAATATTTAAAAAAAAAAAAAAAGTACGATATTTTTTCCCCCCAAGTTTTTTTTCCGTTAAAAGTAAAAAAAAAATCGATAACTTTGTTTTAAATTATCTCATATTTATAGTTCAACCATTCGTTTTAAAAGTAATGACGAGACCTTTTGAAAGATACCCATCTTGAAAATTTACCCACACACCGAGGTACTTCCCCCCAGGGAGGGAAGCGAGGGGGAGGGGGGAATGGGCTGACTTTTCCTGTCTTCCTGAATCGAGTGCCTGAAATAAAAACAAAACTCAACTGAGATAAATACTTAATAATTAGAGTATCTGTGCTATTCTTGAAAAGGTTAATGCAGCTAAAAAAAACAACAGCAAAAATACTGGAAATGGAAGTTTTGAAGTTTCTTTACTCAAGTTTAAATCATTCATTTCCTTTAATCTCTGATTATTTTCTTTTGTTTTTGTAAAACTAAAGAATTAAAATAATTTTAGAATTTTCCAAGACAAAATTGTACACAGTTGGTGCTCTGTATTCCAGTTGCCTAGTGCCAAGTTCGAATCTTGGTTTACACATGGATGTTCAGAATGAAAAGAATAATATTTAAGCCATAGGTCTCAGTCTAATAATCATTAAAATGTGCAAAAAAAAAACAGAAGAACACAGACACTAAACTCAAACACAATAAGAAAGAAAATGATGATTTAAACTTTAAGAAAGGAGGACTTCAAATTTATGTATTAATGAACTGAAATTTTAAGTTGTATGGAAAAAATTTCATTTTTTTTAAACAACTGTCAAAGTATAGGCATTCCATATGCATTTACAAAAGTAATGCCAAAAATAAAAGAACTAATTACTAAATTAAAAAAGCGTCAAATAATTAAAAAATAAATAAATAAAGATTGGAATATATAAATTCTCCTATGGAGATTCTACACCATATTCATACAAGTTTCAAAGAAATCCACAAAAAACTTTGAATGGCTAGGCTGACAAGAGAGACATAGGTTCAAACAAAACTACTAAATATACAGTGAACTTTTCTTAAAATGGCCTTATTTAAGATTGATTTCTAATTATTACACACAAAAACAAAATCCTTGATTAATTCTATATTAATTGCATGCAACAGATAACACTTTATACATATAGTTTATTCATTAAGACAATTTATTTCCCTTGAAAAAGTGATTTCGCAATATCCTTTCAATATAAGTTTTTAAACATGTAAGTTTTGCAATTACACAAGGTTTCATTTCATTCTTTCTGGATTATTTTTTCACAATGAATCAAAAATATTCTAAATAATATTTCTGAACAATTGGCATATATTGAAAAAAAAAAAAAGGGATTAGCTACACAGAAAAAATTGTATTTCCAAAGTTACTATTTTTAACTAAATAATATAAAAGAGTTTGATTTAAACAAAAAAAAAAAACTTTCATTCATGTTACTTCATTTGTGAGCAAAATATATATTTTATACTCTTATGCAAAACTACATGTTTATAATGTGAAGTATTATTCCAACGCAGGGTTTAAACTGCCATTAGTTTTTTTAGCATTTTGCTAAAAGGTATCATATTTTGCTAAAACATGTTGGTCAGAATTTCGCTGAAAAGCTAAAACTGGATAACTGTATAAAATATCTCAATAATAACACAGATTTTTTTTTTTTTTTTTTTTTTTTTTTTTTTTTTTTGTAATATTTGCAGGCAAAAACTACGAAAGTACGGAAATTTTTGGGAATGATTATTTATGTAGTAATTTGGATTTATTTTTAATTTTTAATGATTGAATTTAAATGCAAAAATATTTAAAAGTATGTCAGAATTCAGAAATTGATTCATAGAAGCATTCTTAGCACTAGTATTTCACGATTATCTACCACTACACTTTACTTAATTTTTCAATTGCTTTTTCATTTTACACATGTGATATGAGTACCTCTTTTTCTATTGTTAAAATCAAAACATAGTTTCCCTGATTCATATTTTTAAAGTCACAAATATGGATGCTTGGTTAAAATCATCAATGAACAAAAGAATAGAAAATAAAACTGAGGATAACAAAGCTAAGTAAAAGAAATCAATGGTATCCAAAAAATTAACTTTTGAAAAAGCTAAAATAGTGCTTGCCTATTTTCGCTAAAATGCTAAAGTAATTTTTTTGCCAGGTTAAACCCTGTTCCAATGTGAAGTATTATCCCCTTGTGAAATACACCTCATCAATGTAATTAAAATATAATGCGGGCAACTAATTCAGCTCTTAATCTTCCTACTATGAAGCAATGGAAAGAAGAAAAATCTAGGCAAAAGTATTTAAAATTAGAATTTACAGTTGTGTTGCTTTCATTATATAGAAAATGAACACTTTACGACACAGCCAGAAAAACAAGGCAGTAAAACTAAAACTGACCAGGGGGGGGGGGGCTCAGTTTATTTATCTTATCACATGATAATGTCTCCGTTTATGTATCTTATATTGTCTTAAAATTACACTTTTGTTTTTCTCCCAGGCAAAACAACACAATATGCAAAATCCTTGAAATCTGCTACTTGCATGCAAAATTAATGATGAAGGAAAACCTGTTAATGATTTATCATATGGCTTCTATTAAAAATATTAATTTATACTTTTATAATATGTGATATTGGAGAGTTTTTTTTTTTTTTTTTTTTTTTTTTTAATACATCATTGTCAATCACTTATTAAAAATGAGAAATTTCTATTAAACAGGGATGAGATTATTTTAATTTTAAATTATTTGAAAAAATTCTTTCTTAACTGTATTTTTAATTAGCATTAAATTGAGATTATTCAGAAAAATTATCAAATAGTGTATATTTAAATGAATGCAACTGTTTCATATATCTTCTAGAGTAATACAAAAGAAAAAAAAAAAATTATTAATTATACAGGAATGATTAGCAAAAATACAAAAAAGCTGAAACTGTACGCAAAGGCAAGACGCTAAAATGAAATACTAGATTTTTGATGACAAAATCTTTTATATTAGAGTAATAAACATTTATTTTAATCTTCAATGTATAAAAAGAGAACAAATGCACATCAGAAACATAAAAAAAAGCTGAAAAAAATAAATAAATAAAAATCTGAAAAGCTAAACGTACAAAAAAGCTGAAATCAGCTGAATAGCTGAAAAATCTCATCCCTGATTAAAACAAAATAATTTAACATAAAATTCAGTGATAACAAAAATTTCTAAAAATCTGAATTCAGAGGTAGCCCCTGAAAAGGTTCCTTACACTTAATAAATCCCCCCTCCCCCCCCCCAAAAAAAGGGGGGGGGGTGTATAATCAATCCACTAATCAATTTTTATGAAATTATAATTTTTAGGATAAGGCTATATTATAAGGATAATATAGACTTAGATCTATATTATAAGGATAAGATCTTATTTTAGAAAATAAGAGTTTTTTACATATATACCATAAAATACAAAACAGTTTGAGTTGAAATGATATAGCAACATATGCATACTTCTTTTCTGGCTCTCAGAGCACAATCTTCAAGGGTGTCAGCAGCCTCATATTTTCCCTGTCGGCGATACAAAGCTCCTAAGTTTTTTAAAGTTGTTGCAACTGTTGGGCTAGAAAGGAAAATATTAAATAATTAATAGCTTTCAAGTTTGAAAATTAATACTGCAGATATGTTTGATCAGGTTGGCTAAAATTAAAACTTTTCCAAATTGCCTGACTTTTCCACGATTATTTTTTTTCCATTTTTCCTGACTTACACTTTTTCCGCAAAAAAATTTCATAAATTTAGCAAATAATTTTGCAATTTACAATAACGTGCTTTCAACAATGGCTTATTTTCACAAAATTTGTCAAAATTCCCTGACTAGTGGCCAAGATCAGCGTGCATTCCATATTTCTCTGATAAAAATGAGAATAGTCTTCTTTTAAAATATCATACTTTCAATTTTGTTCATACACATAAACAAGTAATCAATTATAATGGTATGATACTCACACTACTTTCTTTTATTATTCTACATTACTATACTGCATAATTATTATTATAGCTTAAGGTGTAACATATGAGATGCTGTGTTTGAACATTTTAAGTGTCTTAAGGCACAGTTCAAAACAGTTTTAGTTTATTGGATAAAAATTTCTATCTAGAGTCCATTTCCAATCACAGCATTAATCTGTCAGTCAGAATTCTTTTATGAGGTCTTATAAACAAAGGTTAAATATTTTTAGCCATATGTTATGCAAAACATACTTTTGTGCATATGAAGAATGCATGTCAATTTCCTTTTGTCTAGTGCAATCTAAATATGCTTAACTGGACCCAGTGCCTGATTTAAGGCAGGGCATTCGGGGCACGTGCCCTGGGCCCTCAAAGTAAAGGGGTCCCAAAGAAATTCCATTATACATTTTGAAAAATAGTTAAAATGAAAAATTTCCAAATTTTGCTATAATGATCGTTGTTTTTTTGTTTTTAGTCAATGGATGGGGGAATTACTGCACCATACTTGCCAACCAATTTTAATAAAAAAAGGGAAGATCTTTGTTGAAAAACCAGAAGATTTCATAAAAAAAGGGAAGATTTTTTTTTTTCTCTCTCTGACGTAATAAACAATACAGTTTTACTATTTTAATATTTAGAAGCAATCTATAAAAACGTTTTACTATAGATTGATTATACTAAATATATAAAAGTTTTAAATGAAGTTATTCCTCTTCAACATATAAATAATCTACAAAACAGAATCTGTAAGAAATTTATTTAACAATAGACAAAAAACTTAGTTAAGTTAAAGTATAACTAATTTTTTAAATAAATAGAATATGATTTTTGTGTATGTACATTAATCATACATATAAAAAAAAGTAGCAGTAGCTAATTATCAGTTTCAAATGTGCATAAAACCAACTGAGTATGAATTTTCTTAAATTGATTTGGAAAAAATTTTCCTACCTGAAAAAATTATTCTTCATTTTTTTCCCATGTTTAACATTTGGTACAAATATGACATACAAATATTTAATTTAATTGAGAAAAAATATACAGATTCATTAAATTCAGCAATAAAGATCTAAAAATAATTACATACGTGAGAAATATTGAGCTCTTCCATTGCTTTATTGTTTCTAGAATTGATCATTGATCACAATCCGGGGAGGGGGGGGGGGATACAAAAATAATTACAGAGTAAGAAATATTAAACTCTTTCAACTCTACTTCTAGAATCTAATGAAAAAAGTTTAAAATTAATATTATCATTCATGTTGCAGATGGATAAAAATTAGGAAACAAAAGACTTTTGCAGAACATTTGATTGCTGATCACTAGTTGGAGATAAATGAAAGGGGGGGGGGCAAAAAATAATTACATCAGCAAGAAATATTTAACAATTCTATTTCTTTACATGTTCTAGAATCCCATAAAGCAAGTTTGAAATGAATATTGACATTTATGTTATGGATGGAAAAAGATTGGGAATCAGGAGTTTTCGTGGAACATTTGGGTTTTCTTTTTAAAACGAACGATGTCCGCGACTTTTTTAAAAACGGAAGATTTCATCATCTGTCCGGAAGACCGGAAGATACGTTAAAAAACCGGAAGTCTTCCGGGAAAACCGGAAAAGTTGGCAGGTATGCTGCACTGTTTTATAAATCGGCGTGATGGTCTTTCAAAGAAAACTATCAACTCATCAAAAAAATTGCAATATTTTCGCTAAACGCAAATACACTGCATACTGCCGATACTTGCATTCCAAACTTTTACTAAGGCTAACTAAATCCGAGGCACGCACCACAATGCAGATACACGGGGGCGACGTTTGTCGATCCGGTAGACAAGCAACGGATCTTGTTTAGCCTTACACTTACAAGCAAAATAAAAAGTGAAGTGAAGTAATTTTTACACAGCTGAATCGGAAGTAAGCGGTTTGTTTTGTTCGTTGTTATATTAAAATACGAGAAAAAGGGGTCAATTGAACATGAGTGCCCTGGGCGCCTCCGAGTGAGTAAATCGGTCCCTGACTGGACCTACCAGAAATCTTGCCATAAATACATTTATATGTCTCTGCACAGAAACCATAGTCCAAATTCAATAAGCATCCTGATATGATACAGATTTAGAATACTGAATTTGCACTTCCTGATATTTGTTGTTGAATTACGCTGATAAATTTAAAGACAGATAGATACACAGATGAAACCAATTAGTAAAAACCTGATTTTTCAGATCCAGGGGGCTTCAAAACATGAAGCGAAAACTCAATTTCAAAAATTTGACCCAAAAACTTGACTTTCCCTATCATATATGGATAAAAGAAAGTAATAATAGAAAAGAAACCTATTAATATAGGAATAAAAGAAAAGTCTACTTATAAAACAATATATTAGAGAAACCATAGTGAGAAATATGTTTATTGATCTTTACAGACAATAAAGAAAATAAATGTTAATATTCAATAATTTTAAGTTATAATGAGCATAAAATTTTCAATATTTCCTGGAAGTTAGCTTTTTTAAATATAAGAATATAGGAAAATAAATGAAACAAAACTTTAAAATTTTCAAGTTATTTTTAATTTTATTTATTCATTTTCATGATAAATTACCTGTCAACTTTAGCAGCCTTATGCCATCCGCCATATTCACCATAGGGAGAATTTTCTTTTTGTTTATTTTTATTTTCTTCTCTTTCCTCAGCTACTTGCCAAATAGGTTTGTTTTCACCTTTAAATAGAAAAATAAATTGTAATAACAATAAAATAAATAATCGATTAATAAATGCTTTTGACACCATGCTAGAATCTTATGGTTACTCGCTTTGAAGGTCGAGTTCACATTAATTTTTTATCCACAAGTGTACCCACTTTTTTTTTTTTTTTTTTTTAATACAAATCTAACCTTTTGAATGCAGAGATTATGACATTCTCTTTCTACATAGTAATTTAATGTGACATGATTCATAAGATGAATTCAATTATGTAAACACTAATAGTATGAACTGTAAATTTACTTAGTGTTTAAAACTTTATAAGTAAAAATTATTTGTCTCTACCAATGTGTATTTACTTTCTTATTTTACTTTAAAAAAAAAAAAAAAAAAAAAACTGTCAAAATATTTTTAACAGTGGATTTTTTTGCAGTAAGTTTTAATATATTTGAAATTTTGTTAGACTAGATACTGAAAACTTTGTTTATAATTAGACACACACACCAGTATTCTTTAAATATAACATTTAATTCTCTAAAGCATATGTTCAATAATATAACTGTACTTTGTGCAATAGAATTTTAATTCTATTTCTTATACAACACAAGTTTAACAATTTATTGTGGGATGTAGGTCAGAAGCTGTGGATTTGGGTCACACTATGGGTTGAAAGTGATCTTGCAGAATGGGTGTGGTAAAGCTTAATCAATTTGTGCAGGACTCCAGAATAAGCCTTTTAACAGAATATGGGGCCATTTTTTGGCAAGTAAAACAGTTACAATAAATCTTGGCATGGAGTCTACAAACATCTGATGAGTTGTTTGAAGAAGAAAACTGAAAGTGAATTTGCAAACACAGTTCACATAATTCATATTAATTATGAAGAGGTAGCCATTTAGTTCTAAGCTGACTTTCCATCATATTTTAGATGTGAACAATGGGAAAAACAGGGTTGCCACTCAAATAGGAGAATGAAATTTCCTGACATTTCCAGGTGTGTTCTAAGAAAATTTCAGTCTAACTGTACATTGAGCATTAGCTGCGTTGAGAGGAAAAATAATTATGGTACTACTTGAAAACACATAAGTTAGATATTACTTTGACCTAAGGAGAGATTGCAGTCCATTGGGGGGGGGGGGGGGGGGGTCTTTCTAACAGGTTCTGTTTACAAAAATGGCAGAAGCTAAGGGGAAAAAAATTAAAAAATGAACCTACATTGGCGGAAAAATTAGGTTTCTTTATGGCAATCACCGTATGGAATTCCCTGATTTTTGTAGATTCTGGCTAAAATATTCAAATTCACAAACTGTTCCTTGACTTTTATGGTCAATTTCTAAATTCCCTAACTATTCCAGGTTTTCCAGGCAGTGTGGCAACCCTGGAATGAAGTCTGGCAAATTAGAGAGAAATTATATAAAACAAAAGTAATTACATTTAAGGTCCTTAAACCAACTATAACAATTCTGACTGTGTTGACATGAAGCATTATCCTGATGGAAAATTCTAATTAAATTATGGATAGCTGAAACTAAAACCAACAGCTAGTCAGGAGTAAGGAATTCGTCAATCAGTAGATCAGTATCAACAATATTACAGATGCATTATGAAAATCATGACAATTCGAATATGCAGAACTCTTTGAAATGCATTTATGAATTCGTTTACAATTCCAACTACCATAATTCATGTACTGGATCAGTCATTTAGTTTATTACATGTGCAACTATTTTGTGGTCAGTTTAGGCAGATGGATAACTTATAAACATACCTGTTATTCCATCATCATAAAAAAAAAAAAAAAAATTATTTAATAACTATGCATAAGTATAATATATATAGCTGGCAAATGTATTTTTAGCAATATTAAAAATTTACTATCAATAATGTATAATTCTAAGATAATAAAACTATTTCTTAAATAAACATGCATTCTATTTAATATTCTAATCATAATGTAATAAAATACTTTATTTTCCATTCATAAATGATATGTAAATCTCTGCATTAAAAATTTTGAGCTATTTTCACAAAAATGTTTTTCTTGTATACAGATCAAACTAATGTTTTTGCAAATATCATTTAATATATATATTTATCAAATTAATACCAAAACTAGAGTGAAATAGTAGATATCAATTCAAGCCTCTCCCTTTCCTCGGAAAAAATGAATAGTCAAGTTACAGAGGAACTTCATATAAAAGAATGCACTTATCTCTCTAAGATTGACGTTTTTGGTGGTCAACATTCAAAATAGACAGACAGGTGTCAATATAGAAGATTTTACTGTACTCAGTTTCAGGAAATCTGATTTCTAAATGTTAAGTGTGTAGCAATATTTTTAACATCCATATCTTACTATGATCAAATGTTTGTATGTGCACAGTGCAAATTAACCCTTTGCAGTCGTATTAAATTTGGACATGGGTGTCGTACTGGTAGGAATTAATTTCTGTGGAAACAGCAGTGATACATAACATGCAAGATTATGAAGGATAAACAAGATTTATTAATTCTTTTCTGAACTTTAGACATATGTTTTCCCAGCAATGTGTTTTAATGTCGTGTTTTTAAGTAAAACTTATATTTTATACAGTTCTCCATCGTGTGGTACCTTTCAAAGCAGTCTCCAGCATGCAATCCTGGTTTTCTAATACATGTATCGCAAAAATAATTAGTTTGGCGTCTTCTGCCTTTAATCTTTCTGTTTGAACATATACAGAACAATCTTTATTTTTCACATCTTCACAGTGCCACATAATATACAGTTTTTCATTAAGCCTTTCCTCTTTATCTGAGGTCGATGGTCTTCCTGGTTTTGAAGGTGCTACATTATGAAAACCACCAACAAGTTGTTCCATCAATTTTCGGATAAACATAAAATGTGACATAGGCGTCCTATTCTCTCTTTTAGCTGACACCTTATGTAACATCTATTCATTGCACAAACCTCTAACCCCCAGAAAAAAATCTTTCTCTACCATTTGCAGGATTTTTTCATAAAACAATATGAACTTGCTGATTCTTCAGCCTTATCGACACCTCCCGTATTCATACTGTAATTTGTAATAATATTTGGTTTCTTTAAAGATTTCTTTACACACAAGAGACGACTGACTCGCCATGACATCTTGCATGGGGTGAGGGGTGACAGCTTTTGTTTATACTGGGTTCCATTATCTCCAATTAATAGAAGCACCGTATTAGTTTGTGAATAGGTTCTTTAGACATTCAGGTTCATTCAGAAAAAGTGTAAACTGATACATGGATGAATAGAGTGTAAGATTAGTATGGTACTTGGCTGTGGTCAGGGCCCGACTAACAAATTTTTGTGCCCAGGGCACTTTGAATTTTTCGTGCCCCCTTAGAATAACAAGAGTTCTTCCTCAAAAAGACTGGTTACTAATAAACCACAATTTTTAGCAGGCAAAAAAGCAGATTGAAAAAAAAAAAATTCATCAAAAATTTAATCTTTTTTTATTTTAGGCCAGGTTCTAAAGACAAATAAAATTATCCCCAGTCAGTCTAATGACAGATTTTATTTTAAAATTATATTAATGCAAGTGAAAGACTGTTGAGTTTAAAAAAAAAGGAAAGAAAAAGGCAGATTTAGATCATGTATTTTAACCATTAGTAAAATTTTGTGCCCCTCAAAAATTTCGTGCCCAGGGCACTTGCCCCAGGTGCCCGTGCGATAGTCAGGCCCTGGCTGTGGTGGCTGAGAGCAGACATACAACCGGAACGGTAAAAAAGATTTGGTGGCTGAGAGTAGACATACGACCACAAAGGGTTAACTAACGCAGAAACCACTCTTTCGATGTCCTATGCAAATCATACCATACTTCATGCTCATTACCTGACAAAAATTGACATGTCTAGCATTCTTTCATGCATATGTTAAATTTGTACCTTTCTGAAATTGCACTAGAATTCCATTTAAAACTAGCAGTTGTAGACATCAGAAGATTTTCTTCTATATAATCTTATACAAATTCCCACAGTACAAAATATTTATTAAAATTATTTTACATGATAAATGCAAACAATTTTTATCTCAGAGAAGTATACCATTAAAGGCCAAAAGAAAGTCAAACTTGTGACAACATCAGAAAAAAATGTTTGTTTGTTTTTAATCCAAAAAGAAATTTTATTTTAAATTATCATAAAACTATGCAGGGGGAAGCTCCTACATGCATACACTTTTTCCCCTAGGTTACTACAGTGAAACCCAGTTCAATCATTCCCGCATCCATTGTTTTTCTGCACTGATCGTTTTATTTCTATGGTCCCTGCACAAACTGTATTTAAATAACATTAACAGAACTCGCATTTATCATTCTTCAAAAAGTAATTTTCCCGCATTCATCGTAGTAAAATTTTTCTTCTGACCGAAATTAAATTCAAAATCAAGTGATTACATATATGGTATTAAAACTGGAATTACTTCTTTTATCCTAAAATAACTCTTTTCCACCTCCACGTAGAATCAAAACTGCAATGGCATGTCTGCGGACCATCCTCAAAGGTGAGTTCCAGACTGTCGCCATTTGCTCACACTGCAGCACTAGTACGATGTAAAACCCAACGAACCTGAGCTACTCAACCTTTTGCTGTTTTAGGTGAAGAATAGGGATTATGCAGATATTGTAACATGTGTCTATGAATTACTGAATACGGATCGTGTGTTGTTGCTTGGAGAATAAGTTATTCTACTTCGTCTAAAGAGGAGAATGGATGCATCCAATATGGCCAGCTACTACATTTTTCACATTCCTGAGGCTGAGCCTACGCTAGTGCCACGGCATTTGGAAATCCACAAATTATTTTATATGCACATGAAATTACAGAAAAGAACCAGAAAATGTTGTAAATCTCAAAAATACCCGTTTAATTTATAAAATTAATGCAAAATCCAGCATAAAAATACTGATTTTTAAAAATAAATATCACTTAATGTTCTATAACTTTGATTTATTTCTTTGATAGTTTAGAGAGTAACAAATTGGTTTTTATTAGTAGTATACTATATATATAATATTGCATGTATTATTTCATAAACACTGTTTTATTAATGTTTTGACGTTAACCCGCATTTATCGTTTTCTCGCTTTCATATATATATTTTTTCATGCATCCCATGAAAAAGATGGATTGAGGTTTTATTGTATTACTATTATCAAATATTCATTAAAAATAATTCTCATTATGTAGATCTATACGAAATTTTGCCCTATACTGCCATATTACAAATTTAGAAAAATAAAAATGGTATCACAGCTCCACCTGTTGAGTTATTGATCCCTAAATGCAATCAGCATTAATTTAGGCCAAGGTCCAACTAAGTATCAAGTTTTTTTTAATTTCATTCATTGGTTCATACGATACAATGTCCACAAAATTTGATACACATACAGACAGACATGAAATAGTCTTATAGAAGAAAGAATTTTTTTTTTTTTTTTAAATACGTCAGAACAATAACACATAGCAACAAAATATATAGAGGAGATTTAAAAATAGGAATGTAATCTTTAAATCATTATACCATCAATACTGCCAAATTCTCTTTCATGAGCTCTGGTAAGTACTTGTTTATAAAGGATTTCTGCTTCTTTATATTTCCCTTGTTTAAGATATGCTGAAGCCTAAAACATATTTCAGAAAACATTATTATGAATAGTTTTAACATTACAATGAATTGTGATGATTTAATTCATTATTTTAAATAAAATGTTCAAAATGTAGCATGCAGAAAATAAGCAAATGGGTTTAAGAAAAAATATATATAATTTTCAATAAGAATTATGCCATGTAATTTTTTTAATCTTAAGAAGCAGCTTTTTTTTTTTTTTTTTTTTTTTTTTTACTTTTTAACAATTTATTTTAAAGGATTTTTATTAATATTATTATTTCTTTGCTTTTTACTGACAATTTGATTGGCTTTGACTTTGAAAATCATTTTGAAATATTTTTCTGTTAACTGAAATATTATTAAATTTTCTAGCAAATATATTTATTGATTTTGGGAGATAACAAATCTTAAAGTGTATAAATGATTTTTTTTATTTCCAAATATAATGGTTAATTTATCAAAAGTTTGATTTTTTTTTTTTTTTTTTTTTAACTTCTGGCAGTTAGATATACTCAAATAAAATATTATTCACCTGACAAGCAGAGTGCTCTATGTTGGAAGTATGCTTAAATATAAATAATAACTATTTGATTCACAAAATCAATTAAATAACTTGATTTAAAATTTGCTACAAATCAAAGCATTCAAGCTGTTTGAATTATCACTTTGTATCAGGCATACCAGTCTGTGAATTTTAACTCTATCACTATGACCTGGGGTCCACACAGATCCCAGGCACTTTTAATTTGTTGCCCCCCCCCCCCCCCCCCCCAAAAAAAAAAAAAAAAAAAAAAAAAAAAAAAACACTTATCTGACAGGTCACAAGCAGTGATATCTGATTTCAATATATGTTTGTCTCAGGGTATTTATCTCATCTGAAATATATATGTTACATTTCTGTGTCCTAGGTTTTGAGAGGACCCCAGGATCCAGAATATTTAGATGCTTTACAAAAGGATAAAAAGGATATTTAAACCATTTTATTTAAGACAGACAGGAGAATACCACTTAACATTTTTAAGATATTTAAATCCTATTAAATATGTGTATTAAAGTGTGGGGTCCGTGTGAGCCCCATGTCCATAACAGGGTATATCATGATAGGACATAGTGATACAGTATAATAATAGTACAATTTAGTTTTCTAAACTATTCGTATTTTTATTTTACAACCCACTTTTTATTATTAACAATTTATGTTCATTTAAGAAGGCCATTTTTGACATTTTAAAGGTTTAAACCATATTTATTAATTATCGTGTGGACCCCAGGTCATAACAGAGTATATTTCGATATGACATAGTGATAGGGTTAATTATTTGCAATCAAGGCCTATGGGTCGATCCAGGTTTTGAATTTTAATATTTATTTTCATGAAATTTCTGTATTTATCTTTGTAAAAAAGCAAATTTTTTTTTTCCCCTCTAAATTTTATGTGTGTGTGTGTGTGTGTGCGGAAGGGGGGAGGGGGAGACAGAAAATATACTCATATGAAGTTTATTAAAAATCAAGAAGCAAAAGAATATTTGTACATCAGCCAGTTTACTAGATAATTCACAACATATTTTTTTTAATCCCACATTCTATATGCTTTTTTAAATGGTTATACTATGTATTATATACTATATATTATAAATTACTATGTAGTTTTTAATAATATAGTGTGGTTAAATTAAATTGGCATTTAAACTGGAATCCTGAAAAGCACTGTGCCAGTGAACATGTTAGCTAAAATAACCTTTTCATATCATATTAAGGGCATAGTGGATTTTGAAATTCATTATCAACATCTATCAGTTCATTTTTTCATTTTCAGCATAATATATACCATTAAGGTGCCTGCCTACCTTTAAAATGCAATTTTCAGTCAAAACTCTGAATTTCTATTTTTGGTTAGTATTAAAGCCTGACATTTTAGCTTTCTAAATCAGTTTGAATTTTGTTTCTATCTTGCTTAGAACTTGAGTTACAGGCATTTTAATATTAGTCATTCGCCAATTTTTAAAACCGGAAGTAACTGGAAATGACCCGTAAATGTTTGTTTACATAAATGTTTTACTCAATATAAGCATCAAAATTTGTTACTGAAATAAAAAATGAAGAAAAAATTGAGAAAAATTTTAAGATAAGTATACTGAAAATACTGAGAAAATTTTTTTTACTGTTATAAAATGAATTCAAAAAAGAAAATAAAAAGCTTTGAAATAAATCAGGAACTTATTAAAATTATTTTCTGTTTAATAGGTAAAATCTTGTTTTTAAATCGATTTTCTGCTTTTTCTCAAAATGAGATTTTTAGCATTTTGCTTTATCCCAAAACATCATAACTCCAAAAGTTATCATTGAAATGTTATGAAACTTTGACAAAATACTCTAGAGGAGTTGTTTTAGGGATTGAACTACGACAATGAATCTAGCTAAATTATTATTATTATTATTATTATTATTTTTTTTTTTTTTTTTTTGTCAATAGAAGTTATGAACTGTCATGTATATTCATAATTTTTTCAGCATGTAAAAATGTTCTCTAAAATATTAAATAACATGGTTATAGTTTTGAGAGTAGTTCAGTCCCTTAAGGACCTTTCAATAATCTAAATAAAATTTATACAATAAAAATATCTTTACTTAAATTTGACTTATGATGTTTTGTAAAAGTGCTTTTCTTTTCACAAATTTTATGCATATTTTGAGCCTAAATATCAAAATATTTTAAAATTTGCATATTTTTTTCAGGTTATTGACTGTTTTTTACTATATTCTATTATATAATGCACATAAATATAGGCAATTTTTCAATTACATGGTGGCTAGCATTTAAACCTTTTCAAATTCCCTGACTATTTTTCGAGATTTTCCTCCATTTTTCCCTGACTCTCACGTTTGTTTCCGATGAAAATTTCACGACACTAGCAAAAAATTTAGTGATTTAAAATATCATTAATAATTTAATGATTAATATCGCTTATTTTCACAAAGTTTGTTAAAATTCCCTGACTTTAAAGGAAATTCCCTGACTTTTCCAGATTTTCTAAATTCCCTGACTTTTCCCTGATTCTTTTATTTTCCCTGACTGCTAGCCACCCTGAATTATTAAAAAAAAAAATCACCTCCGACGGTAGGCAGGCACCTTAAATGCAACATAAATAACACTATATCCTTTATTTATGTCCGAAATTGTTTCAGTATGTACTTATTAGGCATTTTCAACTATTGTATTAATATATAGCTGATTTTTTAGAGCTACAAATTTTAGGAATTTTAGAGTATGAAATGTTCCACGCAAATTCCTTATTTTAAATTTTAGTGAAATTCCTTACAGTTACTCTTTATTTATGTGTAAACATAAGTTACTTAAAATAATCTTTTTTTCAGGTCATTAAAAATGCAAAATTTTGTGTTGTTATGGATTTTAATTGCATTATATTGCAAAATGTCTCTAAAAAGCAATTTAAATGCATTTTTTAAAGTTTCTTTTTTTTTTTTTTTTTTTTTTTTTTATAAGATATGATAATTTATGAGACATGATGAAAAAAATTCCTAGTATCTTTCATTTTTAGGTGTGTAATAATTATTGTAAAAAATTATTGTAAAAGAGTAATGTGAACATCTGTTCAAACATATTTCCCATGGAGCATTTTGAAGTATGCTAATTTTTTTAATTTAAATTTTGCTTATCTCAAATACTGTTAAAATTATATTCCCCAAACTCTGTATAAAAGTATCTATTTACACTGTGAAATATTGTTGAAATTTAAAAAGAAATTCACTGACATTTAATAAAGTTAGTTTTGAGACTCAACTGTACACATAAATAAAATAAATTTAGCTTTGATAAATAATATTTTCCCCCCCTAATACAGCAAAGGCAAAATCTACTATACTCTATTTCCTTTACGCAGTCACCTCAAGGCCACACTCAGATGAACTGTGATTTCACTTTCCCCGTCCGTTGCTAGGTTACTGTAGAAACAACGCTATCTCACTGGATGGAATTGAGCACGTGATCTCATTCACGTGATCTCCCTCTCTGAATTCCGTGGCCTTGAAGTGCCTCTGATGAGGAAATGGACTATAATAACTAAAATAAAAAATATTCACCAAATTATTTTTGGTTTTTGCAACATTTGGATCATCTGGTCCAAGTGTCTTTTCATAAATTTCTAAAGCCCGCTGATAATATCGTTCAACTTCTTCATATTTTCCTTGGTTCTGACACAATAAAGCAAGATTATTTAACTGCTTTGCAACATCTGGGTGATCTTTACCCAAGACCTGAAAATATTTATCAGATTAGAAAAAATTCTAGTTTCAAAAAATACCAATGAAACAAATTTCCATGAAGTTTTTATAAAAATGAATTTTTTTAAACTATAAAAGAGGATTTAAAAAAAAAAAAAAAACCTTAATTCAATTTTTTCATGCATTGCTAGTTGAATTTCAGTAATGGCTGACAATGCATTTTTGCTTAAGAAAAAAAAAAAAAAAAAAAAATCCATTTGCAAAAGATTATAAATACTATATTATTGCTATAAAATTCACAATTATAAGTTGCAAGTTAAAATATTGTTTTTAATAAAAATTTTAATTAATGTTAAAAAAATATTAATTAAATATAAACTAAATAAATAAATAAAGGAAAAAAAATAAACAACACTAACCCTTTCCCTAATTTCTAGAGCTCTTTTACATAAAGGTTCAGCTTCTCTGTACTTTCCTCTTTTGCCATATAAAACAGCTAAGTTATTTAAGGTAGCAGCTACCTATAAACAATAAAAAGAGAGAAAAATTTTATAAATATTTAAAAGCATAAAAGAAAAATATGAAACACATTGGAAAATGGTTAAAAAAAAAAGCATTAAATAAATTTATCTATAGAAGAAACCATTGAAAATATTGATTGCCTTTAAAATGTATAAAAAATCTGGTGCATAACAACTCATGATATTTATAACATTTGCTACAGGTCATACTATATTCATATTGAGAGAAATGAATTTGATACCTAAACACGGTGACAGACTGAAATATCTTACCTAATTGGCTACTCACCATTCAGTTTGAAGCATTTACCTTATAATTTGTTAATTTATTTTATTCAAGTCAGTTTCACATTTTAATTGATTCTATTTCCAATGCAATGATCGCCATAATGCAAGTTTATATGAAATGTTCTATTTTGCTATGTTAACCCTTTGAGTGCTGAATACTCGCGGCATATGCGGTCCATACGGACGGCGCGTGGTTGGCGCTGACAATTTCATGCAAGTAGCATTCATGTAAGTAATATTTTGTTGAAAATAAATGAGAATCAAGTAGTCTCATTCTTATCGCGGACGCGCTTTATGCGAGTGTTGCATAGTACACTGATCATTTTTGCCGGGCGCGTATTTGCGTCCATAGTCTATATTAATGACTTTCGCTGGACGCATATGTGCGTCCATAGCACTCAAAGGGTTAAGAAAATCTTAAAATTTAGAATAACTTACGAAATTTTTAAATTAGATTATTCATAGTCAATGATATCCAATCCAGTATCCGAAATAATATTTTAAAAGTGGTCTGACATCTTTTTGATGAAAATGCCCTCAAAATGGACATTTATGTGAAACTTTACCCTATTCTGCCATGTTAAGGAAACTCTACCACTTTGAATAATTTATCAATTTTTTAAAGTAGAAAATTCATAGTTAATGATGTTCATGACAGTATCCTAATTCCTACATAATATTTTAAAAGTAGTCTCACATTATTTTATGAAAATATCTTTAAAAAGGGACATTTATGCAAGATTTTAATCTATTCTGTCATGTTAAGAAATTCATAATTTTCAAATAACTTATTAAGTTCTCAAAATTAAATTTTCATAGTTAATGATGCTCATGCTAGCTGTTATGGCATATCTCCCTCCTAGAATAACTAAATATTATGTGGCATCATGTAAGCCTTTTGATTTTGATATGCCCTCTAGTGAGATAATGTAAAAATTCACGGATAGAGAAACATATGCTAACTGGTAAGCATCAACTTTCTCTAATTCCAAGAAATAAAAATAAAATAATTTTACATCAATGGGCTTACATGATGCCACAGAATATTTAGTAATTGTGGGAGGGAGAAACGTTGTAACACTAGCATCATAACAGATATTTTAAGGCAGCTCTGACATTTTTACAATAAAAATATTCATTTTGATGCACATTTAAGTGAAAACTACACGAGTGAGAGTTATTGAACAGTTCTACCTTTTTACAGGTTTTAGAATTTAACAAAGTGTGTTTAAAATAATTATTGGAATTTGTGATGTGGATGGAAAAAGATTGAGAATCGCTATCTTTCCTGCCAAAATCGGGAGATTTGGAAATAATCTGCAGACTAAAAAAAAAAAAAAAAATCTGCGATGTACGTCGCACATCTTGCATTTTCTGCTATGGGGCTCATACCAATAGTATGATGGGGAACTAAAATAAGTAATTAATAAATTAATAAAGAAAACAACTTCATTGATATTTTGAAAATAGAACTGTGCTTAAGTTTTTTAAAATGAAAAGAAAGCTTGTTTTTTTTTTTTTTTTTTTTTTTTTTTTTTTAAATAAAGAGTTATCTAAGGAAAATATATGTACATCAAACAAATCTTTTTAATATAATTATATAAACAAAATTATGTGCTTCCCATTAATTTTAAAACAGCCAAACGAAGAAATTATCAAATATACATCATTTTATAATAAACAATTTAATAAATCCACCTTTTCTTAAAAAAAAGAAAGAAAGAAAGTACTAAATCAATGTGCTCTCTTAAGCAACGAAATTATTTTGATAAATGGCATAATTTAATAATTACACTAGAAATTGATAATAAAAAATCTGGTATGAAACAACCACACAACTTCCATTACCCACTATTACACATATTATATGCACTTTTTGGAGATAATGTGATCAGAAGACATAGAATTGAGCTATTGAAAGAGACGACTAAAAATTTTCCAGTAAGAGAAAGTTAACAAACGTTTGCGATAAACACATGAAAAAGTAAAGATATAAAATAGAGTTTACATATCAAAAAAAAAAAAGTAGAGTTTTTTTTTTATATATACACCAATTTCCGAGATCTAAAACTGATCTGATCAGGATCGCTATTAATTTTCCTGTAATAACCACATAAAGCATGAAAAAGGATATCTAAAATAGATTTATGTAAAAGTTTTCAAGAAAATCGTTAGAGCCGTTTTTTACCAAAACTTGGCATATTCCGTTGTTGACCGGAAAACAACAATTAAATACAAAATGATATTTAAAACAGGGTTAATACTGCAAGTTTGAAAAAAAATTCATACAGCTGTTTTGAAAGGAATCCACTCGCATCTTAGAGCTGTTTTTGAAATACGGACTTATGGCCCCACTACCGGTTTTCCAATTTTCACCAGAATTTGGAAAAATAATCTGTACACCAGTTCTGTCTTAATTCTGAAGTTTCATAGGTGTATCTTTATTAGTTTCGGAAATATGATAGTCAGAACATTCCCCACACGCATACCACACTGACCAATTGTCCAAAACAATTTTTTTTGGACTCAAAACCATTTGAGCTGTTTTTGAGATACAGACTTACGGTCCGGTTTCCGAAGTCCCCCTTCTGTTTTTCCAATTTTCACAAAAAAATTGGAAAATTCATCTGTACACCTGACTTGTCTATTTTCTGAAGTTTCTTAGTTTTATCTTTATTATTTTCGGACATATGATAGCCAGAAGATTCCCTACATACATACACACTGACCAATTGCCAAAAACCACTTTTTTGGACTCAGGAGGCCATTTAAAACATGTAAAACAGGTGAAATCTCGATATCGAATTTTTGGACCGAATACAATACTTCCATTACCTATGGTAATCGGATAATGGAAGTAAAAATTATTAGTGTCTTGATTATGTATAATGTTAAAATATTTTTGATATCAAATTCTATCTGCATACAGTTTAAAAGAAAAACTCTAAAGGCTAATTTCTTTACACTTTAATGGACTGTAAACATTAATAGATATTATCAGCATCCAATATGATATCAAACTATTACTTCCATAGTTCTTTTTAATACTGTGCTTTAATAGGTATAGTAGATAGATTAAAATCTGCTTGAAATCCTCCTTGAATACCTTTGAAATCTACTGGACGTTTATACAGGGAAGACGTACATATTACGTTTGTTAAATAGATCGCCTGCAAAGGATTTAAATTATGGCATTTTAGATAAAAGTTTGCTTAATCCTTTGCAGTCTACTCAAACAAAATGTGACATCCAGACATCGGACAACAAAGGATTAAGAAAGATTTAGTTTTTCCTTAAGGATTGCAAGTTCATTGCTGTTGACAATTTCTCTATAGCACAGTTCTCTTCAAACACTACATCAAAAAAGAAATAAATCAGTCTCCTAACATACAATAATAATAATAATAATAATTCAGTCATAGTACGAAAACTTTTACCTCTATATAAAGATACCAGTTCAGTTAATTAAACCAATTATTATCATTCTGAATGTAATTACTAACACTAATAAAGCATGTTATGATATTGCTCTTGAAAGAGATTAAAAAAAAAAAAAAAAAAAAAAGCAAAACAATGTTATAGTAGCTTTGTAAGTAAAAGAAAAGAAAAATACTAACTTTTTATACTAAATTTATAAGGAAGACAGTAAAATAATTTACATAAAAAAAAATAAATAAAAAAATAAAATAAACAGGTTTTATTAAATCAAGCACACTTACAGCAGGATGATTTTCGCCTAACGTTTTTTCTCTAATAGCCAAGGCATCATTCAGTAAGTTAGCAGCTTCTTTGTATTTATTTTGATCCCTGCCCAAAAAAAAGTTTTCAATAAATACATTATAGTTTTCAATTAAAAGATAAGTACACAAAAATTAAAACATTATATACAAAACAGACAAATAACTGACTAATATTCTCAATAACAGTATTTGGTAAAAGAAGCAAAACATTCACAATATTATGAACAATAGTTCATTTAAAAATTAAATATTTATATATAATGATCTGCACAAATATTCGTACTAAAAACATATATAGCAAGAAATTAAAACTTCTTCACACACCATAAATTTTAAGTCAGCACAACCGGTTTTGAAAGGACGTAGCCTTTCTTCATCAGGTGCAAACACGTGCACGTGCAACTGCCTTGGAGGCAAAAGCAAGACTGAAAGCAGGGCAAAATACAGGAAACCTGTGTACCTCTGTGTACAGGAAACCTTTCTCTGTTTCTAACCCTCCCCATGCTCTCTCTAAACATCCGGCTAAACAAAAAAATTGGCACCTTTTACACTTACGTGTATCGTGTCCTTAAAATTTGTTCTGATGCTTCTTCTCTTAAAGAAGAACTGAATTATTTAAAGTCTGTTGCTATTAAAAGAGGTTTTAGACCCTCTATAATTGATAAAGCTCTCAAAAAGTTCAGTAGGCCAACTTATAATTCTACTCTTTCCATTGATGATAAAATTAAACCTGATAATCTTGTTGTCTTACCTTTTTATCCCCCCTTATGTTTTAAATTAGCCAAGGTTTTGAAGCGTTTCAATTTTCACGTTATTTTTAAACTTGTCAATAAATTCCATTTCCCTTCAACCAAATCCCCTGTTCCTGAGCATCATAAATGGGGTATCTATAATGTCCCTTGTAATAACTGTGATTTATCTTATATTGGTCAAACTAAAAGAAATCTTGAATGTCGTTTACGTGAACACTCTCGGTATGTTGTTAATCAAGAAATTTCTAAATCTTCTATTGCGAAGCACAGTTGGGAATTTGATCATAGTTTTAATTTTAAGAGTGCCAAAATTATCTCTTTCATGCCAAACGCGTTTCCGAACTGGATTTTTTGGAAAATTTAGCTATTTACCTTAATCGTGATAAAATTGTCATCTACAGCCTGTAAAAATTTGTTTAATTCAATTAAATAATTTCCTTCATTATGTTTATAAAAAAAAAAAAAAAATAATAATAATAATAATAATTAATGGATAATTTTTATTAAATTTACATATTAGTTTAATATTATTGAAAAAAAAAATTAATTGATTACTCCTTCCCCCCCCCCCTTTTTGTGTTGTGTGTGTACGCGTGTTCCTCTCTGATTGGTCCTGCCCTGCATGATGCTTCCTATTGGTTGTTTGTGTTGCTCCTCCCCCTCTGGATTTTGCCCTGCTTTCAGTCTTGCTTTTGCCTCCAAGGCAATTGCACGTGTTTGCACCTGATGAAGAAAAGCTACGTCCTTTCGAAACCGGTTGTGCTGACTTAAAATTTATGGTGTGTGAAGAAGTTTTAATTTCTTGCTATTGTCTGTACGCCAGTTTTTGAATTTATTTTTGGTAAAAACATAGGGGAAGAGGGGGGACATTGGGACACTTTTTATAAAAGCATATTATTTTCCAATTTATAAAAGTTTTAATGTTTTTGTGCATTTTTATTTGAATATTTGTGTTATTGGTCACCTTTTAAATGTGTAATGAGCATTCTTTAATGTGTTTTGCAAACAGAAATAATTAAAACATAACTTATGCAAAAGTGTCCCAATGTTCCCTGTGCAGGGGCAGATTGGGTCAACACTGATTTAATAATGGGGCACTATGGGACAACCATCTTTTTATTTATCTAATTACAGTATTGCAAAATATTTTGCTAAAGTAAATGAAAGGCTTTCAAAACAATGAATTTGATACAATAACAAATAATAATAAAGTAGGTAATCATGAAAAAATGAAATTGTTATGACGCATTACTGCATATTCATATCTTAACGCACATCAAAAACCTGCAAGTCTACACAAAACTTTAATGTTATGTAGGATCGTGTTGATGGCATAGTTAAGTTGAGAACATGATATTAAATAATGTTTCAACAAGAGTTCTTGTTCAGCTGTGAATATTTGTTGAGATGTATATTTGGATTAAAACTTATAATTTATATTTGTAGTACACACTGAATCTTATTTTCTCTCATTTTTTTCAATCTATTAAATAATGTAGATATTGGTATATAATATTTAATTGCAACTTCCCTCACAGGAAGTTTATCTTTGATTATTTCATTTATTTTCTTTTCTATATTTTCTTCTGAAATTTTAGTTCTTTCAGTTTTTGGCTTATAATTTCTAATCATTTTCTATTTATTTAAAGAATACCTAGAAAAAAAAATGAATACAATTAGCTTATATGTGCAAAAAATAAGTAAATAAATAAAAATATATTGGTGTTAGAAATAAATGGGCCATTGGAGCAGTCCCAATGTGCCCCATGCATTGGTGTCCCAATGTACCCCATCAGGTCATTTTCAAAACAAATGTTTAGGCCTAATTTTCTAGAGCATATGGGCTAATGATCTATAGTGGAAATGAAAGCTTAATGTTTATAAAAACACATAGTACTTTTAAAAATTAAAATATTTATTTCCTATTACCTAAAAAATCAACATTAATTTACTTGAAAAAAATTACTTTTCATATGATAAAATAAACTAACCTTGTTCACAGGCAGCAGACTTGAATGAATGAGTTGAAATCATAAATATGAAGATGTACTACTAAGTGCCATCTAGTGTGATTTTTTACAAATTTTATTTTGCAATTATAAAGGGATAAAAGCCTTTGTCCCAATGTACCCCCTCCTCCCCTATATTTTAAATCAGCTATGTAAACATTTAAACATGGCACCAGGTTCAAAAGCTTCAGTGTAAATGAACAAAAAGATATTTTTTCATATAATATTAATTAATTTTTCTAAATTTAATGATATTGTTCTATATGATATCATAATAGCAGAATTTTTTATATCTGTCTGCAGTAAAACAAAACTTGTATGTAATCCAAAAATGCCAAAATCACAAAAAATATTAGCAATTCATAAAATATATAAAAATTTGCATCTACAAAGAAAATAAATTAAGACCATACAGCAAGTATAGAAATTTAGAGACAAAATGTAAATTATATTTGTATTTTTAAGCCTGTATCGCTCGTATGTCCCTTCTGAGGGAACATTAAAAAATCGAGCCACGCCTTAAGGTGTTCCTCTGCAAATGAAATGTTATCTTTCTAAAACGCATAACTATAGACTACCTATCGGCTACCGGAAAATTTTAACAGAAAGATTTATTTTATTTAATGATGAAGTAAAATAAAACAAATTATTACAATTTTTCGGTAGCCAAAAGGTATTATGTTGGAAACTATACGTGTGATGCTTTAAAGGAATGCCAAAAGGCGTGTCTTACTGTTCAAAATAGGAAAATATGCCAAGCATTAAGGGTTAAATTAATCTGCAGAGCTCCCAGATATACTGCTTTATTTCTGCTACTGGGAAGATACTTGCAAAAATTCTTGATATACGTAGCTTTATATCTGAAAATTTTATATTTTGTTTATGTTACTAAGATTCTTTCTGATTAAAGCATAGTAATAAACTTTAATTCCTTTTATTTCTTCGAAAGCTACATAAATGCCAGGGAACATAAATTCAAAAGAATGGCTAATGCTCAAAAACCATTATACATAAATTATTAATGTTACCATAAGAGTATAAAATAATATGTATGCATTCAAATTTCTTGGTTATTCTGTAGGTCCAGGACCACTGAAACATCGATCGAACCAACAATAAGTAAAATTCAGCAGTCCACAGGACTAGCAGCCAAAGTTTCACTGATTTAATCCATATTTTAAATATACTTTTATTTTAACAATTTGGGTTATTTAAATGTGTTTCTGCTCTAGAAAATTATTTATAATTATTGTTTTTTTATTTTATTTTTTCTAATTGATGTTTTTTAAAGATTCAAAAGACTTTTTCATAGTGGACCAGTGATGATACCTGCTAATCAATATATTCTCATATTCACTGGTTTGTGGGGCCAATAACATTTTTAATGCAATCCTAACGCTGTGCATTGAAACTTACAGAGTCTATCAATGACAAGACTTCCATCTATTAAAGACCATACAATAAAAATAACAAAATATGTTGGAAAAAAAATCTGATCATAAATTTATACTAAAGTTAAAAGCTCAAGGATTTGAATATTTTAAAGCAAATAGCAAATGCAATATTTTTTTTATTTGGATTTTGCTGTTAACAAAAACATTAATTTAAAAAGAAAAAGCTAATCCTTTTCGCAGTAAGCCCGTCTTTTTCTGTCACGTGTAGTCAAAATTAAAAGGCTGGTATAACTAAATTTTGAAATAAATGTTGCTTTTTTCATGAAAATAAGTTTAATAAATATCTGTAGCGTACAGTACCAAATTCTCATATTTATACTGTGCATAGTAATAATTTTATGAATCATTAAGCAGATATACTGAAAAACAGCTAACGCTGAAAGGGTTAAAAAATAAAAACATTAATAAATAATAAAATTTTATTTTATTCATGCTAAATATATGAGACATTAAATTCATAATGAGAAATGGATACTTGATAACCCACCCAGTGGCAGAAAGTTTTGTAGCTGTCTGCGACAGGCTTTTAAAATTTCATAATCTGTCTGTAAAATTTGCATGTAATCAGGGGAGGAAATGGCTTACACTCAAAAAGCTTGAAAGATTATTGGGGGGGGGCTTGACATCAGCGGTGATCTCATACAACAATACACAAATACAATTTTACTACAGAACGATATAGTATAAACAATTGTGTGTGCATTCATTCAATTCATCTCATTCAATTAAATATTTGATAGCAATGTTTGACACAACCAGGGTTTAACCTGGCAAAAAAATTACTTTAACATTTTAGCGAAAATAGGCAAGCACTATTTTAGCTTTTTCGAAAGATAATTCTTTGGATACCATTGATTTTTTTTACTTAGCTTTGTTATCCTCAGTTTTGTTTTCTATTCCTTTTGTTCATTGATGACTTTAACCAAGCATCCATATTTGTGACTTTAAAAATATGAATCAGGGAAACTATGTTTTGATTTTATCAATAGAAAAAGAGGTGTTCATATCATATGTGTAAAATGAAAAAGCAATTTAAAAATCAAGTAAAGTGTAGTGGAATACTAGTGAAATACTAGTGCTAAAAATGCTTCTATGAAGCAAATTCTGAATTCTAACATACTTTTAAATATTTTTGCATTTAAATTCAATCATTGAAAATTAAAAATAAATCCAAATTACTATATAAATAAGGATTCCCAAAAATTTCAGTCCTTTCGTAGTTTTTGCCTGCAAATATTACAAAAAAAAAAAAAAAAAAATCTGAATTATTATATAGAGATATTTTATGCAGTTACCCAGTTTTAGCTTTTTAGCGAAATTCTGTCCGACTTGTTTTAGCAAAATATGATACCTTTTAGCAAAATGCTAAAAAAACTAATGGCAGTTTAAACCCTGGACACAACACAATATAAAGAATTATAAATAGTAAAAGTTTTAGTTTTGATACAGAAATTTTTATAAGTGAATTGTTATCCGAAAGTTGCGGACAATTATTTTTATCAGTGCAGACAAAAACTGTCCGCAAGCCGTTTTTCTGTGTCTGCGACACGGCGACATAGTCGTGGACACAGAAAAAACAGCTTGCGGACAGTTTTTGTCTGCACTGATAAAAAATTTCTCTGCAACTTTCGAATAAAAATTTACTTTAAAAAAAAATTCTGTATCAAAACTATAACTAATACTTTTATTATTTATAACGATTATATACGTTTATATATAACGATTATATATATTATATTATTATACGATTTATATTGTGTTGTGTCAAACATTGCTATAAAATATTTAATTGAATGAATACACACAATTGTTTATACTATATTGTTCTGCAATAGAATTGTATTCGTATATTGTTGCACGAGATCACCCCTGATGCTAAGCCCCCCCCCCTCCCCCAATCAGCTTTCAGGTTTTTTGAGTGTAAGGGACCCTTCAGAGACTGGCTTCAAAATCGGTTTCTTTTGATATCCCTTTGATGTGGGGATCGAGTTGACGCGAAGCAGCAGAGAGATTTTCTTCGCTGACAAACCTCCTACTGCGATCGAAATTGGGTCTATTTTGTAAAAGAGCAATAAAAAGTAATGTCCTTCATTGTAAATGTGTGCAAAATGTCAAGGGTCGCTTTCGGACAATGGATAATTTATGAGTTTTGAAGCGTTGCACCATTGCTAGTATCTGAAGGATCCTTAAGTCATTTTCACCCCTGATTACACACAAATTTTGCAGACAGATTATGAAATTTTAAAAGCCTGTTGCAGACAGCTACAAAACTTTCTGCCACTGGGCTTCATAAGAATTAAGATAAATGACAAAATTTTAGCTGATGCAAATTTCAAAACAAATTCATCCATTTTCAAAAGAATGTATTTACAAATTTATTACTCTTTTCCCGTTTAATTTTCATACCTATTTAAATCATTTAACATCAATTTACATTATGTTTTTAAAGTTATGACATTTTCATATTTTTGCATTTATATAATATTTTTTTTTAACATTAAAAAGGCTCTAAAAAATTAAAAATAACATATTATTTTAATTTAACAATATTACATAATAACTGGTTAATTACATTTTGAGATTGTGGTCTGTTCAGTTGAACTGTCATAATTAAAGAAAGCAATTACAGAAATTCATGGAAAAGAGATATAATAAAGTGGAAGTCTTGGATAATGGGGTAAAAGTCTTGTAGTAATGAAGTCTTGGTAAGGGTTTAAATTGCTTTTTATTTTTATTTACTTATTTATTTTACTTTTTGGTTAAAAATATCATATTTTGCTAAAATGTGTCAAGAATTCTGCTAAAGAAGCAAAACAAAAAAAAAAAAAAAGCAAAAAAAAAAAAAAAAAAAATCTCCATATTATAATCCCTAATTTTTATTAAAATATTCATACACAAAAATTATGAAATCACTGAAAATGTCAGAACTGTTATTTATTTAGTACATTTAGATTTAATTTCGATTTTTAATAGGTGAAATGATTTAAACACATATCAGAATTCGGAATCTGTTTCACAGATGTGTTCTCAGCAGTAGTATTGCACAATGATCTACTCTATTTGATATCACCCACTTCCCTTTTAAATCACTTTTTCATTTTGCATATGCGATATAGCGACATCTTTTTCTATTGATAAAATTGAAATAAACTTCTATTGATTCATGTTTTTAAAACACATATATGGATGCTTGGTTAAAATGATCTGTGAAGCAGAAAGTAATAGAAAACAAAACTGAAGATAACCAAGTTAAGAATGAGAAATTAATAGTGTCTAAAAAATCAAATTAACTTTTAAAAATAAGAGCTAAAATACTGCTTGGGTATTTTAGCTAAAATGCTAATGAAACTTTTTTGCCAGGTAAAACCCTGCTTGCATAATAAATAAAATATAGTATATTAAAAAAAAAAATAATGATAATAATAATACATTAATTAACTTTGAAATAAAAATTCAATCACAATAGTTTGATTCACTACTGCTTAGAGTTGAATATTTTTCTTATATATATATATTTTCCTTATTTTATTTTTATTTATTTTTTGATTCGATAACTCTCCAAATCTTGTTAACTATATCTTCTGCTTTTTTTTTTTTTTTTTTTTTTTATTTATTGCAATTATTAAGGACTGCAATTTCCAGAGTCAAGATGGAATATTGCATTAAGAGGGTGAATTCTCAAAAATGTGCCAGGAACGAAACACCTTTATCAAAAAGTATACTAAATAATAAATTAAAAATAAGAAGAAGAAAAATAAACAACAACAACAAATAATAATAATAATAATAACTCCTTCTATAATACATATATATATATACATTATTATTAGTTGAATTCTGTTATACATAAATTTTAAATTCTCTTAATTACTAAATTATGGGGGAAATAAATTACAGAACTAAAAATCCCGCCCAAAATTACTCACAAAAGATATCAAAGTTAAATCCTGAGAATATTAGAAATTATATAACTTAAAATGAGACATCACTATAACTACTTTAAATTAGAAAAACCTTTTTAACTTGCCTCGTTGTTGGCCGTAAGCTTTTTCACCTGGACGTCCAGGCCTCCTCAGCGGCTTCATCTGTCGTGAAGTTTGGATGGTGTTGATGTCTGTGGGCGGTTCTCTTTATGAGATGTCTCCACGCTTCATTCGGGGCCATTGCGTCGCTGTCATTGCACACATTATGGTTGGTTGTAATTTCTAAAGATTCACGGAACATTGCATAATGGTAATTGTTATAATCGGCTAATTTTTTAGTTTCGTTAAATTTAATCTCTATACTTTCGCTGTTATATGTTTTAGCTAGTGCGGTATTTACTTTGACCGCAAAAAAACTGACAAAGTAAATACCGCACTAGCTAAAACATATAACAGCGAAAATATAGAGATTAAATTTAACGAAACTAAAAAAATTAGCCGATTATAACAATCACCATTACGCAATGTTCCGTGAATCTTTAGAAATTACAACCAACCATAATGTGTGCAATGACAGCGACGCAATGGCCCCGAATGAAGCGTGGAGACATCTCATAAAGAGAACCGCCCACAGACATCAACACCGTCCAAACTTCACGACAGATGAAGCCTCTGAGGAGGCCTGGACGTCCAGGTGAAAAGCTTACGGCCAACAACGAAGCAAGTTAAAAAGGTTTTTCTAATTTAAAGTAGTCCTGAGAATATGTTTATTTTAAATATAATTTTATTTCTTTTCTATCTCTTAAATTATCTTTTCATTTTATTATTTCAAACTATGGATAAATTTTATTTTCAACATACTGTTACAACTGTGACATCTTTTTTCTTTGTTAAACTAACTTTTTAAAATTATTTTTATTTCAAACCAAGGTCAATTAGAATGGTACAAATCAGAATTATGACCATAGAGAAATGAAGGCTATTCTTATGAATACTATGAAAATATATTGCACATTTTGAAAATAAATAAAAACAAAATTTTACCTATATACTAAAGCAAGAATATTAAGCATTGTAGCCACATCTGGGTGATCATGACCACTTGTTTTTTCCAGATCTTCTAATGCTTGTTTACAAAGAGGTACTGCAACTTCATATCGCCCTTGAGAAGCGTACTGAATAACAAGATTGTGTAAGGTTCGAAGTCGAGCAGGTATCTCATACCCAGCATTAGCAGAAACAGACATTTGGGTTGAAGGAGTAGGAGAAAGAGCTTAAAAAAAAAATAATAAATACTTAATAAATACTACATGCTTATTTATCCACTTAACAAAATCTTTTAGAAAGCAAAAAAGAAATATTTAAAAATATAAAAATAGTTGGCATAGTGGACTCTGCTCAGTTCCCCATCATATGTATGTTCTCATAAATTTCTAGTGTGGGACATATTATATTCATGTCATTTGATCAAACGCTAGAATAAAACCCCCGCCTAATAGGCTACATACCATTGATATATTTATCTTATTCTAATCTATTAATTTATTTTAATAGAGTCAATTTCATAGTTTAATTTTCCTGCTACTATTTCCAATGCAACAGTCCCCAAAATGCATATTGATACGGAATATCGCCCAATTTTGCTATGTTGATAAAATCTTAAATTTTCAACAACATACAAAATTTTTCTATTAGAATATTTGTAGTCAATGATGTTAAAACAAGTATCATAAATGTTATTTTGAAGCTATCTGATATATTTATGATCCTCAAAATGGATGTTTATGCTCAATTTTGCTCTATTCTGCCATGTTAAATAACTCTTAAATTCCAAATAACTTACAAAATTTTTAAATTAAAAAATTTATAGCCAGGGATGTTCATGCCAGTATTCTAACCTAAATGCTATTTTAAAAGAGTTCTGACATCTTTACAATAAAAATATCCCTCAAAATGGATGTTTATGCGAAATTTTACCCTATTCTGCTTTTTTAGTTAATCATAAATTTCCAATGATTTATGAAATTTTTAAATTAGAAAATTCATAGTCAAGGATGTTTATGCCAGTATCTTATATAATACTTTAAAAGTAGTCTGACACCTTTAGAAAGAAAATATCCCTCAAAACCGACATTTATGCAAAATTTTGCCATATTCTGCCATGTTAAGAAATTCGTAAATTTTGAATAATTTGCGAAATTTTCAAAGTAGCATGTATAGTAAACGATGTTCATCCCGGCATCAAAACTAATATTAAAAAAAGCTGTTCTTACATCTTTATGATAAAAATATTTCTTTTCAAGCATGTTTAGGTGAAAATTTTGCCCTATTCTCCCACGTTAAGAAAATCATAAATTTCGAATAACTTCTGAAGTTTTTTAATTAGAATGCTGCAAATGAATAGGGTTCTTGCCAGTGTCATAAATAATATTTTAAAACTGGTCCGACCTCTCTGCGATCATTTGTTCATCAGATATCTTGTACACAAACTAATTAATACACTAGCAGACTAACAAACTATCAGACACCCTACAGACGGACACCATACAAATTTTGTCATTTTCACATTCCTCACTCATTCCTAACTCATTAATGGACTAACAAACTAACAGACATCCTACAGACGGACATCATACCCCTTTTGATATTTTCGGATTCCTCACAGCTGAAAACGTGTAAAGAAGTTTTTAAACTGAGGTCAAAAATGTTCACGATTACCTAAGTTCCCCATACCTATAGTATGATGGGGAACTAATTCTACATGCTTATTTATTCACTTAACAAAATCTTTTAGGAAGGAAAAAAGAAATAAAATGTGTGATAAAATATCCAAAGTCATCAAAAGTTTTATTTTTATATTTTAAAATGGCAGCTCAACTAATTTGATTTAATTGACTGATTAATGTTACATACTACAGTGCGTAAAGAAATTATAAGACCACTTAAATTTTGTAAATTATAAGAAAAATAAAGATTCTAATCATAATTTAAACCCATAAAATAACACATTGCTGTATATTTTTTATAATTAGTTTGCAATTACTTGGTATAATGCACTAAATGTTTAATTAAAATGTACATTAGAAATAAGTGAAAAATAGCCTGTTAACAAAATATGAGACCACTTGTCAAAAAACAAAATAGTAAAAAAAATTAATATGATATTGATCCTCCATTTTTCCTGATGACCTCAAGCACTCTGTTTTTCATTGAAGTAACCAGGTGATTAAGTTCAGTTTTAGAAATATTGTACCACTCTTTTACAATGTCTACTTCCAGTTCATTGGCAGTTGAAAAATGTTTATTATTAGCATAAACTTTGCGAGATAATATACCCCATAAGTTTTCCATGGGGTTCAAGTCTGGACTTCCGACTTGCTCATGGCAAAACATCAATGCTTTCTTTTTAAACCATTCCTCAGTGGATTTAGATGTATGACAAGCAGCATTGTCCTGTTGAAACATCAAGTTAGCACCACTTAATAAAGGTCCAAACGGTATCATATGATCATATAGCATAGACTGATATTATGTAGAGTTCATATGACCCGAAATCCGTTGTAAATCACACAATCCCTCATAACTGAAAGCTCCCCAAATCATTACTGATCCTCCACCTATTTGTCGATTGAAGCATTCTTTTGGTTCCTTCCTCAAGTCATGCCAATACTGTTTGTAATCATCGGAACCATCAAGGTTAAATTTATTTTCATCAGAAACTATAATTTGTTTCCACTCATCATTCCATGACATGACATTTTTAGCCAATTTTAGTCTTTCTTCTCGATGGCATTTCAATAACTTTGTTTTTTTCTTCAATTTCATAAATTTTGTATTAATATTTAATTTAAAACTCTTCCAGACTGTTACATGTGAAGTTTTCTTGCTGAAACATTTCATGAGTTGGAAGACCTTTTTTAGTTGATAATCGAAAAATTTGTCTATTATCCCGTGCTGTGAAAATATTTTTTCCACCAGATTGTTTTATTTTGTTTCGATAATCTTTTCTAATTATGGCATTGGGAATGACAGTTTTAGAACAGTTCATTAACCTCGCAATATCTCTTTCAAATTTACCAGAACCTTTATAAAATAAAATTTTTCTCACTTCCCACTCCTATAATTCTTTACCTCGAGGCATCGTCAAATTAATCATAGATAACACATTCAAAACCTAAGCCTTTGCTTCTTAGGTAATGCTTTTACGAAATACTGACACATGCGCTTTATACTGAGTTTGACGTCATGTATAATATGCTAATTTTCTCAGGTGGTCTTATAATTTCTTAACAGTCACAGTCTTTAATTTTTAGAAAAATGAATAAGTTTTAATAAAATTTAATTTAATTTTAAAAGTTGGAATTAGTAGAGGATGTGTTTCATGACCAGTTTTAAATACGCAACTAAACATTTGCATATTATGCTCTCTTTTTCAGAAATGCACCAATACGCTTGTGGTCTTATAATTTCTTAACCCACTGTATAAAGAGTGTTTATGTCCATTGAGCAGCTTCATATTACCCACTTCTATCAAGTTGAAACAATTTTAAGACTTAAGAATTTCAAGAATTTAGCTGAATTAGTATAATGGGAAACTTTAAAATGATTTTTCTGTTTAGCCTCTGACTAGCAGCAATTGTTGAATGAAATGATTAACATTTGAAACAGTTATTATACTTGGATTTAATTAACGTCAAAATAACAGGTCCTAATTTATGTAGATAAGATGTCCCAGTAAAAAACCCATATTATCAAGCAAGAGAGATCATGCACTTCACATAGATAATAAAACACTTACAACAAATATTCTCGAAACAGTCTAATAAAATTGTTTCTTATACTACAGAAGTCAAATAAACAGTATTAAATACACCACAAAGTAGGATTCACTGAATCAGGAACAATGATCAATCAGTTAATGCAGTCTCTCAATGAGTTAAAGCAGTCAATGACAGCACAGATCAAAGTCTAAACATGAACAGAACAATGAGAATAACTCTTCTCTTTTTATAGCCTCGGTTGTAATTTGACAAACTTAAAAGGTTGAACTTGAAAGCACTGCATCATTCCAGCTGTATGGCAGCAGTTCTTACAGGAAACCAAACCGAATGGGAAGTGAAGTGAAGTGAAAGCACGTGCGCCACGACACCATGAATTTTGACAACAGCTGAGGAACGATGTTTTTGCACTTGGCACCAAAGATGGGTACGGAGTACCCGAAATATATATGCCAAGTTTTATAAAAAGGATTTTGTAAAAGGTAATTTATTTAAGTAATATAAAATTAATCCTTTCTTAATAAAGTTTAACTTAAAAGGTAGTTCAAGGCCAAAAACCAATGTAATGATCATTTACAACAATACTGTTAAAAAGAGTAAAACTTTTTTATCAGAATTGTTGTCAGAGTGAAAATACAGGAAATGGCACAAGGAACTTAAATAGCATTTTATTGATTTAAATGGAAGTCGACTTGGCAACCAAATTTGGCAGAAATAGTAATTAGGGTTGCCAGAATCTAGAAGTAATTTTTTGTTTTAAAATACAGTAGAATATAAAAGAAGGCCATGAATACTCCAATGATTTTCAATGAATCTTGAGCTGTGCATTTGCCAATGAGATCCTGCAATAAGCTGTTGATTACTATTTCTGAACAAGTAATATTTGTGCTCGCAGTATGTATAATTATTGTAACTTTTGCAATGGAAATAATATTTTTATTGCCTAGTTTTGGGAATATTCTTCAAATAAAGTGCATCCATGGCCTAGAATCTGCCTGTTTATAACTTTCATACCATTTAATAACAGGAGACTTGGCGTTGAAATATTAAAACCCGAATAAACTACTACGTCAGAAACGGCAAAAGAAAAATATTTGCGATGCATACAGCTGTTTTGGTAGCCTTAAGCGTACCATCTTCAGTGCAAAAAAGATGCTTCTTTTTTGCACTGAAGACGGTATGCTTAAGGCTACCGAAACAGCTGTATGCATCGCAAATATTTTTCTTTTGCCGTTTATGACGTAGTAGTTTATTCGGGTTTTAATACATACCATTTACTACATGCAAAAATGTCAATGTCTTTGAAACAATATGTATAATTAGATATTAGCACAAGGAAGTCATGTTGTAACTGCTGAGATTTTTCTACAGTTAACAAGCTCTGATAATCTCTACTTATAATAAAGCATGAAGCTTTGTTCCCATCTTGGGAAACAAAGCAGAACGCTGGTTAATGGTGAATGCACATTGAAAGTTGCTATCTCCTCACAAACCACTGAATGCAAAAAAAAATGCAGATGGTACTAAAAGGTGCAAAATAAATAACTCAAAGATTCTGAGTTGACCATTTAAATTAAATTATAATACATAATTAGTTAAAAAGATATTTACTAAAAATCTCATAATTGTTTTAGAATTAAATATTTAATTTCTAGCTGGTACCAATAATAATTTAAAAAAAAATATTTACTTTTTTTTTTCTTAACCAAAAAAAGAAACATTTACCTCAGGGCGCGAAATTTCCGCTCGCCAGCTCGCCATTGGCGAGTGGATCTTTTACTGTGGCGAGTAAAAATTTGGTCAAGTTATAAAAAGAATTCATACACTCATACGGTGGCAAAAAACACTCCTTTTATAGATTTAAGTATAGCAAAATCTTGCCATTTTATAACCGCATATTTAACCTCTCTTTTTTAGATTCTCGGTGAGCCGTGTTTGTGTGTGCGTTGTCCGAGATCGCCCCGGCCTGGAAAAAGAAAAATGCATAGTGCATACATAAAAGTTTTGATCTCTTCGGCAGTTTTCTTTCTCGAATTGTTATTTCTCCAAGCAGAGTGAGAATTGTCGAGCAGAGAGTTTCTTTCCCTGTCGCCCACTATCCGGGAGAGGAGATAGGGGAAAGTTTGCCTATGCGATATTGCCTCATGAAAATGAGCTCGAGCCCTTTTTAAGATACTGCCTGTGTTTATTTTGTCGAATAATGATCAAAACACAGTTCAGTTTTTTTCAGTTTTTTTACTGAAACGCCAATAATTTGCGCTTGTAATAACTTGTAAGCAACGATTTTATCGAAAAAGCTATTCCGAAATGGCTATTTCAAATGACAACTATGAACGAGTTATACACCTACAGTGCAGCCACATATCCTAAAACTAATGGCCATATCACACGAGAGACATTCGTTCAGCATTTTAGTAAACACAGCATTATACCCAACATACTCAGCCTGATTTTGTTCAAGTACAGCAAGTTTTCGGATGATCAACTTTTACGAAACCGTTTAGAAAAAGCTGAGTATGTTGAGCGTGCTGATTAAAATTGACCAATAGGAGGAATAAACAGGATTTTTTCCTGGAATACCTTTAGAGAAGGGGATACGCTATCAATTCATCGCGCTATCAATTCGGGGGAACCTGTTCTCATGAAGACAATGTTTAACTGTCTTAACATGTTAAAAAATATATCCAGAGATTGCAGTGGAATATTTGGCTCATACTTTTATGTAACAAGGCATAGTGTGCAGTTTTTAAATAAAACAGAGTTTAACATCCATAACAATATTTATTAAAACTTAACAAGAAGTTTCAAAACTTAACAAGAAATTTAAAAACTTAACAGAAAAATATAGACTTTGCTAGTGATAGTTAGAAAAACTTGCCATGAGGGAAAAACTATTTGCCAAAAACTAACTGCTTATAAGTAGAATTAATGCTTTCATTGCTCAGCATTAGCACAAAAAAGGATGCTGGCCTTCAAATAACATTAATATATATACTGCAACTTAATTAAACAGAAACATGCCCTCATACTTTGAGGCAAACTAAAAAAATAGTTGAAAACGTATTTAAATTTTTCAAATCATCGTAATTACAAACGAAAATTATAAGCAAGAGAGAATAAACCTATGTAAGACATCCTTATATACAATTATCACCGGATTCCAGAACAGCCAATCACCAGGCTACACATTTCTCCCTTCCAGGCGATCCAAAAACACGCCCATCGTACGTAATCCGTTACCGTGACAACGGACGACGCTGAATACATACGCCATCTATGGTCCGCAAAAGTAAGTATCGCCATATTGGAATTCAACTGGCCTGAACGATGTGTTCAAAGAATGTAAACAAAGATTATAATTTTATCCTATATGAATTAAATGAAGAAGTATAATATCAAATGTATTTAAAAATAGAAAAAGATAAGTTATTTGCTTGAATAAAGGATAAAGGTAAGTTATATCTTTAAGTAAAGTTATTTTAATAAAACTTATATTTAAATATTATACTAAACAATACATTGTATTGTTTATATTTTTCAAATTAAACTTAACTGATACATAGCACTAAACACTATTCATTTAAAACAAAAAAAAAGCTCTCCTCATAATTAATAGGCAATATAAACGTTTTTAAACTTTGAAAAATGATATGAAAAAAGGTTTTTAGGACAACAATGCCCCCCATCATATCATTTTGAAACATTAACCATCACTAGCATTAACAAAAGATAAAAAAATATAAAAAAAACAGTATAACAATATCACATTAATCTTCTTATACAGAGGCAATCCATCAATACCCGCCAAAGTCCACCATAACAGAACAGTTCATCTAAACACTCAACAAATCTACTATAAAGATAAAAAAAAGAATATATATTAATAATATATCAAAAAATGATGCATTAAGAAATTTTATTGTTAACTTCATCACCCCATTACTGAAAACAATAAAAGATTAGTTAAACAATTATAACAATCACATAACTCAAACATTCGTGGCCACGTTTACACTCATCCTAAGTAAAAAAAACTTTCTTTACAATGACAAAGCAATGAAGATCAGAAGAAAACATCCAAAATATTCTGCACCTCAAAAACTTCAAATAAGGATACATATCCAAAATTTATACTTTATAAATTACAATTTTTACTATATATATGAAACTCAGATATTTTTTTCTTACAAATTTACTATACAAATATTTTATTTACAAAATTAAGCAAGTCACTTTAGTAAGTGGCTTTGTAAAGGGATCCGCCAAGTTAGATTTAGATTTAACATATTTTAATTCAAATTTATCCTCAAAAAGCCACTCGCGAATAAAAAATAATTTCACATTTATGTGCTTCGACCTATTATTCTCTATAGGCGATTTCGTAAATTCAATAGCTGACATATTATCGGCAAAAAGGGTTGGTAAAGAGTATTTTTCGGAGATTAAATTAAATTCAATACAATCCTCCAAAATACGATTGAACCACATAAGTTCTTTCACACATTCACACATTGAAACAAATTCACTTTCCATTGTGGAAAGACTTACCCCTTTTTCCTTAAAAGTTCGCCATGAAATTGGACTATTATCTAAAAATATTATTTGACCCCCCATTGAAATAAAGTCGTCTCTGTTCATAGCAAACTCAGCATCAGAGAAAGCGACTAAACTAGAATTTTTACAATTTAAATTTAATTTTAAATTCTTGGTACCCGAAACGTAACCAAGTAATTTAAGCAAACCATTCCAATGGGTTAAACCTGGAGAATTTTGAAACTGGCTAAAAATATTCACAGCATAGGCTATATCTGGTCTAGTCCTACTAGCTAAAAATGAAAGGCAACCCAAGATATTCCTATATGGTAATCTTGCGACTTCTTCCATTTCAGCCTTATTGCTTGGACAATCCCTTTTTGAATATTTTAACCCTTTTATAATAGGTAAAGAAGTATATGGTATTTTAAATGAGTTAAACCTTTTATAAACTTCATCTATGTACAATGCCTGATAAATTTGAACAGCATCGTTATCATAGCTAAACTCAACACCCAATAATTTCTTCGTTTTACCCAAAATTTTAAGATCAAATTTTCCCCCCAAAAGTTCAATTATGGAATCAATTTGAGCCCGAGTTTTTCCAAAAATAACTATGTCGTCGACATAGACTAATAAAACTATAAAGTCCTCAAAATAATATGAACAATTACACCAGTTAAACTTAAGAAAACCTAAACTTAAAAGAACCTTATTTAATTCGAAAAACCACAAACGACCACTCTGATGTAAACCATACAGAGCACGGTCTAATTTGCAAACTAAATTTTCCTCACCAGGAACAATATAACCAAGCGGTTGTGACATATCAGGGCCGGCTCTAGGCGGTAGGCAAGGTAAGCAACTGCCTACGGCGGCAGAATTTAGGGGCGGCAAAACCAGCTGAACTACAAAAAATAAATAAATAAAATACTTCGATTATTGAATGTAGAAAATAAATAAATAGAAAAAAAAATAAGTAAATAAATAAATAAGTAAATAAATACAACAAGAATTTACAGGCTTCTCTGCCCATTCCTATAATTGGAAATGCAGACAAGAATAGACAATTTTGTAAGTTCTGGTACAGTATGTATTGTATGCGCACCGCGACGCGAAGGGAGAAATACACACTCGCTGATTTAACAAGCTCTTTTTGCCCTCTAATTAAAGAAAGTCAAGAGTTTGCCAATTGTAGGGACTTTTAGCAGTGTTCTTCAGCATGTAGGAACTATTTGTAGGTGCCCTTTCTCCCCAGGACATTATCAGTATATCCTAAGTATGAAAGAACGTCCTAGGACATCCTCAGCCATAAGGTAGGGACATTTTGAGTTGTCCGTAAAAACGCAGCAAAATTTGAGTTTGAATTGACAACAGTGATGTCAGATTTAAAACAATGCTTTATTTATACAATAACGTTTATCAGATTCATTGGATGGGGGAGCGATAAATTTTTGATTAAGATATGTTTCCATTAGCCAATCATAATTTCAATGCAAATTCAAGGAACATTTTTAAGTTTTCCTTCCTGTTGAAAAATCTACTAATAAGGAACTGGTTTTATTAAAAGAGTTGGGAAAAAAAAAAAAAAAGGTTAAAATTAGAAAATATGAGAGGTCAAGGTTATGAAAACTGCTCAGATATGAGAGGCGACAAATTCGGAGTACAATCAAGGATTAAAACTTTAAATTCCAGAGCATTTCACGTACTTTGCAGCAGCTATTTATTAAACTTAGTAGTTAATGGATGACTGGAAAAGTTGTATAGATTCCCTAAAACCTTTATTTCTTAAAATAGAAAATATTCATGATGCTTTATTAAGCATTTATAAAAATGTAGAGATAGACAATGATTCAAAATGATGCAGTTGTTTACTGATTACAGACGGCAGCAAAATTATTGAAGCACTAGTAATAATTCCTACTTAAAAGATGCGCACATAATACTGTTTTATTAAGTAAAAGTTTGTCGAGTGATGATCTTAGTCTTATACTATTTATAAACAAGTAAGTTGATGATAAAAAAAAGCGATCAAACTAAATATATATATATATATGTGTGTGTGTAATTTGAATAATTTAATTCCTTTACAACACTCAGCAAATGAAAGATAGATGAAAATACCAACATATGAAATTTTAAATGATGTATTTCGAATAAAAATATTGTCATGATGATAATTTAAGTACACTGAGCAGTAAAAACATGTTAAAGTACTTATGCAGAAGAGAAATGACACACATAACACATAAGCCTAACGATGAGATAATTTGCATAATCCATTAATCCAATAGAAACATTCATCAAATAATATAAATGGAAAGAGATAAATTAACCAAAAGGATCTGTTAAAGGAAAAGAGAATTCATGAAATAAAAAATAGAATTTTAAATGCTGAAAACCAGAAATGATCACAAATCAGGAAACTTGCACCTCTGTCAGCATTATGCAAGATTTCGGATCGCTGTATAGCTAATTCAAGCAATATACAGCGCAAGTCTCTATCTTGCAACAAAACAAAGTAAAAAAGAAAATTAGATTAAACAGTAAAACAACCAAAATTGAAAAATGGAATAAGTTTTTAATAAGTTCACATGTAACCGATTCCAAACAGAGATAGAGGAAATAAACAGGTTGCCAAAACGAACATCAGTGAAAAGAAAAGATAAAAAGTAAAGAAACGATTAATTGATCTAGTTGCTTCTTAAATGAATGCATTAAGTGATAGTTATTAATATTTAAAAGCTAAAAACACCATTAAAAAGATGATATTTAACAGGGTGATTTAATTTTAACGTTAATCTTTTCTATTTTCAGTTTAGATTTAACGTTTAACGTAACGTGAGCTAGCGCCATCTTACGTGAAAAAAGTGATTTACTATTAAGTAATTATAGAAAATGTACGATTTGACTTCCAATTTTTACTTTAGTTTAATTTTTATTCTTAAGCAATCTCATCAAAAGGCCAACAAGTGATGATTAAGACATTATGATTTTGTTTATTGGTGAATTATTATTTTAACTATTATTATGTATATTTTTATGTATTTATTAGTTTATTTATTTATTTTTATAATTTAGAAGTGATTAAAATTAATGAAACCCCCAAGTGTGATTATGCATAGAATGAAATTTTATGTTTGAATAATTAAACAAATATAATGAATGAAGAGTTGAAACTTAAATATCAACCAGAAAAAGAGGATGCAACCTGGAATTGCGATAATACTATGCTTCCTTTTTTAAAAAATTAAATTCATCAACCCATCCATCCAACCAGCCATACACCACCACCCTTCCTCCCTAATCAGACATCTTCCCTTCCATCCTCCACATTTTTTATTTTATTTTTGTTATATATATTTTTGTTTTAATTTAAACTTTTTTTATATTCCATATCAGTAGCAGTTTTAATTAAATGGTTAATATTTTTGTTTTTGTACTGAGATGAACAAAGTCTATGTATGCGAAATAGGTGATTAAGAATGATACTTCTGTATACAGATAAATGAAGACAAGAATTAAAATGTGTAAATAAATTTACTTTAAAACAAAATTTTTTCGTTTATCGTATAGATCAGTAGATATTTTACCACCATTAAATTTAATTTTTAAATCTAACAAACTAATGCAATTATTGTTAATAAAATTATGTGTTAAAGTAAGGTCAGAGGGATATTGAAATTTTAATGAAGATGGAATAGAATTATAAAATTATAATATCGTCATAAAACATAACATAAAAAATTATAATATAAAAAACATAACATAAAACACATAACATAAAAAATTATAATATCGTCAATGTATCTATAAATAATGATATATATATATATATGAAAAATGTGGATGTGTGCTTCAATAACTTTGCTGCAGACTGTACAATAAAACAATTAAAGTTTTTTATGTTTGATCGTCATTTGATACAAAATTTTGAATCATATTAATCCGATTATGTAAGCTACGTGAAACAAAAGTTTTTGATTTATACCAAGCCACTGATTTATTAAATAGCTCAGTATTTTTTTTTCTTTTCTTAAGAATTAAGATGTTGAATCCTTTGAAAACTTTATCTTAGAAGCTGAAAAATTAGCTAATGTAATAGACGTAGAAAAAAAAAAAAAAAAAAAAACTTTAAATTGACTACACCATGCCATTATGTTCAATCTTAAAAATGAAATTTTTCTTATGAAAGTTTCGAAAAAGCTATAGAAAATTCAAACGTGAAATATAAAATAGATTTTCTTTTCTTTTCAGCGATCAGGCGATCAGTGCACTGAAGCTGAGATTAAATTTGTTGAATAATCATACTTTTGAATTTTTATGTAATATCGACAAACTTAAAGACACGTGTAAAAATGAATTACTGACACACTGTAAAGGTCTGGGAAACGACTTAATAGATGGCAATTCCTCTGATTTTAACATTTTAAAATTGGCTGGTAAAATGTACTTTATTTTCTTCACATTTTGAAAAAAAAAAAAAAAAAAGAATATTCAATTGACTCCTTAAATTCATTACCTCCCTTGACATTTTGCCGAATTTAAGCATTGCTTTAAAAATTTTGTTAACATTGCCCATAACTTTTGTTAACGAAGAAAGATCTTTTTCTAAACTAAAAATGATTAGAAAAAAAAAAAAAAAAAAACTCTAAAACCATGTCTAGTCAAAATCGACTCAATGGGTTAGCAATGTTGACCATTGAACATGAATTGGGTAACAAACTAGATGTACAAGAAGTTATTTGAGATTTGCAGAAAAAAGGTTCGAAAGAGATTATTTTATTCAGGTTTAAATTTTGTATATTGCACTAGCATTCTTTATTCATTGCTATTTAGAAAACATTGTCTGTACTAGTATTAGTTCCAAAGATTTAGTGTTTTTAACTTAAAGAAAAGAAAAGAAAAGAAAAAAGAAATAGTAGTAAATATTATATGAGTATTATTTACTTAGCTCAATTCCATATGCAAGTGAAGTGTGACGTCACTGGCCGTCCGTGGATGCAAGAACAAAATTTCCTATGGCCGCCCATTGGATTTTTTGTAAAAAAATATTAAAAATCGAGAAAAATATTTCCCTATTTTAATCCCCATATTTGGGTATAGATATGTATTAGTTATCGTATGTATGTGTTAGATTTAGTTATTTTGCTGTTAAATTGACAAAATTTTAATTTAAAATTTCAAAACTGTCGTCTTTAGCGTTTTTTTTTTTTATTTGGCGATCAAAAACGTTATAATATACATGCCAGATGTATATTTTCGTAATATGTATTGTACGAAATATTGTTTCATATTATTCATTACTCTCTTAATATAAGTTGTTAAAATAACCATGATTTTTGAAAGGAATTAAATATGTTCGCCAGATAATTTGGCGATATTTTTTATTTCCGCCAAGGATGACAGATTTGAAATCTATTCTGCTGCAACATATGTGTATCTTATATCAGACACTTTATTTAGACATTTGAAAACAAATTTGACTTTAAATTATGATAGAATATTTATCATTTTCCTTTTAATTAGTGTATTAGTTAGATATTTATTGTGTAAATATCATTCTTTGAAATGAAATGTTTATGATTTCAATCGAATATGAAAGTTTGCCATTTTTTTTCTAGAATTTTGAAATTTAAAATTCAAATTTTATCAATTTTACAGCAAAAACAATTTAATCTAACGCATGCACACGATAAGTAATACATATCTATACCCAAATATGAGGATTAAAATCGATAAATAATTTTTCTCAACTTTAAGAATTTTTTACAAAAAATCCAATGTGCGAGTAACAAAAGAAATCTTTTTCTGGCATCCACGGACGGACAGTGACATCATCACTTCGCTTGCATATTAGACCGTTTTTATGTTTATATATATATATGTATATTTTTTTTTTTAAAGGTTTTAAAGCTTGGGAGGGGGAGGGGGCGGCACTTTTGAGGTTTGCCTACGGCGGCAAAAACGTTAGAGCCGGCCCTGGACATATAAATCTCTTCTTTAAGAGGAGCGTATAAATATGCACATTTAATGTCACACTGAATGTTTTGCCACTTAAGACAGGAAACTAAAAGGGAAAAGAAAAAACGAATAACAGAAAAATTTACCACTGGAGAGAATGTTTCGTCGTAGGTATCCCCCCGAATTTGGTAGTACCCTTGAGCGACGAGCCTAGCTTTAAACCTAGCTATATTCCCACTCTCATCCTTTTTAATGGTATAAACCCATCTGTTACCTAGTAAAGATTTCCCATCAGGTAAAGGGACTAAATGCCATACTTTACGCTGACTCATATTTGAAATTTCCTCATCCATAGCTTTAATCCATTCAGAATTTTGAGGTGACTTCATAGCTTGTTTATAAGTTCTAGGTACAGAAAGTTCTAGTCAGGTTTCCTTTTTAACATGGTTAGAAACAGGATCATTTGAATTAACCACCCCTTCAAATTTATTACTACCAGAGAAATCAAACAAGGAAGGTTCGAAAACAATATTATTACGTTCACAATAACTCTTAACCTCATTTAAAGATCTCAATCTAGTAGTTTTATCGTTAGGGTAATAATATATATCTGTCCTATCACCATGAGGTCTCGGTACTGGCTTTCTCCTCCAAACAATTTTAGAACAAGAGTCATTAGTATCAGGTAGTTCAGTGATAGACTCCCCGTCGGAATCATCAGGCCCCCCTCCAAACACAATGTCTACGGGATCGGAACCACCACAATCAACCGGACTATTTGGAGACTGACCCAGCTCTTCCAACGAAGGGCCCATCACCGCCCCACTGCGCTGATTAAAAATACGATCGGAGAAAGTTAAATTTACAGTCTCTACGATCCTATCCTCATTTTCTATCCAGACTCTATATCCTTTTGTACGAAGAGCGTAACCGACGATTACTCCCTTTTTTGCCTTTGACATAAGTTTGTGGTCGCGTCTCTGTTTAGGAACTCCGACATACACTACTAAACCAAAAGGCTTCAGGTGTCTAACCGAAGGTTTTCTTCCAGTATAAAGTTCAAGAGGAGTTTTTACCTGGTTTTTATGAATCACACGATTCCAAGTGTAACTAAAATAAAGCACAGCCTCTGGCCAAAAAGAAAAAGGAAGTCCACTATCGGACAGAATAGCACGAGTACAATTTAGAACTGTTTGATTGAGCCTCTCACAAACACCATTTTCTTCTGGTGTATAGGTGTTTGTTAGCTCGTGAGCAACCCCCCTTTTATTGCAAAAGTCACGGAAGCTCTCGTTCTCAAACTCAGAACCATTATCTGTCCTAATAGTTTTCAACTTCTTTCCAAGACTAAGCTCAGCTCTGGCAATGTGCCTTTCAAAAATACTAAACACCTGTGACTTATCCTTCATTGGGTATAAAGTCACTTTACGTGAAAAACCGTCAATTATTGAAAGAAAAAAATTTTCCCCCCTCTTTCCCAAAATTGGAATTGGACCCCAAACGTCCATGTACACTTTCTCCAAGGGTGATTTAATGCCATGAACAGAATCAACCGACTTAAAAGAAACACGATTTTGTTTACTTACCCGACAAGGTTCACACGAAAACTTTTTAAATTTAAGCTTAGGTAGCCCTTTCACACCATTGTGCTTACTAGTTTTGACTATAAGTTCCGGACTAATATGAGCGAAACGAGAATGCCAGTCCTCTAAGTCAGTTAAATTAGCTACAACAGGTTCATCAGATAGCCCCCCATTCGCTTTTAAACACTTGGCATAGGCATAGTAAAGACCATTTTTAAGTTTGGCATAAAAAAGAGGTTTATCAAACTTGTCGAAAACATTTACTCTACCACCACCTCCAGTGAACTTGGCACCATTAAAGTCCAATTTTGCACCAGAAATTAAATTTTTCCTCAATTCAGGGGAAAACAAAACATCTTTAAGATATACATCATTATTACCAAATTTCAATTTAACTACACCTTTCCCAACAATCGGAAAACTTACTCCATCAATGGCCACCTTCAAATTTTCACCTTCTACAGGACAATATTCAGAAAACAGGTTTTTATTGCGACAACAGTGATGACTCGCGGCCGTATCAAAAATCCAAAGATTATCGCCACCAACATCACTAAAATTAACCTGTGCAATATAATATGAAGGTTCATTGACCGAATTGACAGAGCAAGCAATCTTCCTTTGGGATTTAACATTTTTAGATTTAAACTTAGGATTTACATTTGATTTAACATTAGAATTTCTATTAAAATTTGCATTAAAGTTCTTATTTAAACAGTCTTTCTTAAAGTGACCTGGTTTATTACAATTGAAACATAATAAAGGTTTATAAAACTTTTGTTTACCTTTATATTGAATATTTTGAACTTCTACCAGCTGCTCATCATCTTTCTGTAACTGCAAACGGATTTCCTCAGACGTTAATTCGGACACCAAAGTAGTGAACTTGAACTCATCTGACTTCCATCGCATCATATCTTGAACCACAGAATTAAACTTCTTCGGGAGATGTCGTAGAAGCTGATAGCAACAATAAATATCTTCCATTGGACGACCCATTTCTCTCAACAACTCAATTGTACGACTCAATCTATTCACATAGGCTGTTACAGACTCATTTTGTAGCATGTCACATTTTACAAATTCCGTAAATAATTGAATATGTCTTGCATGTGAATCTGACAAGAAATTTTTCTTTAAAGCTTCCCATGCTTCAACCGGGTCATTGCAATTTTCTATAATACATCGAACTTCAGGAGATATATGCAAATATATAGTAGACAGTGCAAGTCTTGACCTATGCTTAAAATCTGTAATAAGCTTAGTAGTTTCCGGTTTTCCATCATCCTCTGGCAAAGTTTCTCTTTTAACAACCAATTCCCAGCAGTTATCTCTTATAAGAATAAAACGAATATCTTTCTGCCAAGTAATATAATTACTAGCATTTAATTTTTCAATAGAAGGAGTTAAACTCATAGCCATTGTAAAAATATACTGCACATCTAAACTGTAAACAAGGTAAGGCCAAATGACATGCCCATAACCTATGTTCTCATGAAGACAATGTTTAACTGTCTTAACATGTTAAAAAATATATCCAGAGATTGCAGTGGAATATTTGGCTCATACTTTTATGTAACAAGGCATAGTGTGCAGTTTTTAAATAAAACAGAGTTTAACATCCATAACAATATTTATTAAAACTTAACAAGAAGTTTCAAAACTTAACAAGAAATTTAAAAACTTAACAGAAAAATATAGACTTTGCTAGTGATAGTTAGAAAAACTTGCCATGAGGGAAAAACTATTTGCCAAAAACTAACTGCTTATAAGTAGAATTAATGCTTTCATTGCTCAGCATTAGCACAAAAAAGGATGCTGGCCTTCAAATAACATTAATATATATACTGCAACTTAATTAAACAGAAACATGCCCTCATACTTTGAGGCAAACTAAAAAAATAGTTGAAAACGTATTTAAATTTTTCAAATCATCGTAATTACAAACGAAAATTATAAGCAAGAGAGAATAAACCTATGTAAGACATCCTTATATACAATTATCACCGGATTCCAGAACAGCCAATCACCAGGCTACACATTTCTCCCTTCCAGGCGATCCAAAAACACGCCCATCGTACGTAATCCGTTACCGTGACAACGGACGACGCTGAATACATACGCCATCTATGGTCCGCAAAAGTAAGTATCGCCATATTGGAATTCAACTGGCCTGAACGATGTGTTCAAAGAATGTAAACAAAGATTATAATTTTATCCTATATGAATTAAATGAAGAAGTATAATATCAAATGTATTTAAAAATAGAAAAAGATAAGTTATTTGCTTGAATAAAGGATAAAGGTAAGTTATATCTTTAAGTAAAGTTATTTTAATAAAACTTATATTTAAATATTATACTAAACAATACATTGTATTGTTTATATTTTTCAAATTAAACTTAACTGATACATAGCACTAAACACTATTCATTTAAAACAAAAAAAAAGCTCTCCTCATAATTAATAGGCAATATAAACGTTTTTAAACTTTGAAAAATGATATGAAAAAAGGTTTTTAGGACAACAGAACCCTACGGACAGCTGACCGGTTTCTCGTTCGTTCAGCGTAGTGAACATGTTACGTATAATGTTGTGTTGAGTATATATGCTCCTATGTGATATGGCCATAACAGTGAGGACGCGTTCAAAATGTTGGAAGGATGCCACCTTGACTGACAATTTGAAATTTGGAAAACATCCAGTAAATCCGCGCTCTGTGTGTTATTGCTCATTTCTCTGAGTCAGATGACTGTCCCCACTATTTTAGCATTGGACTCTTTGAGTTAGCACTTGCGCAGATGCTCCCATGGTTTCATGAAAAGTGATCGAAGAATAAATTCCGTCTGATTACAAAAACAAAATGGACAATAAAGTCATTTCTAATATAAAAAATTTTAAGTAAATAAATAGATAAACAAGGAAGCTTAATATTTCATAATAAAACGATTTTCACAGGATATTCTTTGACAAAGAATTTTTTCTTCTTCTTTTTTACTTCCTTATACTTTGTATAAGGAAGTATAGTAGTCCCGATTTGCGAAATGGATTTTGTATTTCACATTGCTCGAAAACGAATGATCGCTGAATGTTGCCAATTTATACGTGTGACTGTCATGATGTCTAGTTGCACACTTGCAAGTGTCGTCTTAACACGAGCTCTAATTTTAGAGATATACGCGACTTTACACGATTTTTCGTGACGTCTGTATGTGTGTGTGTGTGTGTATTTCGCATAACTCAAAAACGGTTGGACGTAGAAAGTTGCGAATTGGTACATAAGTTTCTTATAACATTTAGTTGTGTACCTCCCTTTTTGGAGTTTGTATTATTTTCCGTTTTGGAGACATTTAGGAAAATTAGGTTCATAATGACCAAAAATACAAAGGTTTTGGCCATTATCAAAAAACGGTAATAACTCAAAAACGGTTTGGGCAAATATTGCAATCGATTTTTAACTGACTTCCCGACTAGCTAGACATCTGAAACTTTCAGAAAAGCTCAGAACACGTTGACAATGCATTTTTTAAATATTTTTAGCCAACTGTTTTGGATATCTGCTGCCTTCAGCAGCGTTTATATAATTCAAGAGAAAAATTATTTAACATAGCTTCCCGACCAGCTAGACATTTGAAACTTTCAGAATAGTTCAGAACACGGTGAAAATGCATTTTTAAAAATATTTTTAACCAACTGTTTTGGATTTCTGCTGCCTTCGGCAGCTTTACCAGTACAAATCTTGCAATCGATTTTTAACTGACTTCCCGACTAGCTACACATTTGAAATTTTCAGAAAAGCTCCGAACACGGTGACAATGCATTTTTAAAATATTTTTAGCAAATTTTTTCGGAGTCACTACTGTCTTCAGCAGCGTTTATGTGATTCAACAGAAAATTTTTTAACAAACTTCCCCACCAGCTAGACATTTGAAACGTTCAGAATAGTTCAAAACACGGTGAAAATGCATTTTTTTAATACTATTAGCCAACTGTTTCGGATCCCTGCTGCCTTCGGTAGCGTTACCAGTACCAATCGATTTTTAACTGATTTCCCGACTAGCTGGAAATTTGAAATTTTCAGAAAAGCTCAGAAGACGGTGACAATGCATCTTTTAAATATTTTTTGCCAACTGTCTTCGGTCAAATGACAATTCTTTTTAACATTATGTATATATTTCTAAAGGTGTATAAGGAAGTCATGTGGTGCCCACATCAGATTTTTTCTTTAATGACTCTTTGCATTTATGTTATTAGATATTTTAATCTTTTTCAAATCTCAAATACAATACGTTATAATGATTTTTAATTATAGATGATTATGAAACATGATGATATACGACACACTTTTAATATTAGTAAAAACCTAAGTATTTGTAAAGGCCTTTCAAATAGTTAGGAAAAAATAAAAAACCCAAAATACGTAAAAAAAAAAGAAGAAAAAAATGGCAACTCTATTTTGTGGCGAGTAAATTTTTTTTTCGGCGAGTGAATCTGAGTTGAAATTTCGCGCCCTGGTGAGTAAAAAAATTAATATAAAATTTAATCACAAATTTGTGAAGGTATATTTCGTTTATTTAAAATTACTGTGTTTCTAATCGATATAATGAAATACAAATAATTAAATGATCATTAACGGCTATATATTACAGTATTTGACCAGGGTTTTAATTTGGCAAAAATAGCAAGGGTTACAATTGTTCATGTTTTATTTAATTACTTCTTATTCTTTTGTAGTCAGTCATATGTTTAAATATTGTTATATATAATCTCGATTTTAATGCGGAAGTACTGCTTTGATATTTTCGATACTGTATGTTTCGAAACTGTTATCTGATATACATTTAAATTGATGTACCCAGGTAAGGCATTGTCGCATGTAATGGAGACCCAGACCCAAGACAGTATAGGCAGTGACACAAGGCATTTTCTTTCATTCTTTCTTTTTTTTCATTTCTATTTATTAAGTGATAATACACATATATATTTTTTAATTTATTTTAATATAATGACCAGCAAAACATGCAAAGCAATAAAGTATATTAATTTTATTCATATCAAAATAATATAACATTAAATATTCAAAATTTTATAAGAAAAGATAATACATCAAAATTTATATTTCATAAAAGAAACGTGATATAACAATTATTTTTTTTTTATTTTATTGCTATTTAATTATTTTTTAAGAAAGAGAATACTTTGCAATACATCTGAATATTGCACAAAAATTTCTTTGTTATTAAAATAATAAAAATACATAAAGTTTAACTTCGTATACATAATTATACTCCCCATTAATACTATTAATGGGCAATAATTTTTGTTTTTAAATTTTGTTAGTATCTCCTGACTTGGGTAATATACAAGAAAGTGTGAACGTTGTTCGCAGAAAAATTTTCTTCTTTGCAGAAAATCTTTTAGCATTATTCATTAAAAAAAAAAAGATAAAAAGAAAATATCCCCCCCCCCCCACCCATTACAGTTACACTTTATTTTTTTAGAATGCTTTTACGGTTCATATAAATAACATCTTACTTAAACAAAACATAACAAACCAAACTCATAAGTATGTTTTAAGCTGCCAATTCTATAAAAGAATAATTGAACTAGTTCAAACTGAAATTTCATTGGTTGCTGTTGCATGATGTCATAGGAAAAATTATGATGCAAGCAAGAGATGCTGTGATTGGCGAATCGCGAATGAACTCTAAAAAACGAATCACTGTTACAGAGAGTGGTATAATCACATGTTTACATGCTGAAATCAGCAGTTGTTTGTCTTGAGCATTAGGAAAAAATCCTAAATTATGTTCTTTAGCAGTACATGCTGTCTGTTTTTTTCCAAACGATCCCCCCCCCCCCCCATGCTATGTGAGGTTATAAAATGAGTTATCCAAGTTTAACATGGACAGTAGCTTACCAATTTTACAATGAAGAGCATCACAAAAAGAACTATCAAACTCATTTAATTTAGAAACATTCAGTGAAAATACAACAAACAAAAGGTCTGATACAATTGTTATTGAAATCATATAATCAACTGTGGAAGAAAATCATATTTATTGAAATTTTATTTTTTCCGACTGAGTGAAAATAATACCTGGACCGGGAGTCGAACCCCAGATCTTTGACTTACAATTATTTTAATAAAAATTGTATTTCTTTCTCCCATTGTTTAATGGTGTTTTCCATTTCCTGCGGCTTGTTTCTGTTGAGCTATCTACATGATAGACCAGAGACGTTTCTGCCTAAAGGTTGTCTGAGTGAGTAATGCTGACCGGTTGTCGACCTGGATAGCTCAATTGGTAGAGCCTTGACCTTGTAAGTCAAAGATCCGGGGTTCGACTCCCGGACCAGGTATTATTTTCACTCAGTCGGAAAAAATAAAATTTCAATAAAAGGTCTGATAAATCAGTGTTGGTTAGATTTTAAAAAACTTGATAGTAGTAAAAGGTGACTCTTCGTCTTTTAAGCAGAAATTCAATACTAATAGTGGTAACTTTGTTCTGAAATTCAAACATCTTAATTTTTCTGCCTTATTTCGGAAAATTTTTCATCAAGATTTTGTGTTCACAAAAAGTTTTTCATTTTATCTAAGTCTGAGCATCTCTACAATGTTACACATACCATTTTAAATACAGCAGAAATTGTAATGAACCTTAATAATAGACATGGTTCTCTCCCCCCCCCCCCCCATGCAGAGGAAAGGCATTTACAAAAGATGAAAAGATGATAGACAAAAAAAATTAAACTCATCTTTTGCAACTTTGTGAAAAGTGTTTTGATGTGAATCTACACTTACAGCACAGTTTTTTCCTTACAGTGTGGAATACATCACAGTGTAACACTGATGATTTCACAGACACAATACATTACCCGATATACAGAGATGCTATCATTTTAATTTATTCCGTAGCACTCTTGGTACCCGCCTCTTTTTTACACCTAAACATTAACAAAAAAACAGTTTTTCTTATTTAATCGTAATTACTTATATTGAATAAAAGTTTTCTATGAATAAAGTGGTGTGAAAAAAAGGCAGAGATTAACAATGCTACGGAATAAATTAAAATGTTGGCATCTCTGTATATGTATCTCAGGGATGTTGTACATGTTTGAAAATGTTCTCTATTTATGACATGGCATAGATATTACACTGAAGCATGCATGAAACTTCACAATAATATCACTGTATCCGGGACATACTTTTCACAAATCAATATGACTGCATACAAGAAGTTGTTAAAGTAACGTAAAATGCTATCAAAATGAAGTATTATTCACAGTTCAAAATAATGGTACCTGAATGGGATGGTACAATATATCTACAATTACTTGGAACCAAGTGTGTTGTATAGGTACAGACAGAAAAAATATTTTTTCCTATTAGATCTTTCAAATATCTGCATAACTGCTAAAAAATATCTAAATCTGATTCAAGATATAAAGTTTACACATACCTTCATGATGAGCACTATCATCATCATCTTCAGGAAAGCCTAAATTCAATGGTTCTTCACTATCGGGTTTCTTTTCAAATACATTTTCTTCTGACCCCTTAAATAAGAGAGAAAAAAATGAAGAAAAAAAGAAAATTGTGTTTAAAGTTTTTTTTTTAGATATTTCAAAGTTTAAAAAAAAAAAAAAACCTTTATCCTTCACAATTACTCATGTTTGATTTTGAAATTCAACATTAGATAAACAAAGAATTCAATTGGTGAATCTATGGCATTTAAATAGACAAATAAAGCACAGTTAATTATGCATGATTTTAATTAATGTGAATTTTATTTACTGTATGGTGATTCATCAGAACAATAGCAAATGTTACAATTATGTTAGAATGGATACATATATGTGATCAAGGTTGTAGAAACCAGGAGGAGTTCAAAATTTAACCCTTTATCTACTGACAGTACTTTAGTACCATTGGATATAAAATTGAATTGAAGTAAGAAATGTCAATGGTAATTTTATAAGAACAGAACATATATACCTCACTTTAATCTCACTATCAAGGCTCGAAAATTATATACAAGACATTCAAAAAAATTCAGATTGGGCATGTATTTTTTCAAGCAAATACTTAATCAAGAATACATTTCCAAAAATAAAATATGCTAAAATAGTGTCTTGTTCTATGACTTTTACTTAAGTTAAAATGAAATAAACAATGTCAATATAGGTAAAATGTTAAATTATTTTCATCAGATATGTGAATGTTTTTTATTTGCATTTGAATAAGATATTTGTGGGCATACAAAAGTTTAATTTAAGCATGCATTGTCCAGAGAACATGCCCGATGGGTATGTAAAAATTTTGAGATTTTTCAAACACTGCCATTTTTGTTTAAAAAAGGAATTTATAATGTTGTTGCTGTTTTTCACTGGCCCTTTTCACAATCTTCATGTGTGTTACAATTAATTTATATACTACATTCCAGAATCTATCATCAGTCTTAGAAAAATATTAAAAAAATAAAAAATACGTAATTATATATATATATATATTGATTTCTTTTCGACCTCTATGTACTAAAGGCGCAGTAAAATGCCATCTCACTAAATTCTCATTAACTAATAGGATGAGGTGATATGCATAATTTTTATTACTTAAATCTTTAAAAATTACTTTTAAATAGATTTAAAAAAAAAAAAAAAAAGGGGTTTCAAATACATTTTTGGTTTGTTTCATAATGCAATAAATAAAGGGTTAAGGGCAGGGCTCGAAATTTGTGGTCGTTGGTTGTATTTTGCAACTAAATATTTCGTTTTGACGACCACAATTTTATAACTAGTTGTCACTTTGATACCTAGCATTCTTTTTCCCCTTCAATGTGCAGTTCTAATGTGTGATGAAAATACAGGAACTAGCAACAAAGAAGAAGAAGTAAATTCCTAGCATTCTTGTAAAAATATTAGCACTATCAAATTTTTAAAATAGAAAAAACTAACTAGATAAAGTATCAGTATTTTAAGTAATTGTAGCTTATGTACAATGTTTACACATATGTTTCTATGCATAAATAACAGTTTTAAAATGGCACCTAAGTACAACATAATGGCAACTAAGAAAACAATGTTAATTGCCATTTGGCACCCAACTTGCTGATTCTAATTTTGATCCCTGGTTAAGGGGTTAAACACTTAAAACTATTTATTTGATAAACATTTTAGCCTTAACTAAATATAAAACTACTTATGATTTAACCTTAATTATGATTTTCTGACCAACTTCAACTAAAAGGCCACATCTCTAAAATAATTTTTTAAGGTGACCATATTAGGGAAACTTCACTGTATTCATTTGTTCTGTGAGTAAGAACTGAATTTTGTAAATGGATTACTTTTTTTATTTTTTCTTAAAATAAAAGAATATTTTCAATGGTCGAGTGACTAAAAAATACCAGTTGGATGCTGACCATGTAAGCTCAGTACTAGAGTACTTGTATGTTATGCAAACTTATTATTATTTCACAATTCTAAATACTTATGTTAACAAAATATCCTCCAATCATCCCATATGCAATGTAATTTTCAAGAAGGTTTTTCCTCACCCCCCTCCCATTGTGCATGTGTTAGAGATTTCAAAATCCAACAGTACTTCAACCCTAGTAATAACTATGCCAAGTTTGAAATTGGTTCAATGGTTTCGGAGGAGATGCCAGACATACATACCCACATACATACAATGACTTTTATTTATATAGAGATATTAAATATGCCTATAATACATACTGTTTCATTATCATATTTTTTTAGAGCATTCATAAATTCTAAATGTTTTTTGTCTTCCTCAAGCTGCGCAACAGTCTGTTCTGAAGCTTGTAGTTTTTGTTGAGTGTTTGCTAATTCATCACGTAGCCATGCATTTTCTTGACAAAGCCTACGCACTTGAGCTTTGAGTTTCTGTTTTTCGGCTTCAACTGTTTGTAAATGACCAGCAAGAGCCATCATTACCTAAAGGAAAAGTAAAAAATAAGATTAGGATTTGTCATTTAATGAGCAAAGTTTTATTAAATTCAAAATTAAACAAGTATCAGATTATTAAAGAAAGTAAAAATAAATTTCTCAAGCATCCTATTACCTACCATAATAATAACTGACAAATGTTTTATTATGCAACCTTAATATAAAGCAAAAAATAAATAAAGTGAATACTTTGAAAAGTCACTATGATAAAATAAATGAAAAGAATTTATCTAAAATATCAATGCAGCCCCCGTGGCAGAAACACAGCGATACAGTGACATTTTCGCAGAACAGCATTAAGTTCTTGCAGAAAGGTTTTTCTTTTTGGAATAAAAAATTTTAAACTAAAAAAATTTCAGTGCAATAATTTGGCTAAAACTGTTTTGCAGTATAAGTTTTGTTTTTGCAGAAAGGTACCAAAGGGTTACTTACTACAGTGATGCAACAACAGCAAAAACATCGTGTGCTGTGTGCATACAGGACTGCTGTAATATTCCCTCTATGCACATGATCTGTGATTGCACTCTGTCTTGCTCATTTGTGCTTGTTGTCTGATGTGATTTCTCTTCTGTTTCAAACTATCCGCACGGTCTTTGAAGGAAACTGCCTTTCCTTTTTAAATAAATTTCTAATATTCATTCCTATAATTCACCCTCTTTTTTTTCTTTTTTCACACAATTAAAAGAATATTGCGGTCTGATCATTATGAACTTTCGATTTTATCTTTGTTACAGATTTTGCAAAAAACATATTTCTAGATTTTTTTTCCCCCCTTACCTATAAAATTGCCTCGACACCTCTTGAAAATAGAAAAAATAAGAAATCAATTAATTACTTTTATAATCTAACTGAAAACCGCACAAATCATTACACAATACGTATAACTAATAAAAAAAAAAAATCATGTGCAAGGCATTGCATAATTAAAATATACTGAGTCAGGACGGAGAGAAATACTTGTTTACATTAACAGAAACTTAGTTTAGTTTGAATCAAAAGTTGAAAGCGATACAGAAAGAAAGGGAATGCTATGATTATGCAGTATTTTGATTTTCATTAAAAAAAATTTTAAAAGCTCAGTTATATAGCTTAGGAATCTTTAAAAAATAAAACTTAAAATAACTGTCTTTTAAATTATTAGAAATAAATGATATATGCAAAGCTATTGAATTTTAACAGTAATGGTAAGGTGTACATGTTAAGGCCAATGACTGTGCTAGAGTTTCTACAAATGGGAGCCGTGTCCTGTGTGGAACTCTTTCTAAGGTGTCCATACATGAGTTTCGGAGAAAATCACGGAAAAATCCGATTTAAACAAATGAAGTGTTCTCCGTGGGAAATTTACTAAGATGTTTCAGTCCGCATTTATATTAGTTTCGGAGAAAATAACAGAAACATAAAACTGTTAACTTTAGTGACAAAATATTTACCACTGGAGAAAGAAAAAGAATATTTCCTGTAACATTTGTTGAAATAATTGAAAACGTGATAACTCAATTTTTATAATGCAGGAGTAATTCTAAAAAAATTTCAGATATGGAAACTAGTTTTTCACAAAAATCGGCAGCTTTAAAATAATTCTTCACGAAAACTGCACGATAAAAATTTGTATTTTGAAGCCAGCTGCAAAAACATGACTTATTTCAATAATCAAATACCAAACAAGTAATATCAAAAAAAAATTAAGTCAATTCCTACTTAGGTCAACGAAGAAAAATTTTATTTTAGTTACTTTTTATTAAATAATTACAATTTATTTTATTATTTGAGCACAAATAAAATGTCAGTCATTGCCACTTCGACTGCAGAACTCGTGCCTACTTTGTTCGCCTGACAAAGGGTTGTGTACTCTTTCGACCCAAAACGATTGTTGCGAGCATTTTAAGGTGTTGATTCAAATTCAAAGTTTTGTATGCAATACTTTAAAGCACCAGTTCTGAGGTAGTTTCTTACTATTAAATTTCTTTTTTCACTAGTCAATTTTTTGCAAAGTTTTTTTCATTAAAAGATAAAAAAAATTGACAACTTTATTTTAAATTATCACAGATCTATAGTTCAACCATTCGTTTTAAAGGTATTGACGAGATCTTTCAAAAGATACCCATATTGAAAATTTTCTTACCCCCAAGGGGGGAAAAGATCCTCCCACATGCACAAAACTGTATTAACATTAAGTGCCATCCATTAGAAGTTAAAAAAAATGTATTTGAACTTGAGTGGATGAATAAAAAGGATTTTATTAACGATTGAAAATTTAAACAAGATATATAAATACATATAGGGAGAGTGTGAACTAATAGTAGGAATTGAAAAAAGGATATTGATTATGAGTTCTAAATAATTACATGTTTTTAGCAAAATAATACCTATTTTAGCAATTAATTTCAATTCTGTATTTTTTTATAATTAGCAATAAAATAATTCCGTATTTCAGTAAATTGCCCCAAAATTATTGCGTATGTTGCAAATCATCTTTGAAAAAACAAGAATTTTACCAATTAGAATCGAAATAAAGCCTATTTCAACAATTAATTCTTGTTAAATATAAATTTTGTTAATTAGCAGAGAACTGATTGCATATTTCCATTTCCACTATCGGCTACAAAAATATCACAATTTACAAAAATCATCTTTTAAAAAATCGCGATCTTTATCAACTAGCAGCTAAATAATAGTGCATTAAACATAAATGTTTTACTATTAGTGGTGAAACGATCTCGTATTTCCGAAATCTACTGTAAAATTCTGTATTTCGAGCTCTAGCTTTGAAAAAATAAAGTGCGAATTTCATTGCTTAACGACAAAATAATTGAGTATTTCGAATTCAGCTTTCAAAAGAATGCAATTTTCATCGATTGTTTCTGCAATCACCATATAGTAAAAAAGTGAATTTTGAGAATCAGATTTGAAAAAAGCGTTTTTATTATCGATTAGCTAGAAAATGGATTAGTTGCAATTTTACATAAATTTGTGACAATTATCAGTGAAATGGTTCGCTGTTTTTTGTTTCAGTTGCAAAAGTATTGCATAATTTGAGACTATTCAGCTTTGAAAAAAGTGTGAATTTCATCAATTAGCGGTAAAGATTTTCCGTATTTAGGAATTCAACTCTGAAAAGGGCACAGATTTCATTGATTAGCAGCTAAATAATTGCATATTTTGGTAACTGACTGCAAACATAACGCAAATTTCAGGAATCGACTTTTTAAAAGAAAGTGAATTAATATAAATTATGTGCGAAATTATGGTGTATATTATCAATTATTGGCGATTAAATGTAGATTTTGTAAATTTGTAGCGAAATAATTACGTATTTCAGTAACTAGCCTTAAAATTTTGCGGATTTCCATAATCAGTTTATTGATTAGTCAGCAGCAAAAGTAACATATTTAAGTAGTTAATGGTAATAAAGAGTAAAATTTATCCATATTTCAGCAATTGGCTGTAAACTAAATGCACATTTCGTTAACCAACTTAAAAAAAAAAAAAAAAAAAAAAAAAAGTACAAGCTGTGTAGATTAGCAGCTAAATAATAGCCTTTTACAGCAGTTAATTGCAATTAAACATAAATTTTATCAGTTAGTAATGAAATTGTAGCTTTTAGATCTATATTTTGTTTTGGCTTATTTATTTTTTTCATACATTTAAAAAAAATTTCCTTCCTGTTTTTTTTTTTTTCCCCTCTTATATCTGTACTGATAAGTATAAAGGATTTAAGTCCAAAAATGTCGATTTTGAGTTAAGTACATAGTCAGACCCAGAAAAAAATTCTCTATCGATTGGTATAAAGGATTTAATCCATGTCATTTAGTCTTTGAGAAAAATCCCTTGGTAAAAAAAGATTCAAGTCAGAAATTTAGCATTAATCTTAGTACTATAAAATATTTAATTCAATTTTTTCCCTTTATAAAATGAAGGTTGACAATCACTGAACGGTATAAAGGGTGTAAATCAACATAATCCCTTTTTCCTAATCCATTCTTCTGATTAGTTTTTAGTTAGTTAAATTTTATTTTTCGTCTCCTGAAAAATCAAGAATATGGACTTAAATCCTTTATACTTATCAGCACAGATATATTCCCATATATATATTTTTTTTTTTTTTTTTTTTTTTTTTAAACTTTTAGCTCCTATTTTCCTTTCCCATTATTTTTTGTCCAAAGTTCCCTTTAGTCAACAAATTAATAAAACAAAATTCTTTTTTTTTTTTTTTTAAATGTTCCCTTTTAACTAATTTTTAATTTTTTCTCACTCTTTTATATTATTATAGTTTAAAAATATATTCTAAAAAACTCATATGGATATTACTTTGTGGATTCATTGATAAGTTACTGTGTAAAAATATTTTTATGTTTGAATACTAAAAATTTGTATTAAATGTTTAAAAATTATTTTTGTTAACATTTCATGCCTTATCACTCTTATTCTTATTTTTTTTTTTTTTTTCTGCAATAATAATTAAAATAAGGTCACACTGTTTAACTTTGTAAGCTAGTACGTTAAAATATGATTTATTTTTTCATATTATTGTTTTATCTAGTTGAAAGATTACAAATTATAACAAAATTAAATAAAGCAAATAGCTCTTTACTATTTCTTCAGAAATTCTAGCTGCAGGTAAGTAACATTTTCATTTGCTAATATTTTAATTCCTGTCTTCCTATGAATCACTTTATTTATTCGGTTAATTTTAATTTTCTTAGTATTGTTTCGTAAAGATTATATTATTATTATTACTATTATTAATCTTTAATTTAAAAAAATTCTGTACCCTAGGGTGGTAAAAGACGCCATGTTAATTTTGTGAAAAGAGCACCATATCCTTTATGTGCATTTTTAGATTTATATAGAGACATTAAGCACAAATATAGTTACTATAAACGAGAAAAGACAGTGGGGGGAAAGAAAAAGGGAATAAAAAATGTTCATTTTCTTTATTTATGACAAATATATGTCATTGAGCACATCAAAGACATGGTGGTAACTCTTTCCACAAAATGGACATGGTGTCTTTTCCCTCCGCATTACATAATTACTTCTTACTAAATATTAATATGAGGTTATAAAGTTAAAAAAAAAAAAAAAAAAAAAGCTGATGTAGATTTGATATTAATTTAAACATATTTAGAAACAAAAAAGCTAGTCTTATTGATAGTTAGTAATGCATGTATTTATTATTGAATAATATCGTCTTGCAGAAAGAAATTAGCTCTAGTGAGGTTTGTCACAGAAAGCAAGAAAAAATTCTGCCACAGGGAATGCAGCACAGAAATCTCTTGGGGTATTTTTTACACAAAATGCTGTTGTTGTTGTTGTGTGGATAAAACCAATTGACTACGCTAGGAGTATGGGTGGAATACCCTGGGGTCTTTCTAAGGGATTCTAGTCTGTATTTACACAAGTTTCAGAGAAAACCACAGAAAACTCTGAATGGCTAGGTGAATGAGCATGGCATGGGATCGAACTGGCACTACCTATCTACCAGCTTTGAATGCAGAATCACTCGGCCAATGGCGCAGGTTTTACGCCTAATGAATTCAATCCAGCAAGCTGATTTCATGGATATTAATGATGAAATTTTAACATTATATCTTGTGTGCTAATTCTTTAATGTTTCATTCCATATTTTCTTTTTAAAACTGCTAAATTAATTACAAAAATGTCTATTAGAAACATAGCTGATCCTAAATATGTAAAAAGAAAATTATATTATTATTATTTTAATTTTTGAGAATTTTTTAGTTTGAAACACTTATATGTTAACTTGATTAAATGAAAATAATAATAAATTTGATTAATAATTAACTTTGTAAATAAACACTATAAATAGTGAAAAACTTGTGATAGATGTTTCAGATCAAAATACAGCATGACCTTTCATCAGGTGAAAGAACTAGGCATGAATCTATCATTAAAGCAGCAATTGCACACTTGCACCTACTAAGAAATTTAAAGTGACCTCTGAATTTGGCTTTCTCTGAATTATAGTTTGTCAAATATTGGAGTAGTGCTGCAATCTAGCGAACATACAAGAACAAAGAGTTTAAAAATTGATTAAAATAAGCTAAAAATATTGAAAGATTGCTGCATAAAAAAAATGTTAAGTGTTTGGTTTCAATATAAAATCAATGAACATTAAATAGTTAAGAGATACAATCTTTATAACTTGTAACATAGAATATATTATTTTTGTAAATAACACTCTCAATAACAATAAACATTGTAGTTAAGACCAATTGACTAGACATGGTCCTAGGCCTTTCATAGCAGATTTTCTAAAGGATCCTAGACGTTATCAAATGTATTTTTGACAGATTGAAATTTTTTAATTATAAGTAACATTTATTTATTTATTTATTTATTTTTTTTTTTTTTGGGGGGGGGGGAATTTTTATTTATTTATTTATTTTCATTCAAAAGTTAAAACAATATGAACAAAAATATCTAGAATACCTACAGAAGACGTACTTAAATGCCTTTATCAAATAATTTCATTTTTATCATTATTATATTTGTGTTTATCTATACAACATATAAATACAATAAAACAATAGAAGAAAAAAATTAAATAGGCAATCTTCTCTCTAACTCACAAGCAATATAAAGCAAATAATAGTAAACATATTAAATGTGAAATAACTTACAAAATGATTATTTTGAATTTCACACATTTTAAAAATAAATTATTTTTCAAATATAAAACTTTGGTATTTTTCAATTTGAGGACTGCCCCACTCTTTTGTGAATCTGGCAAGTCATAGGTGAGGCAACACCCAACTAAGTGCTATAGTAGAACACAAAATCATTAGAGATTTCTTTCTCTCACACAATTCCAATAAATTATTAATAATTAATATATATAGTATTAAATATTAATTAATTATTAATATATATATAGTATTAATATCATTTACTATTTCAATTTATTATAAACATTTTAATTCATTTTTTATTGTTTCTGCTAATTTAAGCTACATATTTTTCATATAATTTGACAGTTTATTGTGGGACCACGAAAGAAATCTGTCAGATCACTAAGTGACAATCCTCAAAACAGGAAAGAACCAATTTTTTAAAATAAATATATTTTTTAAACTGCATTTTTTTTTTTTTTTTTCAATACACATAATATAAACATTTGAAATCAGATTTTAAATATTTCATTATTTATCTATAAAGTACGAAAAATGAAGTAAGTAGATTTTTCACCCTTAAAAGCTGCAAAATTTTAAAATATCAATTTTTGAAAAATCAGGTCAAATTTAATGTTGCAAATTTTCTGTGTGAAAATAGTATTAAAAAAAAAAAAAAAAAAAAAAAAAAAACTATTATGAATGAGTAATTTTGATTACAAAATTTCCCATAAAATATAATGGGATTCAGCTACAGGCAATATGTGTCCCCTTAAAGCTTTTGATTTAGAAACCCATTATTCAAACAATCTATAGGCTTCAAAGGTCCAACCAAAACCATGGATAAGTTGAAAAAATGAATTATTTGCCTATTTCTATAAGCTTCTAAAAATTAATCATGGCTTTCCTGGAAGTTAAGTTTACACTTAAGAACTCTTCTCTTTAGAAGAACCCATGGTAAAAACCTAGTTGTTTTCTTGTTTAACTAACAAGAATATGTAACTGTAAATTGCCTGACATTATAGGAAATTAAAGAATCCAAAAGATGTTATATAGCATCAATAAATAAAGTTTATAAATGCTTAATTTTTATTTATTTATTTTTTTTTTTTTTGAGTAGAATTTTAAAGATAAAAAAATAAATTCTTCACGACATTTTAAATTTTTTGAAATTTAAATACTTCAAAAACTATTCAAAAGAATTTCACATTTTTTATTTTATTTATTTATTTATATGTTCGTCAGCTGTAAAAATAAGACAGGGAATTTTTTTTTTTTTTTCTTATTTAATTGTAAGGTCAAAAATTTTATTAGACACATTCTGTATGAGAAGTCAGGCTATCACATGTTAAGATAATTGTAGATGTGGTAAGTCTACTACTAATAAGCAACCAAACAATACTTATTCAACAATGACCATAAAAAAAGATTGCTTTTATTATTTTACAAGAAATTGTAGGAAAAAAAAAAAAAAAAAAAAAAACTTAAGAGGGAGGTACTCTAGCATGTGCTCGCCCTCAAAACACAGCTCTAATACCTGAACATGAAGAGAACTATTCTGACAATTCACCAGGGGTTGGTCCAAGTTTTAACTTTTGGAGCCCATTTTTGTAAAAAACAAATTATTTTTTTGAAATTTTTATTTATTTTTGTAAAAATCTAAATATTTTTGTGGAAAAAAAAAAAAAAGAATTGTTGCTAGAAACCTTTTATTTTAGCAATTACTCTATCTAATGTTTAATATCAAGTTATTAGCATTTTATTAAACAAGTATAGACACTCATTAAAAATAATACTGTAAACATGGAAAATTTTTACAAAAGTATTATTTTTATAAGACAAAATTTTATGAAAGGGCTGTTTTTATAAATCTGAATTTTGTGAAGGGACCCATCTTAAGGATTTTAATTTTGTGAAGGGGCCCATTTTAGAAATTTTAATTTTGTGAAGGGGCAGCAAAAGAGTCCCAATTTTTGCCTGGATCGACCCCTGTTCATAATATTTTGTTATTTGCTGGGACGCCTAAGCTGCTTGAACAGCATCTCATGTACAGAAATGAATAGTGTACAGTTGCTTATGTTTTAGCTTGCCACAAACCTTGATGGAATATCCCACTAAGTCCAGCAAGGTAGCAAGTAGAACAGCACATGCTGCTTTACCCTTAAATGTGTTAAATAATTATTCAAAGAATCAAATTTCTGAGTTAAGGTTCTCTTAATCATGATCATTTTATATGAAACAAATGCTAAATAAAAATACCATCTTCAATAGTAAATTATCTTTAAAAAACTAGAATTTATATAACATTTTACCTGAGCTTCACCCAATCCTAACTCAATAGATTCGAGTGTCTTTTTAATAATGGTTGTCTTTTCTTCAACAACATTAGTGTCATTTGGTTTTTCTTGTTGAACAGCTTTCAGAGATGTGAGAAGGCCATTTAAAATAGAATTGTGTTCATTTTTTAAGGCCTCTAGGCCTTGTATTACAGTTTTTGTATTTGTAATAATTTCTTCTTGTGTCATCTGCGTCATCTTGCCAATGTTTTCTATCTTCTTTCTAAACAGAAGAGAAAAAATAAAATAAGAAATAAGTAATAATAAAATAAACAAATTACTTCAATAACAATAATAATAATTCAATATTAATGTATTTCCTTTATTTCAAATAAATAAGTTTAAAGAATAAATAAATAACACAAAATTTGATAGACCAATTGCGATAACAGAATTATACCTTGAACTAGAACAGGTTCATTCAATGTGAACATTTAGAAGACTCAGGCATATAATAAATTCTTTTTTAATTAGATTTTAATACCTAATTCATGTTTTACAGAAGACTGTATTCAACAAAAGCTACACTACATGTTTAGTAATATTTAACAGAATGTACATTTGAACATGAAACTAGTATGTTGCGGTTACCACAAGACTTTCTTCTACATTTTCCTGTACAAATTATTTATTAAATTATTATTTATTAAAATTATTTTCCATTATGAATGCAGACGATTTGCATCTCAGAGAAATATATCACTAAATGCTGAAAAAAAGTAATTTTTCTACTATTATCTGACGATTTTTTTTAACCCTCTCTTAAAAAAAGAAGAAAAAACTAGTATGTTGTGGCCACCACAAGACTTTCTTCTATATTTACCTATACATATTCAATCAGTAACAATATTTAAAAAAAAAAAAAAAAAAAAAGTACGATTTTTTTTTTTTTTTTTTTTTTTTTGTTAAAAGTGAAAAAAATCGATAACTTTGTTTTAAATTATCACAGATTTATAGTTCAACCATTCGTTTTAAAGGTATTGACGAGACCTTTCGAAAGATACCCATCTTGAAAATTTATCCCACCCCGGGGGGGGGGGGGTACTTCCCCCCAGGGGGGGTAGCGATGCCCCCCCATGCAGAAAATTTTTTTCCTAGTTACATACTACTATTATCAATAATTCATATTAATTTTACAATCACAAGTTTAAAACAACTCTTATTATGCACATTTATACGAATTTTTGTCCTATGCTGCCATGTTAAAAATTTAGATAAAATGCTATCACAGCGCCAGCTGTTGAGCTATTGATCCCCAAACATAATCAGCACCAGCTAATGTCGGGGACAAACTAAATACCAAGTTTGGTTAAATTTCGTTTAAAAAAAAAAAAAAAAAAAAATTGCGATATTTTTCTAAGTTTTTTTTTTGTTAAAAGTAAAAAAAATCGATAACTTTGGTTTAAATTATCACAGATTTATCGTTCAACCATTCGTTTTAAAGGTATTGACGAGATCTTTCGAAAGATACCCATCTTGAAACTTTGCCCCCCCGGGTGGGAACTCCCCCCCCCGGAGGGGGGGCAACCGATGCCCCCACATGCACAAAAATTTTTTCCAAGTTAACTATTACTATTATCAACGAGACCTTTCGAAAGATACCCATCTTGAAAATTTCCCCCCCCCGGGGTGGGGAAACCGATGCCCCCCCATGCACAAAATTTTTTTCCTAGCTAACTACTACTATTATCAATAATTCATATTAATTTTACAATCACAAGTGTAAAATAACTCTCTTTATGCCCATTTATACGGAATTTTGTCCTATGCTGCCATGTTAAAAATTTGCATAAAATGCGATCACAACGCCACCTATTGAACGATTGATCCCAAAATCTAATCAGCACCAGTTTATGTCAGGGTGCAACTAAATACCAAGTTTGGTTAAATTTCATTCATTGGTTCGTGAGATACAGCGTCCACAAAAAAATGATACAGACAGACAGAAAGACAGACATTTTCTAAAAACTATTAATTCGTGTTCTCCATATCCCAAAACATGTAAATCCATCAAAAAGTGGACTTCGAAAATTTTCGCGAATCCAATACTTTCTCTATATTACATATAGAAGAAAGTAAAACAGAACTTTGTTCTAATATATTACAGATCTATGGTTCAACCGGTATTGATGAGTTCTTTTGAAAAATACTCAGAATGAAAATTTACACAAACGATGCTCCTACATGCACACATTTTTTTACCTTGTTTACTACTATTATTTTCAATAATTCACAATAATTTCAAAATCATTCATAAAAAAATAACTCTTTTTATGTACATTCACGTGAAATTTTGTCCTATACTGCCATATAAAAAATTATTAAACAAAAACTCGATGACAGCGCCACATGTTGAACCATTGATCCCAAAATGTAAACAGAACCAGTTTAGGTCAAGATCCAATTAAATACCAAGTCTGGTTAAATTTCGTTAGCTGGTACATGAGATACAGCATCCAAAAAATTTATAATACACACACAGGCAGAAATTTTCTAAAAATGGTCAAATCATATTCAGGATACATCAAAACGTACATATATTGAAAACCGGAAGTTGAGAATTTTCATGAATCCAATACTTCCTCTTCTTATACATATAGAAGAAATAATACAAAGCATATTAAAATAGTGTTAATCAACAACTAAATACTAGAACTCATGCATTAAACATCAATGAAATTTTGTTTACCTTTTTATTAATCTAAGTAGTTCAAAATTACTGTTGACTTAACAAAATATTGTTATCAAAATGTTGGCTTTCTTAAATATAAAAAGTGACCTGCAAATAAGCACGCAGATCCTATTCAATGAATACACTCTGACAAATATTCTTAAAACTATATAAAATAACTGTCACTGATAATAAATACACAACAGTCTTGTAAACAGTGTTACATACACTGTAGCAGGAATGTCATTTGTTCAGTAATAATGACCAACAACTTATTGCAATCTTTTAGAGACAAAACACTCAGCTCGAAGTCTGAACATATACAGACTGTTTCAAAAGTAAGATTTTTTCTTTTATAATCATAGCATTAGTTGAGAAGATCCATTAAGTTCTGCAGCACAAACCAATAGAACATTCTAGAAAAACCCCTGAATTTCATTCTTAATTAAGACAGGCTTCCCGATTTTTATAACCTAAACTACACATTTTTGTAAATTTGGCTCTTGTTAAGGGTGACCTCTGAAGAAGTAAATGGAGTGTTTTTACTTGTGCCTGTAAATCTACTTTTTCAGCAACAACAGATCTAATGCAGAAAAGATATTTTGCAACAATATTTACACTAACCTTTGTGGCAATTAAATTTTAATAATAATTAGTTACAAATTAAAATTTAAATAGGTTTATTTATTATCATTGTTGTAACTCTTAAATTTGTTTATGAACTCTGAAATGTGATCTGCCAGTATGCTTTCTTTTAATGTGAAAACTTCTGTTGAAACACTGTAAGTCAGCTTTTTTTTTTTTTTTTTTTTTTTTTTTCTATACCTTTTAATGATACAATACAATGCTACAATTTCGTATATCACCTTAATAGTTCATAAAGCATGCTCACTCACTATGTATATATATATATATATATATATATATATATATATATATATATATATATATATATATATATATATATATTATCGGGTATAAAAATTAAAATTTTGTAGTTCTTGAAATTGGATCCCTTGAAACTACCAATTTTATAAAATTCTGTGCCTCTTTCTATACATTATTTCAATTTATAGCAAATGTTTAAGATCAATATATAAGGATTTTAAGCCAAGGAAAAGTTTTTCCCATAAACTATATGTTATATAATACACATATCATTACTGGGCATACTAAACATATTTTGATAATGATATTTTTAACAGAAAGGATCATGATTTTTAATGGAAAACAATCAGAGAAACAGAAAAATTAAATAAACAGCAAAACTATTTTGAGAAAAGCATATGAAATTTACCCTTACACATTCATATTTTAAAAATTAAATACATAAACATATAAATAAGGCCAAAAGAGAGAGAGAGAGAGAGATTCAAGCATTGCACATGAAGTGGGAGGCTAGCTAGAGCAGATAAATTTAGAAAAAGCATTTATCTGCAAATAATGTCTTAAAAACTGCAGTAGGTATTGTTTCAAAATTTACATTATTTTAAACTGTAATAAAACAAAAATCTGGATACTCGATCACTTTATTTATTCATTTGTTTATTTTTTACTTATTTAACATTTACTTATTTTATTTTACTACTTATTTATTTTTTATTTTATTTTTCTTTGGCACAAAGGAGAAGGGGGGGGGGGATAAAGTTAAACCTCAAATCAATCATCTCAATGACTTCTGTACAATCTGGAGAACCAAACATGTACGAGGTGTGGCTATTAAATAACGAGACTATTGCTGCTACAGATGAACTACATATGCGCCAAATCCGAACGACCGATAGCTGTGTAGCGTAAAGCCTTCTCTTTCGATTGCAGCACCTCCCGTGTTTCTAGAGAAATCAGTCTGGTCGTAACCTTCATTTGTGTGAGAGGTGTTTGTTTCGTTTTGCCGGAAAAACGTGATAAGTGTAAAAGTAGAGCGACGAATTGTCGTGAAATTTCACGTGAAACTTGGTAAAACCGCTAGTGAAACTTATCTTTCATTAAAACAAGTTTATGGCGATGAATGTTTATCACGTGCGCGTGTTTATGAGTGGTTCAAGCGTTTCCAAGATGGCTGAGAAGACTTTGGAGATGATGACCGAAATTCAAAGCGATGATGATCCTTTTTCTCGACATTCATGGTATTATGTACCTTCACTTGGTTCCTGAATGTCAAACTATTAATCAACATTACTATCTTGAGGTGCTGGCTCAAATCCGTGAAGGGGTAAGGAAAAAACGACCCTAATTGTGGAAGAACAAGTCATGGGTTCTCCATCAAGCCAACGTGCCGGCTCACGCGTCATTGTCTGTCAAGGCGTTTCTAGCCAAATACAACATCCCAGTTTTAGACCATCCGCCTTATTCGCTTGACCTGGCCCCATGTGACTTTTATTCGTTCCCCAAAGTTAAATCTGCATTAAAAGGAACACGATTTGAGTCAGTTAAAGCCGTGAAAGAAAAAGCGGCACGCCTCATGCAGAAGCTTACAGGACAAGACTTCCAGCACTGTTTCGAACAATGGAAAATTCGCATGGAGCATTGTAGGGAGAGAGGAGGGGTGTATATTGAAGGTGATAATAATTAAATATGTATAAATTTAAAATAAAATTTTTTACAGCAATAGTCTCGTTATTTAATAGCCACACCTCGTATATTTGTAAGACTCCTTACCTTTTTTGCATTAAGTGCAAACAATGAAATTAATAATTATAAAAAGAAAAATTTTACACTTCGTTTAAAGAACTATTGTTTCACCCGAGTACGTAAAAATATAAATTATTATTTTCCCAAAAAGAAATATTTGTTATATTTGGGGTATTTGGCAATGTTATGTTTATAATATTGGTACACATACACATTTAATTATTCATGAAATAACCGTTGTGAAAATTATTTAGTGTGCATAGATATCTTATTTTATTCTATGTTTTAGAATATATATTTTAAAATAAATGCTTCTTTTATTACATCTGACAATTATTTTAGGAAGCTACAATATAAGAGGAAGAAGAGCTAAAATGTTCAGTACCTACCAATAACAGCATACACTGAAAATCTCTCGCTGTTGAAATTGATACCGGCATTATTCTTTGACGATTTTATGAATAATACTGACGACGTTATTTTATCAGAACAGAGAAGAAATATATCGCAGTAAACACAATGTCCAACTTTTCATCCCGTCATCACCGAGATAAAGAAGCAATAGTAATAAACAATGAAGCCTTTTTTTTTTTTTTTTTTTTTTTTAAATCATAGTTTCGACATTACGTGTGATCTTTTATGCTGCATTTCCTTTGGCTGAATATAAAATGCTTGCCAACACTCAAAAATAATTTTTACATTTCTTGTTTAACCCTTTCAGTCGCAGTGTTCCCGCTGATGGAACACCTAATTTTAATTCTCAAGTGCAAAAACTCATCCCGGAAATTTTTTAGCAAAAATTTACATTTATAACATAGCAGAAAAGGCCCTTTTTTTAACGTGAAAATTTAAAATTTCTTCTATTTTAATTATGTTCGTAAATTCCGGTGACAGTGTAATTTAAATTATCCGAATTACCTTGCGCCGCAAAGGGTTAAAATACTCCGGAATAAATTGAAATGTTGGGATCTATGCAACTTTTACGAGTTTTTGTTGTCGATAATGTTTACTTATAAAGTGATTTATTTATTAAATTAAATATTATTTGAATTTAATAAGGTTTACTTACAGATGTTTCAAACCGAAAATTTCTCGAAAAGGAACAACGCTAATTTTTTATTTTTTAAATATTTATGATCAGCTATGTGTCTAAAAGCCATTTTTAAAATTAGTTTAGTAATCTTTAAAATAAATTAAGTAGTGAACGTTAAAGGGTTAATTTCTGCAAATTCTAACAGATTGGAACTGCACATTAAGGCTTTTTATATTTTTTATTACAAAGTTACAAAGCACATAATTTTACACAGTAAACTGAAGTTTTAAAGCTGCAAAGTAACCTCTTCAAGATCAAAATGTTACCTAGAAATTTATCATTTCTTTTTTTTTTTTTTTTGTTTCCAGTAACTAGATTTATCATTTTTTTCCCCAGTAACTAGATTAAAATAAAATAATAATGACAGAAAGAACAAAAAAAAAAAAAAAAAAAAAAAAAAATTAAGGGGAAAATCGCGCAATCAAAAAAAGAAAAATTGTTTTCATTAGCAGAAAATTAATCCAGAAACAGGACAATTGCTGTCAACTGAAATACTAAATGATGAATTTTACTCTTATCTCTTACAAATGGCTCATTCAGCAATTTCTAATTAATGCACACATAAACTCGAAAATGAAAGTCCGCATTAATTAAAACAAATTTGGAAGTACAGTGAGCTCCCGATTATCCGAAAGCGGATTATGCGCGTTGCGGATTATCCGCGGGAGGGGGAAAAGGGCGTGATCAAGAGAGAATGTCTTCCCAACAAAAACAATTTTTCTTTTTTTCTTTTCTTTTCTCTTTTTTTTTTTAAGAAAATATAAAGAACTGTCGCTTTTGTTTTATTTTTTATACAGCACAGTACGGTGTGGTTTAATTTAGCTCATAAATTAGCTTACAGATTGTACCTTGGCTTCTCATCGTATATACAATTTTTGTCTATTGTTTTTACATCCTTTCGTACATAAAATACAAATATTTTTACTACAGATTGTGAATGTTTTCACCGTTTGTATTATGTTTTACATTCAATACAATCAAGTCTTTAAGGCAGAATATATACATACCTATCTATTTATTTAAATGTCATTTTCCACCTATTTTTTAGCCTTTTTGCGATTTATCCGCGAAACACATGCCACTCAATTTTACAGAAAATCGAAAATATAATGTATAACACTTTTAATGAAAGTTAGCAATGTAAACATAGTATTTACTTACGCGATACGAATTTTGCAGCAGTTCTTGCAAGAACGAAATTACAAATAACTAATAGTAAAAAATTCGCCGGAGAATTGGTGTTTAAAGTAATAATAATAAAAAAAAAGTGTAAACGTCATAAATTGGGGGTGGGGGGGACGCATTCGCAGATAAACAAAATAAGCACGAGCACAGCAAACAAAGAGGCAACGCACAAAATCGAAGAGTAACGAGATAGAATAAATAAAACTGAAAATCAACGTGACAAGAATTCCATAAGATGGTGGGGGGGGGGGGGGGGGGAGAGAGAGAGAGAGAGAGAGAGAGAGAGAGAGAGAGAGAGATCAAAAGTAACGGGCAAGAGAAAGTTATGTCAGTAATTCCCAAGCATCAGACATGAAAAGTGCCGATATATCATTAACAAGATATTCCGAGTTTTTAAATATGTAAAAAGCTTCATAATCCACGTGGGAATAAGAGATAGCAAAAGAAATAATGGTATCTTTAGAAAAGTGAAAGTATTGACCATAAAATCAGTAATGGGAAGCAACAGATGATTTGGAGATCTCATAGCTGCCAACATTACTAATTTTTAAATCAGATTTATCACCAGTATTTTTAAACAAGAATCTGTCACATACATTTTCGACGAAACTGAAAACATTTATAAAAACTTTCCAATAAGAAGTCTCCATTGAAAATAACGGAGACAGCATCTAGGCCATTTCTTCGTTATGAACAATCCCTAGGTGTTCATTTATTCTATATTTCATATTATTTGTTATTTAAAATAACTAATAATAACATAAACCAACTCTCTGAAAGCAAAAATGCTATCACATAGTAATAACATATGCTATCATAGTTTAAAAGTATCATATTTCTATTTTAATTTAAAATTAAGCAATAGGGATAACAAATTTTTAAGGTTAATAATCTATCTTCACATGTTTAACAAAATTTTACTGAAAGATAGAGGAACTGAAGTCAAAAAAAATACGTGTGGCACTCGAGGACTGCCACGGTAAAGCTATTGCATAGCATTCTTTATCAACTTATGCAATTATAATTATTTTTTTATTTATGCAGTATTTTTTTTTTCTTTGATATTAATTCAAGTTTTTTCTTTGATTCAAGTTACACTTTTTGAGCGTGGTGACCGATAAGAAAACAATTTTTTTTTTCTTTTATTGAATAAATGAGAATATATCCGCAATGAGAATATATCAAAAATATCCGCAATCGATTTGTAGGTATCGAAAACCTCGATGTACCAAATTTGAATGATCTAACTCTATTTTTTGAGAAAAGGTATTTATATAGGTTTTTAAAGGCCTGCAAGTCGAATGGGGCTATTCAAGTTTTTTCTTTGATATAATTTCAAGTTACACTTTTTGAGCGTGGTGACCTATAAGAAAACAAATTTTAATAGAGAAAAGGTATTTAATAGGTTTTAAAGGCCTGCAAGTCGAATGGGGATATTCAAGTTTTTTCTTTGATATTAATTCAAGTTACACTTTTTGAGCGTGGTGACCGATAAGAAAACAAATTTTAATAGAGAAAAGGTATTTAATAGGTTTTAAAGGCCTGCAAGTCGAATGGGGATATTCAAGTTGTTTATTTGAAATTAATTCAAGTTACACTTTTTGAGCGGGGTGACCGATAAGAAAACAAATTTTAATAGAGAAAAGGTATTTAATAGGTTTTAAAGGCCTGCAAGTCGAATGGGGATATTCAAGTTTTTTCTTTGATATTAATTCAAGTTACCTTTTTTGAGCGTGGTGACCGATAAGAAAACAAATTTTAATAGAGAAAAGGTATTTAATAGGTTTTAAAGGCCTGCAAGTCGAATGGGGATATTCAAGTTTTTTCTTTGATATTAATTCAAGTTACACTTTTTGAGCGTGGTGACCGATAAGAAAACAATTTTTTTTCTTTTATTGAATAAATGAGAATATATCCGCAATGAGAATATATCAAAAATATCCGCAATCGATTTGTAGGTATCGAAAACCTCGATGTACCAAATTTGAATGAACTAACTCTATTTTTTGAGAAAAGGTATTTTAATAGGTTTTTAAAGGCCTGCAAGTCGAATGGGGATATTCAAGTTTTTTCTTTGATATAATTTCAAGTTACACTTTTCGAGCGCGGTGACCGATAAGAAAACAAATTCTAATAGAGAAAAGGTATTTAATAGGTTTTAAAGGCCTGCAAGTCGAATGGGGATATTCAAGGATTTTCTTTGATATTAATGAATAAGATAACAATATTGATAAGAAAACAAATTTTAATAGAGAAAAGGTATTTTAATAGGTTTTAAAGGCCAGCAAGTCGAATGGGTATATTGAAGTTTTTTTTTTTTTTTATTATTAATTCAGGTTACACTTTTTGAGCGTGGTGACCGATAACAAAACGAATTTTAATAGAGAAAAGGTATTTAATAGGTTTTAAAGGCCTGCAAGTCGAATGGGGATATTCAAGTTTTTTCTTTGATATTAATTCAAGTTACACTTTTTGAGCGTGGTGACCGATAAGAAAACGAATTTTAATACAGAAAAGGTATTTAATAGGTTTTAAAGGCCTGCAAGTCGAATGGGGATATTCAAGTTTTTTCTTTGATATTAATTCAAGTTACACTTTTTGAGCGTGGTGACCGATAAGAAAACAAATTTTTATAGAGAAAAGGTATTTAATAGGTTTTAAAGGCCTGCAAGTCGAATAGGGATATTCAAGTTTTTTCTTTGATATTAATGAATAAGATAACAATAATGATAAGATAACAATAATGATAAGAAAACAAATTTTAATAGAGAAATGGTAATTAATAGGTTTTAAAGGCCTGCAAGTCGAATGGGGATATTCAAGTTTTTTCTTTGATATTAAATCAAGTTACACTTTTTGAGCGTGGTGACCGATAAGAAAACGAATTTTAATAGAGAAAAGGTATTTAATAGGTTTTAAAGGCCTGCAAGTCGAATGGGGATATTCCAGTTTTTTCTTTGATATTAATTCAAGTTACACTTTTTGAGCGTGGTGACCGATATAAAACAAATTTTAATAGAGAAAAGGTATTTAATAGGTTTTAAAGGCCTGCAAGTCGAATGGGGATATTCAAGTTTTTTATTTGATATTAATGAATAAGATAACAATAATGATAAGAAAACAAATTTTAATAGAGAAGAGGTATTTTAATAGGTTTTAAAGGCCTGCAAGTCGAATGGGGATATTCAAGTTTTTTCTTTGATATTAATTCAAGTTACACTTTTTGAGCGTGGTGACCGATAAGAAAACAAATTTTAATAGGGAAAAGGTATTTAATAGGTTTTAAAGGCCTGCAAGTCGAATGGGGATATTCAAGTTTTTTCTTTGATATTAATTCAAGTTACACTTTTTGAGCGTGGTGACCGATAAGAAAACAATTTTTTTTTTCTTTTATTGAATAAATGAGAATATATCCGCAATGAGAATATATCAAAAATATCCGCAATCGATTTGTAGGTATCGAAAACCTCGATGTACCAAATTTGAATGATCTAACTCTATTTTTTGAGAAAAGGTATTTATATAGGTTTTTAAAGGCCTGCAAGTCGAATGGGGCTATTCAAGTTTTTTCTTTGATATAATTTCAAGTTACACTTTTTGAGCGTGGTGACCTATAAGAAAACAAATTTTAATAGAGAAAAGGTATTTAATAGGTTTTAAAGGCCTGCAAGTCGAATGGGGATATTCAAGTTTTTTCTTTGATATTAATTCAAGTTACCTTTTTTGAGCGTGGTGACCGATAAGAAAACAAATTTTAATAGAGAAAAGGTATTTAATAGGTTTTAAAGGCCTGCAAGTCGAATGGGGATATTCAAGTTTTTTCTTTGATATTAATTCAAGTTACACTTTTTGAGCGTGGTGACCGATAAGAAAACAATTTTTTTTCTTTTATTGAATAAATGAGAATATATCCGCAATGAGAATATATCAAAAATATCCGCAATCGATTTGTAGGTATCGAAAACCTCGATGTACCAAATTTGAATGAACTAACTCTATTTTTTGAGAAAAGGTATTTTAATAGGTTTTTAAAGGCCTGCAAGTCGAATGGGGATATTCAAGTTTTTTCTTTGATATAATTTCAAGTTACACTTTTCGAGCGCGGTGACCGATAAGAAAACAAATTTTAATAGAGAAAAGGTATTTAATAGGTTTTAAAGGCCTGCAAGTCGAATGGGGATATTCAAGGATTTTCTTTGATATTAATGAATAAGATAACAATATTGATAAGAAAACAAATTTTAATAGATAAAAGGTATTTTAATAGGTTTTAAAGGCCAGCAAGTCGAATGGGTATATTGAAGTTTTTTTTTTTTTTTTTTTTTTTATTAATTCAGGTTACACTTTTTGAGCGTGGTGACCGATAACAAAACGAATTTTAATAGAGAAAAGGTATTTAATAGGTTTTAAAGGCCTGCAAGTCGAATGGGGATATTCAAGTTTTTTCTTTGATATTAATTCAAGTTACACTTTTTGAGCGTGGTGACCGATAAGAAAACGAATTTTAATACAGAAAAGGTATTTAATAGGTTTTAAAGGCCTGCAAGTCGAATGGGGATATTCAAGTTTTTTCTTTGATATTAATTCAAGTTACACTTTTTGAGCGTGGTGACCGATAAGAAAACAAATTTTTATAGAGAAAAGGTATTTAATAGGTTTTAAAGGCCTGCAAGTCGAATAGGGATATTCAAGATTTTTCTTTGATATTAATGAATAAGATAACAATAATGATAAGATAACAATAATGATAAGAAAACAAATTTTAATAGAGAAATGGTAATTAATAGGTTTTAAAGGCCTGCAAGTCGAATGGGGATATTCAAGTTTTTTCTTTGATATTAAATCAAGTTACACTTTTTGAGCGTGGTGACCGATAAGAAAACGAATTTTAATAGAGAAAAGGTATTTAATAGGTTTTAAAGGCCTGCAAGTCGAATGGGGATATTCCAGTTTTTTCTTTGATATTAATTCAAGTTACACTTTTTGAGCGTGGTGACCGATATAAAACAAATTTTAATAGAGAAAAGGTATTTAATAGGTTTTAAAGGCCTGCAAGTCGAATGGGGATATTCAAGTTTTTTATTTGATATTAATGAATAAGATAACAATAATGATAAGAAAACAAATTTTAATAGAGAAAAGGTATTTTAATAGGTTTTAATGGCCTGCAAGTCGAATGGGGATATTCAAGTTTTTTCTTTGATATTAATTCAAGTTACCTTTTTTGAGCGTGGTGACCGATAAGAAAACAAATTTTAATAGAGAAAAGGTATTTAATAGGTTTTAAAGGCCTGCAAGTCGAATGGGGATATTAAAGTTTTATCTGATCTACTTCATACACAAAATTTACGCGTACAGCTATTCACTGTTGTACATAGATGATAGATACCTATACACCTATATACTTTCTCACAAACAGCTGCTTACGTATTCGTCCGATTTCGGAGCAGCTCGTCTCGATCCGTGCGAGCTTCGTACAGCCGAAGTCTACCGAAGTTTGCCGAACTGTGTTAGGTTTTTTTTTCGTTACGGAATTTTTCGATTCGGTCGCCGCGCTCAAAGCCCGCGATAAAAGCTATACAATAGCTTAAAAAATTTTACTGAAAGATAGAGGAACTGAAGTCAAACAATATCCAACTATGCTAAAAGATTATCACCAATATAAAAATTTCAATGTTTTCTTTAAAAAAAAAAAAAAAGTAAATAAATGTTTATAATAACGATTTTTTTACCTCAAAAAATCATGCAATCCGAGGTGAAAAAACTAGTCTTAACACGTCTTCAGTTATTTGGAAATGTAAACCATATTGAAGATAAGAAGCCTTTCATTAGATGACATAAACCTTACGCGTGGCAAAACTAACGAATTAAGTATTCTGAGTCATATTTATCGACATTAAAACTATTAAAAACTTGTATGGGTTTATACCAATTTTAACAAAAGGAGAGAAAAAAAAATGTTTTAATATAAAGTACGAATGTACTCGCAATTCTTCGAATAAAAATGGGTGGTCGAAGAAAGATACTATATATATATATAAATTAAAAATAATAATAAAAATAATAATAATTTATTGTAGAATAATTGAGTAGATACATCTACCACTTGTTAAAATACCACAAAATTTTAATGAAACGTATGAATGTGATGAATAAGATGAATATATAATAGATTAATAAGAAAATTTTGAAGGAATATATATATTTATTAAGTGGTGGATCATTGTTTTATTTAACTAAATAACAATGTCAGAAAAAGCATTTACTGTATACCTGGGAAAATAAATTTTAAAAAATCTGGTGTGAAATAACCACACGACATCCATTACCCACTATTAGACATATTATATACATTTTTTGGATAATATATTATATGCATTTTTTGACGTTTTCCTGTAAGAGAAACTTGATACATGTATAAAGACATATAAAACAGTTTAGATAGCGCGAGTTGAAAAATAAGAAAAAAAAAAAAAAAAAAAAATATATATATATATATATATATATATATAGACAGAGTTATTATTATTATTTTTTTTTAAACATCAATTTCGGCACTGTTGTTCGGTTTTTTCCATTATGGAAAAAACATGGTTAAAACTGTCTCGGACAAAATACTAATTTTTCCACTTTTGTCCATTATTAATTATTACAAGTAGTAAATTAAGAATTATCTTTATTCTTTCCGTATCATGTATTAAACAATTCTTTATTAATATGTGTATGTGTACATAATCAATTTAAATATTTCAAAATAAACAAGAAATCAGCAAAATTAACAATATTTAATAAATAAATATAGGGGAAGAGGGGGGACATTGGGACACTTTTTATAAAAGCATATTATTTTCCAATTTATAAAAGTTTTAATGCTTTTGTGCATTTTTATTTAAATATTTGCGTTATTGGTCACCTTTTAAATGGGTAATGATCATTGTTTAATGTGTTTTACAAACATAAATAATTAAAACATAACTTATGCAAAAGTGTCCCAATGTTCCCCGTGCAGGGGCAGATTGGGACAACACTGATTTAATGATGGGGCACTTTGGGACAACCATCTTTTTATTTATCTAATTACAATATTGCAAAATATTTTGCTAAAGTAAATGAAAGGCTTTCAAAACAATGAATTTGATACCATAACAAATAATAATAAAGTAGGTAATTATGAAAAAATGAAATTGTTATGAAGCATTACTGCATATTCATATCTTAACGCACATCAAAACCCTGCAAGTCTACACAAAACTTTAATGTTATGTAGAATCGTGTTGATGGCATAGTTAAGTTGAGAACATGATATTAAATAATCTTTCAACAAGAGTTCTTGTTCAGCTGTGAATATTTGTTGAGATGTATATTTGGATTGAAACTTATAATTTATATTTGTAGTACACACTCAATCTTATTTTCTCTCATTTTTTTTCAATCTATTAAATAATGTAGATTTTGGTATATAATATTTAATTGCAACTTCCCTCACAGAAAGTTTATCTTTGATTATTTCATTTATTGCCTTTTCTATATTTTCTTCTGAAATTTTAGTTCTTTCAGTTTTTGGCTTATAATTTCTAATCATTTTCTATTTATTTAAAGAATACCTAGAAAAAAAATGAATACAATTAGCTTATATGTGCAAAAAATAAGTAAATAAATAAAAATATATTGGTGTTAGAAATGAATGGACCATTGGAGCAATCCCAATGTGCCCCATGCATTGGTGTCCCAATGTACCCCATCAGGTCATTTTCAAAACAAATGTTTAGGCCTAATTTTCTAGAGCACATGGGCTAATGATCTATAGTGGAAACGAAAGCTTAATGTTTATAAAAACACATAGCACTTTTAAAAATTAAAATATTTCCTATTACCTAAAAAGTCAACATTAATTTACTTGAAAAAAAATTACTTTTCATATGATAAAATAAACTATCCTTGTTCATAGGCAGCAGATTTGAATGAATGAGTTGATATCACAAATATGAAGATGTACCACTAGTGCCGTCTAGTGTGATTTTTTACAAATTTTATTTTGCAATAATAAAGGGATAAAAGCCTTTGTCCCAATGTGCCCCGTGTCCCAATGTACCCCCTTCTTCTCCCCTATCAATTTTTCTAAGAGTGGATTGGATGCAAAAATTTATATTTTACATTTATAGTTTCATTTTTTAATTCCCTCCCTTTACCCCACTGCTTTCAACTTCATTGTCACTTCTCTCTCATACTCATAGTTATAAATACCTTTTAAAAATTTGCTATTAAGCATGATACAATTGAATGATTCACACATCTTTCATGCAATTTTTCACTTTCCGAAAATACACATGCAATAAAATATTTTAATTACGATAAAAATTTGACTTTACGATGTTAGTGTATTTAAATATTTTGAGGGCACAAGAGTTCATTTTTGCTATCTTTACGATGATGTATGTACGTGAGTGAACACAATATCAACTAAATGCTTTGTTCAAATGAGCTAAAAGTTAGTATGTATGTTGTAGGATACCGTAGCACAAACTATATACATCTTGGAGAATCTAGTACTTATACTCTAGTATATATATATATTTTTTTTTTTACAGGGACACAAACATAATTTTTTTATCATTATAGCCTATGGACTCAAATTATTTAAAGTGTGATAGCATCTAAATGCCTTATTCGATTCAGCTGAAAATTTATTATGCATTATAGGTTCCCATTAAATTAACTGCATAGTTTTATTTTGGTGAATCTAGCATTTATATATATATATATATTTATTTATTTTATTTTTTTACAGGGACACAATGAAAATTTTTTTTATCATTATAGCCTATGGACTCAAATTATTTAAAGTGTGATAGCATCTAAATGCCTTATTCGATTCAGTTGAAAATTTATATGCATTACAGGTCCCCGTTAAATGAACTGTATAGATTTATTTTGGTAAATCTAGCATTTATAGTTTTTTTTTTTTTTTTTACAGGGACATAATGAAAAATTCTGTAACATTATGACCTATAGCCTGAAATTATTTACAGAGCAATAGCGTCTAAATGTCTCATTTGATTGAGCTTTAAATCTATATACACCCCGCGACAAAAAGATAGGAACAAAAGGTTTTTTCTTTGATTTTTCATAAAATAACGTTATCTAAATTGTGCTTATCATTTATTATTATTATAAAATAACACTATCCCTGGACTAATTTTTGTTTTAAGACTAATTTAGAAAAGTTTTAAGACTAAAATTTTTCTAATTTAAGACTACAGACCGCAACAAAAAGATTGGAACAAAGGTTTTTTTTTTTTTTTTTTTTTTTTTTTTTTTTAATTTTTGAATATGATTATTTTGAATATGATTCAAATATTTAATATGTTTTTGATATGATAATATTTTGTTAAGATAATAAATGATCAGCACTATTTAGATAATGTTATTTTATGAAAAATTAAAAAAAAATACCTTTGTTCCTATATTTTTGTCGCGCTGTATAGTCTTAAATTAGAAAACTTTTAGTCTTAAAACTTTTCTAAATTAGTCTTAAAACAAAAATTAGTCCAGAAATGGTGTTATTTTATAATAATAATAAATGATAAGCACAATTTAGATCACGTTATTTTATGAAAAATCAAAGAAGAAACCCTTTGTTCCTATCTTTTTGTCGCGGGGTGTACATGTTATAGGTTGGTCTATGTAACACAAAATGTATAGATTTTGGTGAGAAAGAAGGCACAACGTTTCGTTAAACAATCTACTATTTGGGAGAAAATAATTAAACACCTATTATAATTTTCTCTTTTGTTTATTTAATGACTTCTCTTACTTTATTTTATTTAAACAACCAGTGAATTACTTACTATTCGGAAATTCGAGGAGTCATTCGGCATTTGCATGTTCACCAAATTGATTATATATAATACACTCATATACATATATGCACACATTTACATTATTATAGACATTACTTTTGTGGGGAAAAAAAATGAATAAGTAAATAAATTTGTTATTTGGAAATAAAATTTAATTTTGTATTTTCTTTCATCTAGAATTTCCATTACCAATAAATAATTTGTTTACAAAATTAAAATAAGTAAACATATAAATTTTATTTTTTAAATTCTCAGGTGAAAAAATAACATGTTGGTACGGCAAATAAAATGTTACATAGAAATGAAAGTCATGCTTTGAAAGGACTTGTTGACATAAATTGATAAAAAATTCAACCTACATTCAGGGTTTTTTTTTTTTTTTTTTAACCTAGAGTAGAAATGTTAAATAAGATATTTCCATGTTGAGTACAAAATGACAAATAAACAACTTAAATTATTGATAAGATTATAATCGTCTATGTATTAATCAATCATGTTGATCGTGAAAAATTATAATATTGAAAATAGTCTCTTTTGAGGAGGTAGGGGTGTTGGGGAGTCAAGTTATTCTTCATTTTTAACTGTTAACATTATGAACAAAATCTTTTTCAGGCTACGACCTTGTCTATTTCTTTTGTTTTTAAAGATTTAGGTGTAGCATTAAATAACTATTAATTTATTTTTCTACTTTCAATATCCAATATGATAATGTAATAATAGTCCACAACAGATTTACTTTGTTATATTTGTAAACAGTACATAACTAATGTAATTAGCATTTCCTTTACGATTTTTTTATTATTATTATTATTATTATTGATCACGATTAAAATGAAATTACACTTTTCATTAATCAAATTATTAATTTTTAATAAAATATTTCTATTGCTAAAATTGCTAATTGAAAGTTAGAAGCATAATTTATTGCTTTAACAGAATAATTTTATGCATTGAACATGTACAGTTCAATGGATTTTATTTTGTCCAGTTTCGTGTAGTTTTTTTCCAGATTTGTCCAGTGTCCCGGACTTTTCACAAAAAGGTGGACAAAACAACCCTGAATTTCCGAGATCTAAAACTGAACTGCCTAATCAGGATGACCGTTAATATTTCTGTAATAACCATGTAATACATGAGAAAGGGTATCCAAAATGGATTAATGAAACAATTTTCAAGAAAATCGTTAGAGCCGTTTTTGAGACACCAATTTTTACCAAAACTTGGTAGACTCATTTATTGACGGAAAACAAAAATTATGTATAAAAGGATATTTAAAAGAGAGTTAATATGGCGAGTTTGAAAAAAAATCCGTACAGCCGTTTTTAAAGGAACGCACTTGCAACATCAAAAGTTGAGCTATTTATACAGGACGCCTATAAATTTTCCTGAATTAACCAACCATATAGCATTCGAAAGGGCATCTAATAGAGTTTTTATAAAGCAACTTTGAAGAAAATCGTTGGAGCCGTTTTTAAGATACGGACTTACGGTCCCATTTCCGACTTTCGATGACCCACTTCTGGTTTTCCATTTTTTACCAAAATTTCGAAAATTCATCTGTACACCAGACCTGTATCAATTGTGAAGTTTCGTAGTTTTACCTTTAGTACTTTCGGAGATATGATAGCCAGACGATTCCACATATGCATACACACACATACATACACACTGACCAATTGCCAAAAACTACTTTTTTGGACTCAGGAGGCCTTAAAACGTGTAAATCAGGTGAAAACTCGATATCGAATTTTTGGTCCGAATACAATACTCCCATTACCTTACGGTAGTAGGGTAATGGAAGTAAAAACGACAAATTTTTGAATAGTAATTTATTTCTTATGCGGACTTTATATTACATACAAAAAAATCATACATCTATGAAGTATACTTAAAAATTATTTTTATAAATATCACAAAAGCTTTAATATTATTGCCGTCTGCCGGTATAACAGGCTAATATACCATTTAAAAAACCCCACATATCATACCATCATACATTTAATGGCCATATGAACCCAAAGTGAAACTGAAGACTAAAATCGCAGATTTATTTTGAATAAACAGGAAAAATAAATTTCTTTTTCGGTAAAAGTTGTAGCATCTAAGCCTTGAATATCTAATAAAACATTCGATATTATTAAAAAGGATTTCTTAAGCATAATATCGACAGAAAGATTTAAAGAAAAAAAAAATTTGATTGAATTTGTGTATTTAATACAACCAAGTATATGTATAATGAATAAAAACTTTATATTCGAAAATTTAGGGATAATCGATATATATATATATACTAGCAGACCCGGCCACGCGTTGCTGTGGCTATGTTATACGTTGAATTATAATGTAGTAAAATATTCAATATATTAAAATTATTATTTACGAATAAAGACCATCCTTGATAACATCCTTGATCTTAGCAGACTTAGCCCGCTTCGCTGGTCCCTATTTTTAAATGATTCACTATAATTAAAGAATTCTCAAAATTGCATTAATTTTTAACATGTGAAAAAAAAAGAGAAAAAAAAAAATCTGATCGGGAAAAATGTTCGACACTCATAATGAATCCATATATTATCGAAAGGAAAATGATATAAAATACAAAAAAATCTTCTCTCATTGGTGGAATAATCTGTTCGGACCCCCACTGCCTGCGGCAGTGTATACCTGCGCAAACCATGCGCACCGTTTCTTCATCCACCGTTCCCGCCCTTCTTAATAACTCTATACTTTCGAAAATATCCGCAATCGATTTATCGGGCCTTAAAACTTAATAATACTAATTTTCAAAGTTTTAACTCTTATTTCTATTATTTTGCCCCTTTGCCCTCCCCCCTCCCACTATTCTAAATAATTTTACAAATTCGAAAATATCTACAGTTTATTTGTAGGTGTCAAAAACCTGTATGCACCAATTTGAACGATCTAACTATATTTTTATTTTTTGCCCCTCTGCCCCCCTTCCCGCCCCTCCTAATAAATTTACAAATTCGAAAATATCCGCAATCGATTTGTTGGTATCAAAAATTCTATGCACCAATTTTGAATGATCTAACTCCATTTTTATATTTTGCTCCTCTGCCCCCCCCCCTTTCCCGCTCCTCTTAATAATTTTACAAATTCGAAAATATCTGCAATCGATTTGTACGTATCAAAAACTTCTATGTACCAATTTTTAGCGATGTAACTCTATTTTTATTTTTTTGCCCCTCCGCCCCCTTACCCGCCCCTCCTAATAACTTTACACTTTCGAAAATATCCTCATTCGATTTGCAGGCCTCTAAAACCTCTCTATACCAATTTTGAACAGTCTATCTGCATTTCTATTTATTATTATTATTTTTTTTTTTGGTTGTTGTTGTTTGTTTGTTTGTTTGTGAAATCACGTTTTGGCCCCTCCCCCCCCCCTTTTGGGAGGCGAATTTTGCAATAAAAACTATCCTATCTCTCAAGTTGGACCAAATTGCACACAGTGTCCAAATTTCATTAAAATCGGCTCATTAGTTTAGGAGTTCATCGCGGACAAACATAATAAATTTTATATATAAAGATATATATATATATATATATTAAATTATAAAGTTTTGATCAATGAAGCACAAATAAGTAAAAAACAGGATTAATTTCACTGTATTATCTTCATTATAATATGAATTCAATTTACACTTCAGTCTAAGTAACACGTGGCCGGCTATGCTAACACCAAAAATTTAAAAAGTGGAAATAATTGAATTATACGAAATTTATTAATAGGTTAAAAAGTTGAAGATTCTTTGTGTAGATGGCAGCACCAAATATATTTCAGCTTTCATTTCAACCCAGTCGAAAGGTATCGACATCTGTTAGAATCATTTGGAGTTAACAGATAATTGTGACTGTCAAATAATAACAGACAAATAATTAGCAATAAATTAAAATTGCGACTATAATTTGAGATTTAAACTATCCTATCTCTCAAGTTGGATCGAACTGCACATGGTGTGCGAATTTTATTATAATCGGTTAAGTGGTTTAGGAGTCCATTGAGGACAAACATTGTGACACGAGATTTATATATATTAAGATATATATATATATATATGAAATAATGGTAATAAAGACTACTTCCGCTTATTTACAAGAGTAAAATGTAAAAAAAACAGTATGCTGTGGCCAGCACAAAACTTTCTTTTATATTTTCCCATACAAATTCACGCAGTACGTATTATTTATTAAAATTATCATTTATCAGAATTATTTTTTATGATGATTGCATATGAAATTCATCACAGTTGTATACACTAAATGTCCAAAGAAAATCAATTTTACGCAATTCAGAAAACATCTTTAAAGTCTTACAATAATAATAATAATAATTTTATTTCGAATTACCAGAGATCTATGATTCAACAAGAAATTTTAATCGAGAGTATTCAGAAAATAAAAGAAACTTGTGCAAATTATTTGAATAAATATCACTAGTCTTTCTTAAAACAATATATATACCTATATTGTTTATTCCTTATAATAAAAACTTCCTTTACACACAATGCAGCATTGGATTTCAATCCAAAGAATTATCATTAAAAATATTTAATAAGCAGGATTAGTGTAGGAGAGATAAATTTAATGCTTGAATAGTTAGAATTCAATAAAGAAAAAAAAGTGCTTTAAATATTTATTTTAAGGCTCTAATGGAGGACCAATTAGATACTGTTAACAATTACTTATTACAAGTCATATCAAATAAATATCAAACTACTGATAACTCGAATTTTTGAAAGACGGTAGCTAAATAACAACATTTAGTCATTTTAGAAACATTAAAACGAACTTGTATTTATAGAAGAAGCATGGAAGAATACGGTTAACTTAATTATTTATTCGATTTTTATCCTGAGTCGCCTCTAACATTCTACTTTCGGCTCAAATATAAACTTAGTGGGATAATATTTATGTCAATTAGATTAGAGATATATAGCAAGCATTTTAAATGCGTCAGACTTCAATAATTTCTCTAAAAATACAAAATTGAAATCCTTACAACAAATATGTACCACTTTAAGAAAAAGATATTTTATTTTGGTACTCTTATTTTCATTTAGTCTAAATTAAGACAAAGGATGAACTACTTTCTTTTTTCCGTCTCCATTTCGGGTGGGCTAAGCATTGTCATTTAAAAGCCGTAGAATAGGCGCTAAGCCAGAAACGCCATTTTTTTTACTAAGAAAGGACGCCGTTTACTTTTGTCAAAAGCTAGCCAGTGAAACAGATATAAATGTCGTGATATTCATAAGGATATTTTAATTATCCGACATAGGAGGGGATGGATTATTGTCTAGTGTAATCATTAACTTACTGCTAAAATGAATTGTTAAGCACAACTGTAATCAAACAAAAAATGTATTGAAGTAATGAAAATAAATTTTTATCCCTGATTTGGAAGAATGAATAAATTAATGGAAGAAAGATGCTTTAGAAGAATAAATAAATAAATACCGTCATAATTGCAAAAATGTATTCAAATAAACAATTTTTATCCGTAATTTGAAATAAATAAAATAAGAATAATAGATATAATTTAAAAGAATAGATTTAATTCTATAAAAGAACTGCTAAGTGAGGCGATTTTTTTTTAAATCGGCCACCGCTATAATTCACTAAATTATGGTCAAAACATTTACCTAAATTAGAGAAAAAACTTAATATATACATATTGTATATATTAAATAATAATATTATTAATAGTATAAAAAACTAGTATGTTGTGGCCACCACAAGACTTTATTTTCCTATACAAATTCACTCAGTTAAAATATTAAAAATAATAATAACAAATAAATAAATCCATAACTTTGTTTTAAATTATCACATATTTATAGTTCAACCATTCGTTTTAAAGGTATTGACGAGACCTTTCGAAAGATACCCATCTTGAAAATTTACCCTCCCCCCCCCCCTGCCCCCACATGCACAAAATTTTCTTCCTAGTTAACTACTACTATTATCAATAATTCATATTAATTTTACAATCACGAGTTTAAAATAACTCTCATTATGTACATTTATACGAAATTTTGTCCTAAACTGCCATGTTAAAAATTTAGAAAAAATGCGATCACAGCGCCACCTGTTGAGCGATTGATCCCCAAATGTAATCAGCACCAGTTTATGTCAGGGTGCAACTAAATACCAAGTTCGGTTAAATTTCATTCATTGGTTCGTGAGCCATAGTGTCCACAAAAATAGTGATACACACAGACAGACAGACTTTTTCTAAAAAGTATCAGTTCGTGTTCAGGACATCCCAAAACGTGTAAATCCATCAAAAAACGGAGGCCGAAAATTTTCGCGAATCCAATACTTTCTCTATATTACATATAGAAGAAAGTAAAAATAATAGAAATCATAATAAATTTATCGGGATAGGATTCAGATAGAGTATAATTAATAATAAATTCGGAGTATTTTTATATATTATCCCTTCCACAAATAAGCTAGCGACAATTTTGATGAATTTGCGCTTAAGTTAACTTTCAAAAATAATTAAATTTAATTACATTTCTTTACTCGAGTTCCATTACTTTAATTAACCCGTTAACGCCTGAATTAATTTTGCAAAATATTATTAGCTGATTATTTCACTTCTTAATTAATATAGACAACTGACAGTAAAATATATTAACTTAAACAATTCTTCTGACAGTTTTAAAATTAAAGCCTATACTCATTTATTGACGTTTAGTGCTCTAGCGAGAGAACTTCCAGATAAAAAAAACTTTGAGATAACAGATTAATTTCTTATTATATGTTGACAAAGATCTCGAAAGGAAAGTGTTATATATTACTATTCAACTTGATTTAAATTAGTATACCCGCGCAAAAAGCAAATATATGTACGACGAATGAAAAATCATAAAATGACTATCCAAATTATGAAATAATAATTAATAGTAGGCACATAAAACTTTCAGGGATCATTTCGAGTGACGCTATAAACTGTCACTAAAAAACAGAAATCATTCCAAGAAACCACAAAAAAATATACGCGCCATTTTATTAGCTGTTCTCAAATGAAGACACTGGGCGCTAATAGGTTAAAAAAAAGAAAAAAAAAAAAAAAGTTAAATTTTAAATAATTATTTATTATTATTATTGGCTATTTATCACAACATTTGGTGGCGAATATGGTACATTTAGAAATAGGTTCATTTGGAAATATCGACTGCTAGACGGGCGAAGACTAACTGTAAAAACCTATAAAAACTAACTAACTGTAAAACCCTGTAAAAACCTATATATAATTAAAAAACGGCTCTAGCATAACTGCTATTTTCTTCATTCTTTCCGTAGGAATTAAAACCCTTAAATGCCAAGTGTTGCATACCCAATTTTACTCAGGGGACCTCAAAACGTATAGAAACATCAAAATCTCGAATTCGGATTTTTGACATGATTACAATACTTTCCTCACTATAGTGTTCGGAAAGTAAAAAAAAAAGATAATAATAATGTTGTAATGAACATAAGTGAAATTTTTTATTTAAATATTGAGATCTTTATTCTAGCTAATATATATTTTGTTAACAGACAATACATCCCGACATTCTATTTTGGGATATTATCGACGATCTCCTAACTTAACTCTTGATAAAGGACTTTCACCTGTAAAACTGGTTTCACTGCGCATGCACTGTTTTTGCAAAGAAAAGCTAAATAAGACAAAAGCAGATTTATCATTTATAGGCGTAAGTTTTTGGATACTTCCACAAAGCCCTATAGTATAAGTAAAAAACTTTAAATGTTATCAGTATGATGCCGCAGTTTAGCTTTCGTTTTAATATTACAGATTGTTATTAATCAATTTCCCAAATAGTTTTATTTCATATTTTAAAATATCCTAATCGAACTTTGTTCATGTGTTGTCGAATTTTGCCATTAAAATTTTGACTTCACTCAAATACAAATAAATAAAATAAATAAGAAAAATTCACTTCAAAATTTTGAAATTTTATATACTTATTTTGAAAGCAATCCAAAATAATATTTTATAAAACTTGGCTCTAAAAATGCTTACAAAACAGATATATCTAAGTTGATACTCACTATTTAATATGCATACATATATATTATATAGTATAACATGTGACAAATTTACAGAATGTGTGAGAACAATTTATCAAATGCCGAGTATATCCATTTAAACCAAAAACAGAAATATTTATTAGGATTTTTTTTTTTTTTTAATCTATGACAAAAATTCATAATATTCACTTAATAAAAAACTAAAAAATACATAATAAACATTGGATAGTCCTGTTTTCAAAATCTCATGCAGCAAATTAATCAAAATCACTTATTTATTTTAACTGTTATTTTATTTGGAAAAAATGACCGGATGACGTATAATAAAAAATAAAAGTAATAAAAAGATGAAAAGAGCATGACTATCTTCCAGAAAAATTCAATTGTAAAGGCAAGATCCCCCCCCCCCCACCACAAATATATGCTTTCGCTCATGGTCTCGGAATACTAGTCCAAACCATAGATATAGTAATAAGACATAGATTGATCAGCGAGAGGGAAAAAGTGATACCTTTTTTTTTTCGGTAAAAGTCACTCTAATGGCTGCCTTTCCCCGAGTAAATCACACACAGGAATACACACGGATAATTTCGTAAATAAAATTTATGAATAATTTATTTACTAAAGGTGAATGAAAAATTTCAGATACAGTTTCAAATTCATTTTTCTTTTTATTCTTTTTTTTCAATACTCTCTAATGGCTGATTTTAGAACTTTGTTTCGGCATCAAAATTTTTTGCTCGATAACATGGGGATGATAGATCTATATATATTACTATATCTATGGCCAAACGCTTTCCTCCCTCCCCCTCTAATCAGTGAGGCGAACCTGCAACCCACCGTCAGTACTGTCAGATTTTTCGGCCAGCGATAGAAATCACGAAATTTGTAATTTGATATTTCTATAAATACAGCAAAAACTAATAAAGTCTTAGGGAAAGAAAAGAAAACTAATATCGCACTGTTTATTGAAAATAAAATATTTGATTCTTTATTATTATTATTTATGTATAGATAAATTTTAAAGTGCTCCAGTGGTAATTTATAAATAGAAATAAAAAAAGTATAATGTTACTGTATTCTACTTCAAATTTTCGCCCCCGTGCACACACACACACACACACGGGTGCGAAAAAAAAAAAAAATCTTGGAGATACATAAAGAATTTGGTCCACCGGAAAAAATTACATTTTCAAAGCAGTTCAACACAATCTTCTGAGTTAGATACAATATTGCAAATTAATACTTAAAATAAACTTTAAATTTAAAATAAAGCCTTTTCAAATGTAAATTTAATAATCCTGCCAACATATAAACAAACATTACAGACATTGGAAGAAGATTATGGAGAAAAAGTTAATTCTAGTATTTTAAAGTGTATTTATTTTTTTTTAACGTATCTATGTAACATGTAAAATGTTTATTGAATTTTAACCAAATATTCAATGCTGAATCTAACAGCACGTATTTTGTGATTAGTTATTTAGAAAGAAAAAAAAAAAGGCTACTTTTCATTTTAAAAATTAGGGAATTTGGAATGTCAGAAAATTTCATTCATTAAATATGGGGGGGGGGGGGGAGACTTGAGTGCACTACACTCTACGGATGGCGCATAATAGCGAATAGTTAGGTGATACATACTTTACTAGCCAACATACTAATTAATATTATGTAGTATTGTTAGCCACGCCTTATTTTTCACACCAGTATCTTTTTAGAGTATTTTTCTTCTTATTTAATTGCAATTGCATTTGGAGAATATTACTCTAAAAATTTACTGGTGTGAAAAAAAGGGCGGGACTAACAACACTACGGAATATTAATTAGGATGTTGGCAAGTATGGTGATATAGGTAAAATACGCGAGATATTTACATAACTGCTAAGTACTACGATTTTTGTATAGAATGTATTTTATTTAATTTATTTTTAAAATACTTTTTGAAGCAGTTTTCTGAGACTGAATAAGACAGAAGTTTCTACACAGAAAAAGCGGCATTAAAATTCCGTAAGCCTTGACAACTGTGTATTCAAAAAAGAAAAAGGTATTACGAAAAGGAAAATATAATGAAAGAAGCGATAATTCAGGGGTTGATCCAGGTTTTAATTTTAGGGGCCCATTTTTGTGAAAAACAAATTATTTTTGTGAAAATCAAAATATTTTTGTAAAAAAAAAAGAATTGTCGCTAGAAACCTTTCATTTTGGTAGTTACTCTATCTAATGCTTAATATCAAGTTAATAGCATTTTAATAAACAAGCATAGACACTCATTAAAAATAATACTGTAAACATGGAAAAATTTTTACAAAAGTTTTTTTTTTTTTTTTTTTTTTTTTAATATAAAACAAAATTTTGTGAAAGGGCTGTTTTTATAAATCTGAACTTTGTGAAGGAACCCATTTTCTGAATTTGAATTTTGTGAAGAGGCCCATTTTAAAGATTTGAATTTTGTGAAAGGGCAGCAAAAGGGTCCCAATTTTTGCCTGGATCGACCACTGTAATTTATTTATCATAATTCAAATTTTCATGCAAAATAAATAAATAACTTACATTCTGTAAGATTTCAAACTCTCAGACATGGTTTTCACAGGCATAGCATACTAATTTAGAAAAACACTTTTTGATGAAAAATTCTTTCACTGCACCACAAAATATTACAGCAATGTGCGGACAACGTTAACAAAAATAGCTCTGCCAACAACGATGCAAATATGGAAGGATGTGACACTCGGGATATGCAGTAGCAACAATAAAATAGATTATATCACTTAAAAACTGTAAACAGCAGAAAAATATTTAAATCTGAAGATCACAATGCAAGGGCGGAACAAACATTCACAGGGGAAAAATTACGTGTGGCGTTTAAAGCTTGAGTTTTTTTCAGACGATTATTATAAACGGATAAAACAGTTTAAATGCACAGCACTGGACGCAAATATAGAGAAGATATCCACCAAGGAAAATAGCAGGTTAGTAGAAAATAAATTTGCACAGCTCAAAAAATCTTTTTTTTTTTTTTTTTTACTAGTTATAAAAGTAGACGATTTGTAGGATGAAACGTGCGCGAAATTCAAGTATAAAGAAATGGACGTTAGAACATTAATAAACACAAACAGCTGCCAGCAAAACAGTTATTAGAAATCACAATTTTTTTTTTCTCTCTCTTTTACAACAGTTTTGCGATAAACAGGAAGCAAACAATTTTTTAGTGCGCTTTACTAGACAATTAAAAATAAATACACGATCACAATTTGTGCAGCAATTTAATGCTCATAAAAACATGTATTTTTCATCGATTTCTAGAAAAATTGATAGTGGCGTAAATTATGCGATTTTTAGCAATAGTAAGAAAATTCGACTTCTCCTCTTAATTCCTGATCTTGGCATTCAGATTCCACGAATCATTTCCCCGCAATTAGACGAACTAATCTAGAAAAGGCACTTGCAGACTCGACTGGACGTAAGTTTGGGGAATTTTCTATAGGTTTATAATTTGCAGACTCTGCTGAATTTTGAGGGGGTGGAGAGTGCTTACAAAAATTTCTGCGCATGAGCATCGCTGCAGGGTTTCTATACGCAAGCGAGGGCGGGAGCAGTTCAATACTTCAGGCGCCAGAAACACAGTCAATGGTATTGATCGCCGGGTCTAGAAGGGCAGCAGGTTGTTGCAAATGAAATACTTACGAAACGAAAGTCCTGTCACTAAGGCAAAACGCATTTAATTAGAAAATAAAGCAGAACATTTTTAAATACTTAAAAAAATAAGTAAATAAAAATCTGAAATAAGACATTTGAGAAAAAAATTAAAGAATTTTCAACCGACAGAAAAATATTTCAATTGATAAATTAATTCGCCGAAAGACATTTAAATAATATAAAAACAAATCAAGTTCTCTAATTAGTGTGATGATGATTGGAACAAATTTAGAACTTCCATAATGATATGTCCCAGGGCACATAAGCAAATAATTAAACAAATTTAAAGTAGCCACAGTTATTATAAACGCCAATAATAAAAATACACCTAATTAATTATAACTCAATTATTTTTTTAACTAATCTGACATCACAGTACTTCCTCGGAATTATTTTGTGTGGTTCCATAAATTATTTAGTCTATATTTACCCTTTTTTAAGAGTAAACATGATTTTAAGCATCTTTGTAATGTATGTTAATTCTATTAAGTTCAATTCAGCATAAACGCATTAAAGTGCGCGCTTAAATAAAAATTTGTCCATAGGCTCTAATGTTACGAAATTCTTTTATATGTCTCTGTAAACGAGCCATAAACATTGTATACACCAGTAAAAACTATTCAGCTTATTTTGCGTTTAAAATTAATAATTGTTCCAAATTTAACATCGTTTGGATGACTACGTGACATTGTCAAAACACTTTTGTAAGGTCCTGTACAAGAAAAAGCTTAAGAGCACATATTTTCTTCAAACAACATAAATTTAAGCATCTTACTCACGTACGCTAGTTTAATTTTATTGATTGCAAAGTAATGATGTTAAAATGCGTTTAAACGAAATTAACCCCATATGCCATAATGTTAAGTATTTTGGCGTGCCCCTGTACACAATCCATAAATGTGTGGGCATAAAAAATTATATAGCTATTTCTATACCGAGCCTGAATGTGTGTGTCAATTTGCAAGTCAATCGGAGAATTTTACTGCTATTGCGGTATATACAAATTCTGCTCATAGGCCGTAATGATAAGGAAAAAGTTTGTTTGTCCCTGTACACGAACGACAAATGGAATATGCGGTGAAAATAATACTTCATTAACTTTAATGTTTTCATATTTTCAATTTATTTCATTAACATTATAAATTTTAATTATCAATAGAAATCAAATATTGAGGATCAAAAAGCTCATGGCATACATTGCTTATAACATTACGTTGTGACCACTAAACCTTTTGTTCTTTTTGGTCAAGTGATCAAATATATTCAAACTATTTTTATTTACATAAGAGAAAAGAGGAATATATTCCTTAATTGCTAGAATGCTGTAAAAGAAAAAAAAAGGCAGAACAAATTTTCACAAATAAAATCTATACTATTGCATCAGAATTCTATTCTTTATTTTCAAATCAAAACTAGTAAATTCAAATTAAGCATGATCTAAAAATAGATATTGTTTTAAAAAAAAATAAATATGCAACAGTTGAATCTCAGATATATCTTTATTATTATTAAATAGGCACTCTCTCTCCAAATGATAAAATGGTCACAGTATTTTAAACACAGAAGATAAACAAATCTTTCTCACCTATGTTGTCTTGAGTGCTGCTCGAACTCAACTGATTTTAAAATCCCCGGGATAACAGAAGGTGGGGGCAGAACATCATCCTATTGGTTCTAGAAAAAATTCTGTGTGGTTCATAAATATGTGTACCAAATTGCAAGTCAATAGCGTGATTATTGCGGCCGCTATTACGGTACATACAAATTCTTCCCATAGGCCGTAATGATAAAAAATAAAAAAAAACTGGGGTGTCCCTGTACACGAACTACAAACGGAATGCACACCCAAAAGTATACAGCTAATTTCGTGGGGATCATGAACATGTGTACCAAATTTCAAGTCAATAGCGTGATTTTTGCGGCCGCTATCGCATACGACGGACAGACGGAACCCAAAATCTTTTTGAGTTTTAACAGAGGGCCTCCACTGACGTTTCCGCAAAAACTGGAAATCAATAGCTTGATTTTTGCGGTGGCTATCTCGGTACATACAGATTCTTTCCATAGATCGTAATGCTAAGAAAAACTTTGGCGTGTCCCTGTACACGAACTACAAATGTAAGACACACCTAAAACTATACAGCTAACTCTGTTAGGCTCATGAATATGTGTACCAAATTGCAAGTCAATAGCGTGATTTTTGCGGCCGCTATCGCGCGACATACAAATTCTTCCCATAGGCCGTAATGATAAAAAAAAAAAAAAAAAATTCAGGCGTGTCCCTGTACACGAACTACAAATCGAATGCACACCCAAAACTATACAACTAATTTCGTGGGGATCATGAACATGTGTACCAAATTTCAAGTCAATAGCGGGTTTTATGCGGCCGCTATCGCGCGACAAACACACAGACAGACAAACAGGCGGAACCCAAAACCGTTTTGAGTCTCAACAGAGGGCCTCCCCTGACGTTTCGGCAATAAAACTTAGTAAATATGATTTTTTTTTTTTTTTCTTTTTGTAAATTAACTTAAAAATACATAGAAAGGTATAAAGAAACCCGATGAAAGTAGTTTTTTGTCCGTTTCGGGGTTGATTTAAAATTCTCCTGTCAGGTAAAACTCGACCGTGCAGGACTCTAAACCCGAGTTCATTTAGCGAAGTTCGACTGCACTATAAATTAGCTTTTTTTTTTTTTTTTCTACTTCCCATTTGTCAACAAAGCTAAACAAAGTCTATGACTCCAGCAACTCTGATCCTATCAGAAAAATTTGCTTGTAAAACGCGCATGTGACCCATACCGTCACTATTCGCTCCGTTCTTTTTTATTCAAGTTATAAATTTCTTACTTATTTCCACCTGCTTTCGTCTCTATCCTTTTTCTTTACGATTTCCAGAATTATTTCAAATGCATTTGCTAATTTCATTTTATATTTAATCTATGCGTGGAATTAGCAGCAATGTTACAGTCGGTACAAAAAATGTCCGAACACTAGCAAAAATCCCTATGTAAAAGAAGTACACTTCATACGGTTTTGTTAAATAAATCCTTATCGAATCATGTTCTTACACTGACTAAGACCAGGATTCGACAAGGATTTATTTATCAAAACCATATGAAGTGTACTTTTTCTTACACAGGAATTTTTGATAGTGTTCGGACACTTTTGTTACCGACTGTACCAGCATGTTTGATTATTTTCAATTTATTTAGTTATCGAATAAATTTCTCCAAATGTAATGTCAAGACCGTTAAACATTACATTACAAAATCATTAAAGATTTAAATTACACTGTTGAATATTATTTGATATCACAATAACGGTAATTATGCTTCTGATATTCAAGGATGGACTAAGAAATTTTACAGTTCTTCCCATACAATTTGATATACTTTTGTTTTCCTTCTAAAATTCACATAAAACATCTGAACTTTATGTATAGTTTGGGGGCGATGAGAACTGGAAAAGAAATTTGATCATAAGAGAAGTTCACTGAGGGCTCTCTTCAGAAATCAAAGAAGGCAATGGAGGTCAACAACTTCAAAAAGTTGCACTAGCTCTCAAATTCCAAGAAAATTTATTTATTCTTTGCAGGTCATCTTCAAGCTCCGTTGATATTTAAACGGTGGATGAAGATGCAACAGAGCGTGTACAGACAGCAAAGAAGGTGGCCAAAAAGGCAGTGAGGAATGCATTAAGTTTAAATATTCGACATAAACGTTTGAGGCTACAGTTTTACTTGACACAAACATATCATTAACGTCAACAATAAATATCTCGATGTTAAAAAAATAATAAATAAATAGTAAAAACTACCTTATAGGATTTTTTTTTTTTTTTTTTTTTTTACGCCCCGGATGGTTGATATTAAAAATTTTATATTGTCTATTTTACTTTTTTTTCCAGGAAGAAAAATGTCATTAATAATTTTCTTTTATTTGTTACTTTTTTCTGTATACAAGACAGTATTTGATTCGTGAACTTTTTCCACTTCCGGTTTTCGATATATTTACACATTTTCAGATATCATGTACACGATTTCACCATTTTTAGAAAATGCGTGTCTGTAAAATTTTGCGTTCTGTAAAATATTGGCATATATATCGCTCGGCTTGCTGCTATCGTGCAATTGCTTCCTTTATGAGAAGGTTATATCTCACCTTCTGTAGTGTATAAGTGCACAAAGCTTGATTTGTGGGAATGAAAAACTGCGGTGATTCAATTTGGGTGCATATCAGTCGGTAGATGACGCTTCTTTATTGCAATAGTCTCTGTTTATAGGAAGGCATATATGTGCACCAAATCTGATATGTGAGACTATGAAGAACTATACTGATTTAATTTGGGTGAATATTACCCGAAAGATGGCGCTGCTTTTAATAATTTTCTGCGATTTTATGAAAGGTTATACCTTTGCATTTATTATATAAAATCGCATTAAACTGCAAAAAATAATTTGTTGTGAAAAGTTATGTTCATTAAATCTTAGTGCTTGCTAACCCTTTATTCACCGACGTTACTTTAAAGTACAGTTAGTTTAAAAAGTGTATAAAATCGAATGGTTAATCGATTAGTTAATCGAAAAAACTGCAACGGTTTTTATAAAAATAGAACGGATATAGCTCACTTTAAACTCACTACAAAGCACTAGACGCTAGCTGTAGCCGTTTGCGTTCCAGAGAGGATTATATAGAGTGCTATTGCTGTTTTTACTAGGCATTTTTTCACATTTCATCAATTAAAATTTTATGAAAATATAGATTTTGAGTTACATTGTGTTTGTTCATATATATTCAAATGAATCCAAACAATATTGAAATCATTAACTGTAGCATAGCAACGGATCGAGGAGATTTTAATGTTATTTTGCGAAATGATTATTTTTCAAGATTAGTAATATTTATGAAATTTCATTTATTAAAAATTGCCACATTTTTATTCACACATTACAATCAAGCTACCTGCTCATTGAACATTTATTTCAAATCTGAATTTATTATAAAAAGCAAATTATCTGTTCTTAGTACAACGAGTCAGACAAAAGAGGAGAGAGAAAAATAAAACTCAATCAATATAACATTTGAGGACATGTTTGGCATTTCGACTCATGTATATACATCTTCCGATCAGTTATCGATCTAAAGATCAATATTGGCTTAAATGCCCAGAATTAAAAAATATATACATTACACAGTATAAATTACGTAAAGCAGTTTCTTATGTAATATTCTATTTTTAGAAAGTAATAAAGGGCATCGTTTAAAAAAAAAAATACCATTTTCCGCTCAATATTTGAACTGAAGAATCGTTGAAAAGCATCAGTTTTCTAAAACTATTCCGGGGAAATTGGGTTGTGAGGATTAAGGCCGATTGACTGCAATAGGGTTCTAGGCCTGAGGAGAGTGCCCTCCGTGAGAGGGTCTTCTAAGGGGTTCTAGCCCGTATTTACGCAAGTATCCCGAGTGGGAATACTTGCGTGCATAACATGCGTAAATTATTTTTCTTTTGAAATTTTCTCTTTCATAATGAAACTTATTTATTTGTGTGTGTGTGATTGTGTAATAAACAATTCACTAATAATGACAAAAAAAAAAAAAATCGTTTTTTTTTTTTTTTTTTCATCAATGATTTCTCTATTATACTCGATTGCTTGAGAACTATCTATCACAATTGGCAATAAGCAATAGCAAACAGTTAAATCTTGTACAATAATGCCATCACTACAATTGCTAACATTTTAAGGCTAAATCAGATTCACTTTCTTTCTTTTCCCATATAATTCTACGGGAGTTTTTGTTGCTTTGTAGTATACAGATGTTTCAATAAAAGATAAAAGTTTTTCGAATACCGTTTTATTTATTTATTTTACACTTTTTAACATGGTGAACTTTTATTTCAGTGTGCAATTTTAAATAAAGCAAATTTAAATATTTATTTTCGACATTGAAAATTAGAACCCTGAGTTTACTTAATCAAATAAAATATTTAAATTTACTTTTTAAAAAGAAAAAACTACTCACTAAGATAAAAAGCGACATCAAAGAGTGGAATTCAAAAGGCGAAATTGAAAACACTTCATTTTTGAATGAGATCTTTAGAATATAAAGCAAAAATAAATAAATAAATCTCATAGAATATATGGAGAGGCAGAAAGAGTGAATCTGACTTTTGTGTAGCCTTAAAATGAATAGTAAAGTATTAATTAAAAAAAAAAAAATCATTTTTTAAATCCAGGATAGTTTTGGCATATATTTTGACACATGAGGGGTGCGAATTTAATAAACAAATTGTTATACACTATAAAAAATCTGATGTGGGCACCACATGACTTCCTTATACACTTTTAGAAATATACATAATGTTAAAAAACATTGACATTGGACCCGAAACAGTTGGCTAAAAATATTTAAAAAAATGAATTATCACCGTGTTCTGAGCTTTTCTGAAAGTTAGTTAAAGACCGATTGCAAGATTTGTACTGGCAACGCCGACGAAGACAGCAGGGACCCTAAACAAGTGGCTAAAAGTATTTAAAAGATGCCTTTTCACCGTGTTCTGAACTATTCTGAAAGTTTCAAATGCCTAGCTAGTCGGGAAATTAGTTAAATAAATTTTCTGTTGAACCATATAAACGCTGCCGAAGGCAGCAGTGACCCGAAACAATTGGCTAAAAATATTTTAAAAATGCATTGTCACCGTGTTCTGAGCTTTTCTGGACGTTTTAAATGTCTAGCTAGTCGGGAAGTTAGTTAAAAATCGATTGCAAGATTTGTACTGTTAACGCTGCCGAAGGCAGCAGGAATCCTAAACAAGTGGCTAAAAGTATTGAAAAAGTGTATTTTCACCGTGTTCTGATCTATTCTGAAAGTTTCAAATGTCCAGCCACTCAGGAAGTTAATAAATAAATTTTCTGTTGAATCACATAAACGCTGCTGAAGGCAGCAGGAATCAAAAACAGTTGGCTAAAAATATTTAAAAAATGCATTGTCAACGTGGTCTGAGCTTTTCTCAAAGTTTCAAATGTCTAGCTAGTCGGGAAGTCAGTTAAATTGCAAGATTTGTCCAAACCGTTTTTGAGTTGTTGCCGTTTTTTGATACATTATGGCCAAAACCTATATATATTTGATCATTATGAACCTAATTCTCCTAAATATCTCCAAAACGGAAAATCATACAAAGTCCAAAAAGGGAGGTGCACAACTAGATGTTATAACAAACCTATGTACCAATTCGCAACTTTCTACGTCCAACCGTTTTTGAGTTATGCGACATACACACACACACACACATACATACAGACGTCACGAAAAATCGTGTAAAGTCGCTCATATCTCTAAAACGAGAGCTCGTGTTAAGACGACACTTGCAGGTGTACAACTAGACATCATGACAGTTACACGTATAAATTGGCAACATTCAGCGATCATTCGTTTTCGAGCAATGTGAAATACAAAATCCATTTCGCAAATCGGGATTACTATACTTCCTTATACTTTGTATAAGGAAGTAAAAAGAAGTCACACGTCAAAACATATATTTTCTTTAAGGTATCAAATTTTAAGCAATATTAGATAACTTAACACTTCTCTTAATATATATATATATATATATATACCGGATAAAAATATACCGGAATGGTATATATATATATATATACATACCATTCCGGCTGATTCTTTGTAAAATGACCTCCTGAATGCAAATATGACCCCCATTATGCAAATTCACCCACCATTTACTCGGGGCGACGATCCACTCCAATTTTTATTACTTTTCTGTAATTTTATAGTCACGAATTTGATTTGGAGGGTGGGAAAAGATTGTTTTAACGCTTAAAAACAAGTAACTATTATTATTTTATATAATGTTTAATAAATAATAATAAATTAATAATAAATTAATAAAATACAATAAATATAATTTGTAATTTCTGTGGTATATCCCCCCTAAATTTCCCCCTTGCTACAAATGTTCAGGTTTTAGAATGTTTCGCCTCTATAGACCCTCAGAAGATACTTAACAGTTAAAATAATCCTTTCTCCTCGTACAAAACAAATTCATAGCCATAAAATTACTGAAAAGTAATAAAAATAGGGGGGGGCATCTCCCCCTCCTCCCACAAAAAAGTTGTACCTCAAGGGACTAATGTGATAGTTGCACCTCACGGGACTAATGTGCAAATTGCACCGAACGAACAAACTATTTCTTTCAACGAAAATGCCTACTAACCCTTCTTTTCTTTTTCTTTCAATAATAATAATAAAAAATAAATTAAAAAAAAAAGATTTTGATGAAATTCTGGCAAAAACAGAATTTAGTTTAGGACGGAGGACTATTAGTTTTTTTTTTTTTTTTTTTTTTTCCCAATTATAACATCGCTTTCAAATTATTCAATTATATTTTCGATAAATTTTAGATTTCGATAAATGTCCAACTATCGAAAACGACAACGCAAAAACCCCAGATTGACACTAATAGGCCCTCAGTCCTAAAAAAAAAAAAAAAAAAAAAAAAAAACGGTGGATGATGGGGTAAAATGGGCGTCATATTCGGATTCAGGAGGTCATTTCACATAAGAATTTGCAAAAATGGTGCTGGGAGCGATTTTCATGCAGAGCTGTGTAATATAGGGTGACCAGATGTCCTCATTTAGTGAGGACAGTCCTCATTTTTCAAGTGTTGTCCTCAGTAGCTTTCAAAAGTTCTCATATCCTCATTTGTCCTCACTTTTGGATATTTGTTCTCATTTGTCCTCATTTTTCAGTGATTTCCTTCTTTACTTAAAATTTCACCATTAGAGATGCTGCTGTGCTGACCTTATTAGTTTTCAATACTGATTCTACAACTCAACACAATGTAAAAAAGTCAAGATTCCTTGATTGAATAAAAAAAAAAGGGGGGGGGATATTTAAAAATTTAACATGAAGTTGGAAGTTATTTTATTACTATTTAGAATTCATAACTAACTAAATTTAAATAACATTTTAAATGGTAAAGCATTTTTTAGTAAGATTGAAAACTATCAAAGTCAGGGATAGGAGCTGAACGCAGATTACCTTGTTGACATTTCACTATTTTTTGCTCTCAATAGTGCTACTGGAAGGTACAACATAATAGCTCAGTTGTAGAACATTAATGCTTTAGGCCGTCAGACTAGAATTCAATTCTTATTCCTAGCCTAGCCCTAGCTAGGATTTGGCATTGTTCAGATTGTCTTTTCCTTTTAAAATGTTATTTATCGGATCACTTGCATTTGAAGTAGTTATGATTTCGTATTCACTAAAACTTGGTCTATACAACAAAACAATTGTATTAAAACAGTTTATAAAAGTATAAACAGAAGCGGATATAAAACAGTTTAGTACTTTCGTATCAACCACATATCAGAAATTAATATTTTAATATATCAACAGCATGCCATTATATTATACGAAGAGAAGTATAATGTGTACAAGTTTATGACAATGTTTATTGTAAATTTAATAATGCTTATCTAAATAATTTTTTATAATGTTTATCGTATAAGTTCACAAGTAGTATAAATTTATCATAGTGATGATTAATGGCTGCAAATGGAGTTAATATAAGCTAATTTTGTGCTATATTTAATGAAATTTTATGTCCTCAGAAATGTTCTCATTTTTAAAGAAAACTGTCCTCATTTTTCTCATAGGAATGAGGACATTGCATAATTTGTCCTCATTTTGCAATAAAAAAATCTGGTCACCCTAGTGTAATATGTAATATAGCCTGACTAACGACGCAACACTGTCGTGGTTCACTGAGTATATAAAATTAAAAAAAGTAATTGGAACAAAAAGAAATTAAAAATTACTTTTCATAAGGTAAAACGACGAGAAACTGATCCAGTTAAAGAAGTGACTCATCTTTCTCTTATAGTTTACGTAAATAATTTTCCCCAAGGAATCGCCTAAAACGTGTTTTAATTCCACCAATTATTCAGCTTCAAGCTCCAATGAAGCTGCGAAGGAAAACAGAATTCATAAAAAGGAAAGCGAAAAGAACGCACTCAACTATATCATTCTGAACAGGATGTCCGAAAAAAGGCGAAATGGTATTTTATGCAGTATACTCCAATATTTAATTCGAACGAGAATATTCTAAACTGAGAAGAAACAGAAGTATATAAGCTTTAAATCGCTCATGGAAATAGAGTACCACTTTAAATTTTTGTTTATAACATATTGTAATCGGACACATTACTTTCTTCTTCTTCTTTTTTTTTTTTTTTTAAAGTAAAATACAATATACACAGAATAAGGATATAAAATGCCCCTCCCTAAAAAGTAAATTTATGGACATCTTTAGCTCTAATTTATGTACGGAAAAATAAAAGTATTGTTTTGATCCACTGCTATACTTTTCATTTATGTCTTTGTTTAATGAGTAGGGTAGGGTGTATGTGTAATATAAAATTTACTTTTTAGTTGGGGACTATAGGTACATAACATTCGTATAATACAAAATTAAGTTCAATAAGTCAGACGATAGCATTTATAACTATGATGAAGGCTTTTTTTTTTTTAATTTTTAAAAATTTTATATTACCCTTATTATTATTTCCTATTATTTATTTCTGAAATTTTCAAGATAAATAAAATCGAACTGAATCGTTTCTAAGAGTACCAAATTTCACTATTTTAATTTGTAATGCTATTTTTCATTTATGTCTTTATTTTAAGAACAAGATAGTTAAAAATTTACTTTTCGGTTGGCCACTATAAAATTTCTTAAATACAAAATTAAGATCAATATTTTCTAATTTAAAGAGACGGGTGATATCTATATCGATGATTCAAGCTATTTTTTAAATGTTCTTAATTTTCAGATTATCTTTATTTCCTCTTTTTACAGGGTTGGTTTTTGACGTGACAAGTGTCAAAAACTGGTTTAAACTGTCAAAAACTGGTTTAAACCGTCAAAAACTATACGTCATGTGAAAATTGTTACGTAAAATAATTGTATTCATATTTTTAAATTGCAATGTACCAAGTATATAAGTTAATATTGGTTATATATATATATTTTCCGAAAAAGGTAAATGTTTATGCAGGGTTGCCAACATTTTAATTTATTCCAGAGCATTTTTAGGCCTGCCTTTATCTCGCGCCACATTTTTTTATGGTGCAAAATAAAGGTGGGTCTAAATATGCTTCAGAATAAATTAAAATGTTGGCAACCCTGCTGTATGTTAGGAAACATATTTATGCATTGTATTAAGAGTAGGGTGAATGTTTATAATTTTTTTTTTTTTTTTTTTTTGTAAATTTCAATAGAGCTAGGAAAAATTGCATATGTATATGGTAAATTATAGTAATATAAAGCATATTAAAAGTTCTTTAAAACTAACTAAATTTACCCCCCCCCCCCCCAAAAAAAAAAAAAAAAAATTAAATGCTTTTTGTTATCCCCCCCTCCCTTCTCACTTTGACATCATGATTTAAAAATATAAATTAAACATATTATGTTAACTAGTTTGGGAATTCAATGATAGGTTAACTTTTAAAATTATACTGAATGCTGAAATTTCAATGAAAATTTTAGCATTTAAATATATATGTATATATATATAAAATTAAATCATATCAATGAATCCACAAAATAATATCCAGATATTTTAGAATATATTGTTAAACTTACAATAATGTGAAATCAAGATATAAAATTAAAAATTAATTAGATGCGAGCAATTTTAAAAAGTGAAGGATATTTACTTATTTTTTACATACAGCTTGAGAAATTTTAATGTATTATTTAATATTAGGTTTCAATGTATTTAATATTTAAACCTAACCTTGCATTTATATGCATTTATGCAATGCATATAAATGCAAATTTTCATACATTTAAGACATTAATTCACAAAAGAGATATGCTTTCCATTAACCTCTTCATTAAAAATTTAATTCAACTAATCATGCAATACCTCAAAAATTTTTAATTATGATCATAAAACATGCTATTGATGATTATAACCTAAAATGAAAAAACATGACGTAATATTGCACAGTAATTTTATTCATTAGGATAAAATACAGCACCTTTTTAATTATCAGTCGGTATATATTTAGAAGAGTATACTTTTTAAAAATAAGACTTAGTAAAATTTTTGATAACTTAAAAGTGCAATAAGTAGTTCACCTTAGAACAGACAAATTTCTATTCTCAAATTCTTGTATTTTGTAAAGGTAATAAATATCATTTTTTTTTTTTTTTTTTTTTTTTTAACTTAAACAGAAATCATTGGCATTCATAAGAAACAGATAACACTCTTCTAAAAGTTATTTTTATCATGGGAAACTTATAAACTAACCATTTTTTTTTTAAGACTACATTATTTTATTTCTCTAAATATGACTACTTCATTGTTAAAATATACCAAGAAATGTAAAATTTGAGGTTTTTGACATAGGGTTTTTGACGTGACAGTTTAAACTGTGGTTTAAACCGTCAAAAACTGTCATGCGTCAAAAACCTGCCAACCCTGTCTTTTTATTTTTCGATAAATTTCAAGAAACTGGAGAAGATAATCTAACTAAATCACTTTTAGTACCAAATTTTACTATTTTACTTTAATTTGTAATGCTATTTTTCCTTTATGTAATTATTTGAAAAATATTATGTAATAAAATTTTACTTTTTTTTAGTTTGCCTCTATGATGCAGGTGATTTTTTAAATTTTCTTAACTTTCATGTTACCTTTATTACTTCTTTTTATTTTTTCCGATAATTTCAAGATATCTATGAAAGAAATCGAATTATTTCACAAGACTACCAGATTTTCACTATTTTAATTTGTGATGTTATTTTTCGTTTATGTATAAAGAGTCTTGTATATATTATAAAGAGCAAATAAAATTTACTTTTTAGTTGACCTCAATAACATTCTTTAAATACAAAATTAAGTTTAATAATTTTTTAATTTAAAATCGGATGATATTTATATCTATGACGAAAGTGAATTTTAAAATGTTCTTAATTTTTGTATTATCTTTATTATTTCCTCTTTTTATTTTTCGATAAATTACAAGAAATTTAGGAATAAAATCGAACTGAATCATTTCTACAAGAGTACCAAATTTCACTATTTTAATTTGTAATGGTTTTTTTTACATTTATTTAAAGCACATAATGTAATATGAAGAAGTTGGTCTCTACGATATGCTTAAAATATAAAATAAAGTTCAATAAATTCAGTATTTTGCAATTCAAAATCAGACATATTTATGACATATAGGATTCCCCCCCCCCCCCTGAATTTTTATATTATCTTTATTGTTTCTTAAATAAATTCCAAGACATTGATGAATAAAATTAAAGTAGATCATTTCTACTAGTGTGCAATTTTACGTTTTATTTATTTATTTATTTTCCATCTACTTATAAAGGTTGTAATTCAAAACTTATTTTTTATTTGACCTCTATAATATTCTAAATTTATAAAATTAAGTTTAATAATCTTCATCCTTTTTACTTATTTATTTAAAAGTAGAAGACAATATTTTACATAGATAAGTCATATAAGATATTTTAATAATATCTTTTTCTCGTTTCTCTATATTTCATTCTTCTTACTCATTAAATTTTCAAGAAGTTGATAAATGAAAACAATCATTTAAAATTAAAAGTATATAAAACGTACATTAACCTGAAACATATTTTTCCTGTATGTTCTCATTTAAAGACGAGGTATAAATATAAAACTTTTTCTTCTTCTTTTTTTTTTTTTTCCAAGCGTCTGCTATAATGATTCCTTAGAATACAAAATTAAGTTCAATAAATTTAATCTTTTTTCCCCCTAATTTAATAGCTTTACTATTCCCCCCCCCCCCCCATTTAATAGCTTTACATTTTTTATTTTATTTTTTCTTCCCATATTTTTTCTTCCTCATTACATTTCAAGAAGTTGTTAAATGAAAATAATCATTTAAAAGTATATAAATGTCGTACATCAATTTGAAATACTATTTTTCCTGTTTCTCATTTTACAAATATAAAACTTTTTTTTTTTTTTTTACCCATTTAGAGTCTATAATGATTCCTTAAAAAAACAATAATAAGTTTAATAAAGTTACCATGTCTTGTTAAAAACAGCTTATTTTTATGTAGAATATATTATTTTGTTAATTTTCTTTTTAAATAACTTTAAGAAATACAAGTGATTTTTTAAATAACAAACGTACACTTCAATGAATTTCTTTCATTAATGCATGTTTTTGTGAGATATTCACATTACAAATTTCTTTGTGAACTCCATCTGAATATCCTAAGGTTATTATTATTATTATTATTATTATTGTTGTTGTTTAATACTACATATATTTAAAATACAGGGTTCCAACTACAAAAACCTTATAAAATATACTTAAAAATAGTGATGAAGTCTTATTATGTAAAATATGTATAAGACAATAATATCTTTAAAATCTATATATATAAAAATGAATTGCTGTTCGTTAGTCTCACTAAAACTCGAGAACGGCTGAACGGATTTATCTTATCTTAGTCTTGAAATGTTCGTGGAGGTCTAGGGAAGGTTTAAAAGGCGAGAAAAAATCGAATAATTTCCGGGAAAACCCTAAAAACAGCCCTTTTCTATTTCCCATACAAACGTTTTCTAGAGTCAATTTGAACTTTATTGTTATTCAATAAAGTTTAGGTGTGTTCCTAACGGCTGATGGCTGAGCTACAAAAATTTGCATGTTGATTCGTAATGACCTCCCCTGATGCACCTCGAAGCCGGATTTTCGAATTTTGTTTTAGTTTTCTTTTAATTAATTAAAATGTTAAAATAAAAACCTTCTAATAACTGATAAATTGGCCATTTAATTTTAATCCTTAATTTAATTGTTGCCAAAAAAAATTATTCTTTTTTGGACAGAAAAAAAGAAAAAAAAAACGTGAACAATAAAAATTACATTTATTTAAAATATTTAATTTTATTCCTTAATTTAATTGTTGCCAAAAAAATTATCATTATTTTTTCGACGGAAAAAAAAAAAAAAAAAAAAAACCGTGAACAATAAAAATTACATGTGTATTTAAAATGAGAAAAGTAAATTAAAAAAATTAGAAATATCAGTCGTATCGTTACAAATAAGATACCAAATGAAAGATGCAATTTTTGTGAATCCAACGGATTAAACAGCTTATCGATCGGACAATTAGATTTTTTAAAATTAACTAATGTATGTATTTTATAAATTTTCTTTCACAAACACAAACGTGTAGTATACAGCCTGTACATCACTAGACCAAATTGAAGTTCAAATTTCATCAATATTTAAATAAATAAATGAAAATAAAAATATGCTTAATGGGAAATATATATAACCATTAAAAGTTTAGTTGTCTAAAATATGTCAGAAATAGCGCTCATAGCATATTGTTACAAGGTATTAAGTCTTATTTTTACAAGGGATAAAATCTAAAATGGTGACAAAAATTCAAAAGTCGCCAAAGAGAGCTATATTAAGGCGGTACTATGATCATGCTTACAAACCATGAATACTAATAACCACAAAAAATTAATTGTCTCATGCAACAGACGTAGCCGGTCATAGTATATTATAATATTTAGCGTGAAATTGTTATCATTTTTATGGTTGATCGGGGATAAACAAAATAAACATAGGAAATAACGTAAAAGCAAATATTATGTGCACCACGTATAGTGTTGTTCATATGTAACTGGGATTCAAATATAAAGGGGATACTTCATTTTTTTTTTCGATACTATCTATTTCGAAACTGTTATCTAATAAGGACTTAATGCAAGCCTATTGGTGAACCATTGTCTCAGGTAATAGGGACAAGCGCTCGAGTTTTAGCGGATGACCAAATCGCTACCGAAGGCAGCAGGGATCCGAAGCGAGCTTTTGAGCAATTTTAGTATTTTATTTTATTTTTATAAAGCTATATAGAAAAGAGTTTCCTTTAAATTTAGTGACCAGCGAAGCGGGCAAAGCCTGCTAGTAAATAAATAAAAGTTTCCAATAATTGTTAAGATTTGCGAAAATCAGATCTTAAAAGCAAACATTTTTTTTTTTTTTTTTAATATTAAAAACAATATACAAAACTCAAGATTTTGTTGTTTATTATAAATATTAATGATAATAATATAATAAAAAATAATCCTTATTTACTTTTTTTTTTTTTTTTTACTTAACTGAAAATAAAAATATAATTCGTTGCATTCGATATTCAACTAAATCTATTTGTTACATTATAATTAATTACAGATATAATTTGTTGTTTAAGATATATGAAACAAAGTAAGAATAGCATGATAAACTATTTAACACCCGTTTCTCCTCTTTCATTTCTTCATAAAATGTTAACTTTCAGGGGTCGATACAGGTTTTAATTTTTGGGTCCTTTTTTTTTTTTTGTGAAAAACAAAATATTTATTTTTTATTTTTATTTCATTTATTGATTGATTGATTGATTTTTTTTATTTATTTATTTTGTGCATGCGTGTGAAACATATATATATATTGATGAGTGAACATTTCTATTTTTCAGCATTTAAAATTCCAATTAATTCATGAATTCTCTCTCTCTCTTTCCTTTTATCGGTTTTTCCTTTTTTTTTTTTTTTTTTTTATCCTTTTCTATAAAATGTTGGCTGTTTATATTACTTTAATGGTTTTTGCAAACTATTATCTCATCGTTAGGCTTATGTGTTATGTCTGTGTCATTTCTCTTCTGCGTAAGTACTTTAGCTTGTTTTTACTAAACATTGGTACTCACATTAAATTATCACCGTGACAATAATTTTATATTTACTCGAAATAAATCTCATTTAAAATTTAATTATATGCTGGTATTTTCATCCATCTTTTGTTTGCTGAGTGTTACAAAGGTATTAAATTATTCAAATTATATATATATACAGTAACCGCCGCTTAATAAAATCACTGGTTAATAAGATCAGCTGCTTAATCTGATCAAATCGCCAAAACCAGAATCAAGTCAATAAAAACTACTTTTGAAACCGCCGCTTAATAAAATTAGCATCGCCGGTTAATAAACTCAAAAATATCTCCTGAGCAGCCAAAAATATCATTTATGCACATTAAAAAAAATGTATTTATATTGTGATTTTTTTTTTTTTTTTTTTAGAAAAAGAAATTAAAACACAAAAAACTCTCCGTTATCACCCGTTGTTGAAGATTTTACACTTGCAGCACAGTTACAAATTAAACACGCGCCCCGTAACACGTAACTTATCTCCGCAACAATTTCAAGGAATGTATTCTTCAAAGGACAGTAATATACAAATTCGATTTAAATGTTTAAATGTTTTTTTCTTCTAATTATTAGAAGGCAATTTCTAGTTCTTATTTTGAAATTACTATAATTCATAAGGTTTAAACGGAAAGATTTTTAATTCATAAGAACAGAGTGAACTTTTGGTAAAGTAATGATGATTTTCCTCCAACGAAAGTGCACGGGAACTTAGAATGCGTTTAATTTACTTATATCGAAGAAATAATTAGTTTAATATCTATCAAAAATTAATTAATATTGTTTAATAATTCCATTATTCGTTACCTTTTGAAGTTTCTTCCAAAATACAGGGAAGTAATACCTTTTCCTTAAGGGCTCTCTTCACTCACCGCCGCCAGAAGCCGAAGCTAATGTTATTCTATGGGATTTTTTTCTTTACAAATAACTTATTAACTAATACATATTTTTAAATTCTGTTTTCACATTCTGAAAATTCCCAGCTGTTAAATTGACGGACCTTTTTAAAAAAATTATATTTTTAATTTTTTGTATTTTATTTTGAAGCTGCAAATTACGAATTTTCAATATGTGAAATTTTTTCATTTTGCAATTTGAAATTAAAAATTTAAAAAATGCATTTTTAAAAAAGGTCAGTCAATTTAACAGCTGGGAATTTTCAGAATGTGAAAAACAGAATTTAAAAATATGTATTAGTTAATAAGTTATTTGTATAGAAAATTTCCCCATAAAATAATATTGGCTCTGACTTCCGGCGACGCTAAGTGAAGAGGGCCGTTAAGGGCAGGAACGTTCGCCTGATATAAAAATCAGCCGCTTAATAAAGTCACCTTGGCTCAGAACGAATGTGATTTTAATAAGCGGCGGAAACTGTATATATATATATATATATATATCATTTTTTATTAGTACAATGAAAAGAATGAAATCGAAAACTAAACAGTTGAATAATTCACCAGAAAGGTCAATTAGGTAATTAAAACATTAGGTATTCTGTTCAATGTAATTGTAAGAAATAATGGCAAAACATCAACGATCTACCCCTCATTACACATTCTTTAACATATTTAGGTTGATTTCAATCTAACTAGTAATAGAATTTCAAATTTTCAATTTGAATTAATGAGAATTACATATATATATATATATATCGTGTAAAGTGTTTCATTTTGACAGTCATTCTATAAAGTGTTTAATAACTAATAAGAGCTTCGTTAAACTAATTAATTACAAATAATTATGAAAATACGGAAATACTTTATAAAAGGATTATTTTAATAAAACAAAATATTGTGAAGGGGCAGAAAAAGGGACCCAATTTTTTCCTGATTCGACCCCTGACTTTTGTTGTTGTTAGAACATCAATACACGCGTTTATATATATACACGAATATTTTGTAGCGACGGAATAACATCAACGACCTTTAAAAAATTTTCAAGTATATTTTTAAAAATTCTGCTCAACAGAACAAATCTCACATGCAAATGCTAAACAATGGAAGACTATTTTGAAGATCGAATTTCTATTTGAAAACAAACTGACAACAAAAACATTGTACTCGGAAAAGAAAAAAAAGAGAACTTTTATCGATCGACGGGATGACTCATTTCTGCAGACCCAACTTCGAAAAATGTCTTTCCGTTAAGTCGCCATACTTGAAGATATTACAGACTTATTCTAAAATAATAGTTATTAAAGACATCAAGCAAATGAAAAATGGCTTCTCGTAATAAAAAAGAAAAATATTGGAATCTTTTCATATATTTGATTAAATAGTTTTTACATGTTCGTGTATTTTTTGTAGAAGAATATAAACAATTACAGCTCCATACGTAATGAAAAATTTCGTATACAATCCATAAAACTTGAACGATTAAATAAATTAGTGGATCAACTTTTATAAAGTGAATTCATTTCATCTCACAAAAATTCAAAAATCTTTATTGCATTGTACTCGCGCCATAAAAATTTAAAAGAATGTTGGTGGTACTATGGGTTGAGGCTAATTGAGTACGCTAGGGCCCTATGCCTGGGTGAGGCGTCTTTCTTAGAGGTCCTAATCCGTATATAAAAGCGTTTCAAAGAAAAAACATGGAAAACTGCAAATAGCTAGGCCGACGAGCGCAACCTGAGTTTGAATCCGGCACCTCTCGTTTACCACTTTTGAGAGCAGATCATCTTGGCTACTGGTGGGGCCCAAATTTAAACGAGAAAAAGATGCTGTATTTTCTACACTGCACGCAGAAACAATAAATCTCGGATATATACTTAAGATTAATGTGTATGTTGCTTAACTGAATTGACCAATAGTCGGCAGATGGGAGGCCTTGAGACTCTAATTATAATGGCGTGTGTTAAGTTATTTATTTATTTATCAATACATAACGAGGATTTCAGACAGTACATGGACCTAAAATATATTCATGTTAAAATATTTAAGCAAAATGTCGCAGACGTAGTCATATGGAAAATCACAGAAGGTGAGTAATAGCATCACCATCAGTCCGTCGATATACACCCAAATTTAGTCAGCCCTTTTTTTCATAATGACTAGTTTGATGCATTTATAAACTGTAAAAATTGAGGCTATCCCGTACAAGAGAAAAATTTCAGAATAACAACCCACGTGTAGGCCGATATACACCCATATTATGTCAGCGTCAGAAAATAAATATATAGTTTTTCGTCATTCATAACCTAACTCTTCAAAATATTTTTTATTCATATAAAAAAGTACCAAAGATTACGCAAATTTCAGCAAATAAAGTGAAAATAATTCTTATTCAATATTAAATCTTTTTTTCAAAAGAACAAAGCAGGTACGAGTGCTGCAGACAAAGTGGCAACGTTTTGCGTGGTGCGTTGCCGCTTTGACTGCAGCACTCGTACCTACTTTGTTCGCCTGATGAAGGGCCGTGTGCTCTTTCGACCCAAAACAATTGTTGCGAGTTTATTACATTTTATGGTGTTTATTCAAAGTTTTGTAAGTAATACTCATTAAGCTAGCAAAATAAAAAGTAGCTGCATTCAAATCAAGCGAAGCTATTCACAACCAATCGAACATGAAGTCAAATCTGATTAATAACAGGAGACTTGGCGTTGGAATATGAAAACAAACTACTACGTCAGAAACGCCAAAAGAAAAATGTTTGCGATGCATACAGCTCTGATTAGTTTTAGCTAAAAAAAAAATAAAGTCAATGATCGTAGAATCTGCAAATTTCGTGCAGCTTAGAAACTTGCAAATTGAGAAGTGAAGTCAATTATACGAGTTTTATTCAAAGACAGATTTCACAACATAACAACGAATTGTTTAGCTTATTAAATATACAGCCAAACTAATCTGTAAGCAGGGAAAAAATATACAAAAATAAAATAAGTACTTACACGAAAGTCTTTCTATTCTAATAAGACAAATATGCGAAAAGTAAATAAAATCAAAGATGAATAGAACCTGTTATGTTTTAATTTATAAGCAAAATATTTTTTTTACCATCATACACCAAAAAAGCAATTATTTAAAAAAAAAAAAAAAAAAAAGGTGGTTGCGACAAAATAACGCATATTTCGGGAATCAACTTTTAAAAAGAGCGCAAAACTCTTGTCCGTTGGTGACAAAATATTTCTTATTTCAGAAATCAGCCAAGAATATTATATATTTCCTCAATTAGCTGTGATTAAACAAATAATGAAACATTTCGGCAGCACAAACATCGTGTATTTCTACAAAAAAAGACTATTTAGAAATGTGACAAATTTGTTGATTTGCATCGTGATAAGCATGTATTTCGGAAGTCAGTTTTAGGGGAAGGGAAAAATAAATAATGGGGTCTTCCCACCGTCGTCTGCTCAATCACGTGATAGAGGAAAACGAATAATCGAATTCTGAGAACCGAATTAAATTAAATATTGTTCTTAAGAACAAAAGCGTTAATATTTAATATAAAATAAAATAAAAGTAATATTGTGCATTTGTAAACAGTAGAATAATTGTATTTGTAAATTAAATAATTTTTAAAAAACACTTTATGTGCTTATTTATTTTTACCTGTAAGAATCGATTTTTGTATGTTTTTGTGTAACTGTTACATTAACTGATCAAGCAATAAATAATAGCTTGTTCTTGTGGAATGTTTATGGATTATAATTTGAAATTTTAAAATGTTTTCATTTAATTTAATTGCATAAAGGTGTTACAACAAGTTAATTAACTTAGTTACTGGTCTAAATGGATTTACGTAGTACGATATTGCACTGTCACTGATTTCAGTACCAAAAATCAGAGTATTTAAACATGGTCTTCATGAACATCAATAACAGGTATAAACTAAATGATGATTGCAAATGTATACAGCAAACAAAAGATGATGAATAATGATATAAAATGGATTAAAATGATGCTGTATAAAAAAAATAACATAGATTCAAAAATAAGAATAGCAAATATGTTATTTCAACAATCGCTCTAGATAAACAAGACTTCGTCTGCTATTTGTTTTTCCTCTATCATGTGACCTCTGACGTCAGGTGGGAAGAGTCCATTAATTAAAATAACGATACTTTTTGTCGATAAACGGCAAAATTCTGTCAATTTCAGCAATCGGCAGCGAGAGAGAGAGAGAAAAAAAAAAATAATAATAAAATTGATCAAATATCATGTACTTCAGCAATTAACTCCGCGATTAAATATGAATTTAATTCAATTTTGGCAATCTACTGCAAAAACACCTCTCTTTATTAGTCAACCAGTCTCAAAAAACGCAAATTTTATCATCTGACTATGGATCGACAACATTTTGATTTTATCAATTAGCAATTAAAAAACATGCGTATATGAAATAATTTAACGAAGTACGATTTAATGAAGTACGCATGTAGAAATAAAAATCTTTCATAAATCTACAACTTCTGCAAGAAATTCTAAAAATACAAGACATCTTTAGTTCTTGCCGAAAACGTATTTTTACGTTTCTAGCAATCTATCACGTGAGAGCAAGTCACGCAAAAGTGCACATTTAGTGGCCGTCGAACCGATTTATTGCGATTTTAGCAAATAACTAAATTCTCAAGAAATTACAAAAAAAAAAAAATCAATTTTTACAAAAAAATCAATTATTGACCGGAAAACAATAATTCCATACAAAAGGATATTTAAAAGTGAATCAATAGGGCGAGTTTGAAAAAAATCCGTACAGCCGTTTTTAAAGGAACGCGCTTGCAAGACCTGAAATTGAGCTATTTATACAGGACGTCTATCCATTTTCCTGAACTAACCAACTGTATCATTCGAAAGGACATCTAATAGAGTGTTTATATAGCAAATTTGAAGAAAATCGTTAGAGCCGTTTTTGAGATACGGACTTACGGTCCCACTTCTGGTCTCCGATGTCCCACTTCCGGTTTTTCAATTTTCGCCAAAATTTGGAAAATTCATTTGTACACCAGACCTGTCTTAAGAGGCCTCTCCACTTATCGTTTCCAGAAGCCAGAGCCAATGTTATTCTATGGAGAATTTCGCTCCATTATAACTTATTAACTAATATATATTTTTAAATTCCCTTTTCACATTCAGAGACTTCACAACTATTAAACAATTTATCGCTTTCTAAAAATCATTTTTTAAAATTTTTAGTATTTTATTTTGGGGTTGTAAAATGCGACTTTCACAATGTTAAAATTTTCATTTTTGAGCTTAAAAATGAAATCTTAAAAATAAAAAAAATCCACTTTTAGAAAACGATAAATTGTTTAATAGTTGTGATTTTTCGGAAAGTGAAAACGGAATTTAAAATATATATATAATGGGGCAAAATTTCCCATAGAATAACACTGGCTTCGGCTTTCGGAGACGATAGGTAGAGTTCCCTTAATTCTGAAGTTTTGTAGTTCTATCTTTATTAATTTCGGAGATATGATAGCCAGAAGATTCTACACATACATACACACACACAGACCAATTGCTAAAAACCACTTTTTTGGACTCAGGGGACCTTAAAACGTGTAAATCAGGTGAAATCTCGATATCGAATTTTTGGACCAAATACAATACTTCCATTACCTACGGTAGTAGGGTAATGGAAGTAATATATCAAAAACCATAAGAGTTGTTGCCTGAATGTATATTATCAGAGAAGGGGGAAAAAAACTAATATAGTTCAATTTATAAATATTAAATGGAAATATAAACTTTTATATAAAAACCTTCAGTAGTGCCAAGCCAAAGGTGCCAAGTTCCTTGAGTTAGATGTCCAAATAGAACTTATCAGACATATATTAAGAATAGAAAATATGCAAAAATGAAAGATATGCCGATGAAGGTCAAATATAAAGACGGGAAACTAGGTAAGGAGTATGTAATCCATTAGGAATAAGCGGAGGAATTTTCAAGGTTAACCTGTCACGAGAGTACAACACTATGACTGCATTCGCATACATTTTAGCAGTAGCGCTAAGCTATATAATTTGTTTCTATACAGACAGCAATCGTAAATACGAGATTGTCCATTACTTTAATCTACGCAAATGTCTCAATTCATTAAAAAGTTTAAACCACTCGTCCGGTGAAACCACTGCACTCCGCCAACTGATTTTTCCATATCGTTCAAATATTTCGAAAAATTATTCATTCATTGGTCTAAATGGAGACTGTTAAAAGTTTACAGAAAAGTAACAAGATTTTTTTTTTTAATTATTATTATTTACTTTTTCTTTTTTTAAATAAAGAATACACCTCCATGTTTTTAAATACTGAGTTTTTGCATCAATTTTTTAATGCAAACTATATTTCATCGCTGCCAACTTGTCCTCTTTTTTTTTTACTACTAGAAATTTTTAATAAGTTTTTTAGCAGTTTTCTGTGCTTAAACATGATTTTTTTAGAGAAATACTGGTGTTAAAAATCAGCACAAGTTGGCACCTATGATATTTTAAAAGAAGGGAATTGTTACCTCCTAGAAAGGCACAACTATGGATTTTTTTAAATTATTATCTTCTTATAATAATAAAAGCCCAAGTTTCTAGAAACTAACGCTCGAAATTGATGCCATCGCTGCTGGAACAATACATTGAAAAAAAAGAAAATAAAACTTACCCGTGTTTTCAAAAGATCAATTTTTTTAATTCAATTTATCAAAAAAAAAATGAGTCACAACCGCACCAATGTGCTGAAAAAATAAAATTTTCTTCGTGATAAAGAAAATTAAAAAAGAAATAAAGCTGCCAGAGGGGCCAACTGAAATTCGAATTTATAGCTGATAGTGAATGTGATATAATTAGATATTCTGTGTAATTTTTTCCATATAAATAGACAATAAAAAGAAAAAAATGAAATAGTGCTGACTTTAGGCTAATTTGGCAGGGTGCTCCACCCTGCAGTCCTTTTAAACATATTTTTAGCCCCCTGTCGCCCTTTTTCATCCCATTTTAGCACCCTGCTGCCCTTTTAAAAACATTTGGTGTCAAGTCGCTTTTTCTAACATTTTAAATGTTCAGAAACATTTAAGATACTTTTCTTCTTGACTTTTCAACCTTCTAGCAATAGATCTATAGCATTCCTGGGGAAGAACAAACGCATATAGCCTATATATATGCATGTAAAATTAGTAATTTACTTTTGTTACGTGCAAAAATCACAACATAGAAGACCGCGAATTATTCAAATAATGCCCTTTTTATTGAATTGCCCCGGGCAGACCTTTTATTCTAGAGTTCAGCACTATGAAATTAAAAGAATTCACAGGTATTCGTAAATGAGTTATCTTCTGCAGATGTGCTTTATCAATCAGGAAAATACTACACACAGCCTTTTCTTGGAACTAAGAAATAATGCCAATATTATGGGGTTTACAACAAATTACTTTTAGAAAATAACTATGTACATATAAGTTAATAAGTAGCAGCATTTACAAACGCAATTCAACTGACATACTTGCATGATGCGTAAAAGTGGCTTACTACTTTTCAATACATCATAAGTTACTCGTTCGACCTCTTGCGAATTTATAAATATAAATGTGAGTTTAAAAAGTAATTGTATTCGAAATGGCTTTTAATCTAAATTTAAATTTAAAAAAAAAAAAAAAAAAAAAAAGCGGATCGGGGGAAGGAATTACAAGGTAAATATAAAACGAACATCAATTTTAACCCTTTCCGACCCAGACCGTACGATCGTGCGGATTAGACATCCACGAGATCCACTTACATTTTTGCATTTGGTACAGTCGTATGTAATAAAATCAGGAAATGAACGATCGAGCTAATTAGCAGAAAGTGTAAAGTACAATTTTCAATCAACAAATGTGGGCCCATATTTTTCTTTCAGTTTGCAAAAGCAGAAGTAGGTAATGTTTTAAGGTAAAAATGTTTCGGGTCGGAAAGGGATAAGGGAATATCATTTGATCATGTGAAAGATTTTTTTTTTTTTTCCCCATTTTTGACAAAAAAAAAAAAATGGAAAGCATAATTAAATAGAGGGGTTTTCTTTTTTTCTCCTAGTAAATAAAAATGCACATCCCGCTTTCTTTCGTTCTATTTTTTTTTTTTTTTTTTTTTTTTTTTTTTTTACGCATACACACACAACACAAAACTTTACCATGGGCAAGGATTTTGCCTGACAACTTCACTAAAGATTTTACAGCTGTTGAAAAGTAAGCAGTTTTGACAAATGCAAAGCTCATTCGGCCACCCAGATTTCATAAAAGACAATAACGTACATAAACTTGTATTGTAAGGAAATAAAACAGGTAAAAGTTTAAAAGAAAATATTTAAAGAGGAAGAGGGAAGGATAAGGTTGCAAAAACCTGTAAATATCAAAAATAAATAAATGCCACCAAGACTGATTGTGAGCCTTAAAAAAAAAAAAAAAAAACATTGAAATTACGTGAAAACAAGAACGAAAAATTACGCGGTTCGCACATATTATTATCACTTTCCAACTACACGTGCTCGTTACATCGTTTAATCTTCCATGTATACTTTTGTCTATAGTCTATGTGATCACATAACGGACAGGCAGATGGACAGAAAGACAGACAGGTAGACTAACTGAATGCATAATCACTCTTAAACATTCTTAGAAAGTGTTAGAAATACTTAACACACGGAAACGCAATTCAAGCAATTTCCAGTTGTAGCCCTTAATATATCTGAATATTTTAGTGTAGCCCTGTAAATCTTAACACTAAACATACAATATTCAATAGTAAGTAATTTTTTTAGCATATGAACAGTAAATGTCAATTTCATTATAATTTGCACAGTACAAAATTATTTAAATATAATTTATAAAAATGCCTCACAGAATTCAATGCATTCGTAATCTTTTTTTTTTTTTTTTTTTTTTTTGTGTGTGTGTGTGTGTGTGTGTGTCCCTGTACACAAACCATTTAATATAGGGAACACGCTATAGTGAACTTCAAATAAATATATCATTTTGAAGAAATTCTGAAAATATTTTCGGGCGCTAGAGGTAAACAGACGGACAGACAAAATACGAAGACAGATGGATAGACTAGGTCAAATGATAATCACTCAAACATTTTTAAAGTGTTAAAAAAAGGTTAATAAAAACGAAAATGCAATTCCAGCAATTTCCAATTGTAACTATCTGGATAGTTCTTTATGGCCCTGTAAATCTTAATACTAATTCTTAATCTTAATTCTGTGGGAAATATTATGTGCAAAAGAATAATAAATGTCAATTTTATAAAGATTTGTGCAAAATACATGTATATTAATTTACCGTTTACAGAAATACCTCTCACAGAACGCAATGCCTTGAAAATCTTTCGGGTATTCCTGTACACAAACCATTGGTGGTATTTTCCCCATTTTCAATAGGGAACATCCCATTGTGAACTTGTAACATATATCAGTTTCAAGTAACTCCATGAATGTTTACGGGAGAGCGCGGACGGACAGACAAACCAAAGTCAAACTGTTAAAAAAAGGCAATTTTTTTCCCCCCACGTAAAATATCTGCAAAATCTTTAAAAAAAAAAAAAAAACTAGTGAATTAAAAACAATAGTCCCAAATTTCCATTATACGACAATTTGCTCTTGACAATCATAGAAAAATAATTTTAAAAAACCTTAAGTCAGGAAAATACATTAAGTAAAAATTCCTGAAATCAAGAAATGAAATTTTAATACATTTAATATTGTTATAATGCACATAAACTTTCTTATATTTGAGACGGTAATTTACTTAAATGAGCTTTATAATGTCCATCGTGTCCTTAAAATAAATTTTGTAATAATGAAATCGCGTATAATTATTTTTAAACAGTTTTTTTTTAATCAAAGTTTAACAATCGGGGGAAAAAAAATCACGAAAATGATATTGTGCAGATAATAAATAACTAGATTAATTTTTAGAAAAATTAATGCAACAAACCACACTGGCTATTATGAGGAAAATGCTGATGCGGAAAAACGTCACGTGCACCCTCTCATAAACAAGACTGAATATAAAAATAGAATGAACAATTTAAGGCACGTGACTATAATAGAATCATGATCTTCAGAAAAATTGTTATTTTTGTGTTTAAAAATGGATTTCATTTTATTTTATTTTTCAGCGGATTTTTGGAAAGGAAACAGATTAAAATAACTCCGTCACTATATCTAAAAAGGTAAAAATTCACCTTGGGAAAAAAAAAAAAAAAAAATCGTATTTATATCACAGCTTAAAATTTTATTAAAACATATTTAAGATAATAGAGAATTGAGTTTTTTAACGGAGTTCAAGCCATTTCCAATTTTATTTGAGAATGTTGTAAAATTGATTTCTTTAGTGTGAGAAAGAACGTCGACAAAATTTTAGATACAGACAGATATTTTATAAAAATGGTCAAATAGTGTTTCAAGACACCTCAAAATGTGTGTAAATCTATGGAAAACCAGAGGTTAAAAAGTTTCACGAATCCAATACTTTTTCTTATATATGTTAATAAGTAAGTGACAAATAAATAAATATACACCCCGCGATAAAAAGATAGGAACAAAGGGTTTTTCTTTAATTTTTCATAAAACACGTTATCTAAATTGTGCATATCATTTACTATTATCATAAAATAACACTATTCCTGGACTAATTTTTGTTTTAAGACTAATTTAGAAAAATTTTAAGACTAAAGTTTTTCTAATTTAAGACTACACAGCGCGACAAAAAGATAGGAACAAAGGCGTTTTTTTTTTTTTTTTTTTTTTTTTTTTGAATATGATTCAAATATTTAATATGTTTCTGATATGATAATATTTTGTTATGATAATAAATGATCAGCACAATTTAGATAATGTTATTTTATGAAAAATTAAAAAAAAAAAAAAAAAAAACCTTTGTTCCTATCTTTTTGTCGCGGAGTGGTCGTCTTAAATTAGAAAAATTTTAGTCTTAAAACTTTTCTAAATGAGTCTTAAAACAAAAATTAGTCCGGGAATAGTGTTATTTTATGATAATAATAAATGATAAGCACAATTTAGATAACGTTATTTTATGAAAAATCAAAGAAAAAACCCTTTGTTCCTATCTTTTTGTCGCGGGGTGTACGTGCAAGACATAATTCATAGATAAATATTTTTCTGGAAACAGAAAATAAATCTTAATAATTAACGAATACCTCAGTACCAAAGCATCTTCAACTACTCTATCATCTTCACTAAATCTTCGCAAGAAGTTTTTAAAAACAACTGGGACTCCCTGTTCATCGCACACAGATAATTTTTCTGGCTGATTTTCGGCATTAACAACATTAGTTTGATCCTCGGAGTTTTGAACGTTAACGATAATCTCCTGCTCTTCCACACTTAAGTCAGTAGATATTCCAGGAGAAGCAGAAGCATCATTTAAACTTTCGCTCACAATTTCTACCAAAGCTGAATTTTTTACAAACACGTTGTCTCCCAGTTCTAATTCTGGTAAAGACTGCAGACTATCCAATCTCTCCACACGTTGCTTAGGTGATTCCATACTTCAAAGATTTATTAATTTCAGCGAAACTGAAATTTAATGTCTTTGTAAAAGAGTCTTGGAAACTATACACATGTGAAAATATTCCGATATTTGAATTAATACACAAAAATATAAATCCTTATAAAATCAATCGTACTTTTAATCCATTTCCTCTGTTTATAAAACTCCTTTGAATACGAGATAGATACGTCAATCTGTTTCAATAACGCCTCTTGCAGCACAGGAAATATGCTTCGTATCTGATATTGCAGGCAAAGGTAAAAGAGATAAGTTCATGAACAAACAATCAAACGTCAGGTCCACATATAGATTAAGATTTAGTTATCACTTTCTATTTTAAAAACACTGTATTTATTAAAGAAACAAACAAACAAAAAAAGCGCATTCTAATTTAATGGGAACTCTAATTTGAAAAAAAATATATAAATAGTTTATTCTCAAAGTAATTAAAAAAAAAAAAAAAACTGGTGTGAAACAACCACACGACTTCCTTTATTACACGTACTACAAGCATTATTTGCAGATATTATATGCATTTTTTGGAATTTTTTAGTTGGAGAAATTTGACACACGTGTAAAAACATATAAAACAGAGTTTACACAGTGAGTTAAAAAAATCAGGGGAAAAAAAATGATAGAGTTATTTTTTTAAACACCAATTTCCGAGATCTAAAACTGAACTATGTAATCAGAATGACGGTTAATTTTTCTGTAATAACCACATAATACATGAGAAAGGGTATCTAAAATGGATTTATGCAACAATTTTCAAGAAAATCGTTAGAGCCGTTTTTGAGATACCGACTTCTACCAAAACTTGGCATACTCAATTATTGACAGAAAAACAATAATTAAATACAAAAGAATATTTAAAAGGGAGTTAATATGGCGAATTTGAAAAAAATCCGGACAGCCGTTTTTAAAGGAATGCACTTGCGAGACCTGAAATTGAGCTATTTATACAGGATGCCTATCAATTTTTCTGAACTAACCAACTATATCATTCGAAAGTACATTAATAGAGTGCTTATATAGCAACTTTGAAGAAAATCGTTAGAGCCGTTTTTGAGATACGGACTTACGGTCCCACTTCCTGTTTCCAATGACCCACTTCCGGTTTTCCAATTTTCACCCAAATTTGAAAAATTCATCTGTACACCAGACCTGCATTAATTCTGAAGTTTCGTAGTTCTATCTTTATTAGTTTCGGAGATATGATAGCCAGAAGATTCCACACATACATACATACCAGTGTTGGGCATCAATCGATTAAATTTTCAATCAACTAATTAGATGACTAAAAATTTAATCACGATTAATTTAATCACAACTAACGGTTTTTCATTTGCTGCAACTAAAAATTCAATCGCGATTAAATTATTCGAAAAACAAACGACTAACCGTTAGTTGCGATTAATTTAATCATGATTAAATCAATACTGATTAATATTTCAGTCATTTGCTGCAACTAAAAATTCAATCATGATTAAATTATTCGAGAAGCAGACGACTAACTGTTATTCATGATTAAATTATTCGTGATTAAATCAATCGTGATTAATATATTAGTTGCAGCAAATGATTAACTGTTAATCATGACTAAATTAATCGTTATTAAATTATAGTTGTATCTACATACACACACACTGACCAATTGCCAAAAACTACTTTTTTGGACTCAGGCGGCCTTAAAATGTGTAAATCAGGTGAAAACTCGATATCGAATTTTTTGACCAAATACAATGGAAATAAAAAAATAAAAAATAAATTAAAAAAAATGCACCGGATGACTGATGTTGAAAGGTAGTAAATAACTTTGTATACAAACACCATAAATTCGATTCATAAAACAATTCTTACGAGTTGCCACTTTGATGCTCCATTCCTGCCTCTTTTTATTTATTTATTTGAGCTTTATGAAAGGTTGTGCGATTATTTCGGATTGTCACGAGTTTTTTCTTTGCAATTTATGATATTTATCAGGGGTCGATCCAGGCAAAATTTGGGTCCCTTTTGCGGCCCCTTCACAAAATTCCACATAGTAAAAAGGGACCCTTCACAAAATTCAAATTCATGAAATGAGTCCCTTCACAAGATTTTGTTTTATAAAAATGATCCTTTTATTAAATATTTTCATATTTTCAGTATTAATTTTAATTAATGCCTTAATTTGGCTCAACGAAACTCTATTAACTTGATATTAAACATTACATAAAGTGATTGTAAAAACTGAAGATTTTACACAATATTTTACTTTTTCACAAAAATATTTTGCATTTCACAAAAATAAATAAAAATTTTACAAAAATAATTTGTTTTTCACAAAAAAGGGACCCAAAAATTAAAACCTGGATCGACCCCTGTTTATACACTTTTCTTTTTTCTTTTTTTTCTTTTTATTACTTTGTTCGCATATTTTTCAATATTTCTGAGACTGTAGGGAGATTTACAGTTTTTCAATACTGCATTCTATATTGTTATCCAAAGGTTCAAATTTGCTTGATAAAATAACATATCATTTAAAAAAAAATTAGGATGGGGGAGGGACTTAATTCCTTTGCCTTACATTTGCATATTGTACATTTAGAACTTCAAAACATTAGTAAGTTTTAAAGTAACACAATTTTCAAAAGTCCCATACAAACATTTATACCTATCTACAGATAAAAAAAAATATATAAATAAATAAATAAAACAGCACAATTTTATTTATTTTTTTCGGTTAATTGGAGTTCGGATAATCGGCGCTCTACTGTATTAAAAATGAGAAACTTGACAACTTAAATTTTCATTTTTATTACAGATCAACCAATCTTGCAGTAAATCCATCTGTAATCTACAGCACAGAATGTCTAGTACCATAAAATAACTATCAAACATCTCATTTCAACTATTAATAAAATATATCTTCATTGACCAAACTGTTATTTACAATGACCTTTAAATTTTTTTTCTCCTATTATGCAACTCAACTCAACCTTTATTTAAAACAGTTAAGCTGTCGAAATTCTTCACAATTCAAAAATGGTTCAATTCATTTCAACAATACTTTTATAAAGACAGCATTTTGAAGAACTTCAGGAAATAAGTAAAAAATATGCTTAAACTTCAAAACCGCTTTTTGTACGTGATCTTGGAGGTCTTTTGGATAAAAAAAGGAAAAATACCAAAAACTAAATAAATTGTTTAAAAAAAAAAAAAAAATAGAAATCTGTATTTCATTTATATGCTCAAATGAGTCTGGGCATTTTTTTTTTTTTAATCAAATAGCTTTTCTCCAGGGGCGTAGCGTGAAAAATTGATTGGGGGGGGAGACCCGACGTTTGGCGCCCTTTCGTATTCCTCATCTGAAAATGCCACCCACATACTTTCAAGAGTGTTGCCATCTTTGGGTTCGAGGGCACAGGCCCTCTCGTCGGTTAATACGTGCCCCCCCCCCTCTCCTTCGGGGCATATTCCTAAAATATGCCAAGGGAAAAAAAGCTTTTTTACCCCTCCATTTAGCAGCTTTTTTTTTTTTTTTAATACATCTTTGGAGCATTCTAAATTTTTTTCAGCGAATCTATATATTAATACGCAGACATGAAATTTCTCTTACATTTTTAGCCTACTTTCAATAAAAGGAAGTGCTTACAAGTAGTATCGTTCGAAAGATATGGTTAATATGCTTTGCAGAAATATATACATATATATATTCTCGTATGAGACTAAGCAAAAGTATCTTTCTTAGGACAACCAGAGTATTGGTTTGAGACAAAGTAGAACAATTGAAAAAGATTTTTTTCCCCCTTTTTCAACAAATTAAAAAGATATTACATTATAATTCAGGTAAAACATAAAACTTTCAAAATAAATTTTGAGAAATGAAAACAGTAACTGTTGCTAAGGAAAGCAACTTTATATTTTTAGAGTGGACAATACCTAATCTCGCCGACAGTTACTCTGTGGGAAAGTTTGATTTCATGATTACTCATTACATAATGTATATTTAAATTCTGTTTTCACATTAAGAAAATTTACAATCGTTTATTTATTTATTTATTTTTATTTTTAATGTAATTCTAAGTTCAAAAACCTGAATCAATATGTGCATTTTTCTCTTTCTTTCTTTCTTTTTTTTTTTTTACCGCAAAATGAAATATTAAAAATTTATCAATTTTTGGAAAATGAGTAAGAAAAACATATGCCTTACACATTTGTTCTGATCCGTCTAGTCTTTCGAAAGAAATTAATTACTTCTTGAAATCCCTTGCTCTTTCTCGAGGCTATAATCCCTCTATTAATAATAAAGCTTTATATAAATTCAAGAATCTTAAACGTTCTGATACCAAATTGAACGATCACAGTCTCATTCCAGTTGTTTTACCTTTTTATTTATTACTTTCTTTTAAAATTTCTAAAATTCTCTCACCGTTTGGTTTTAAAGTCATTTAAAAACCCGTCAACAAAATTCAATTATCTTCTCTTGAAGATCCCATTCCTACTGAAAACCGTTCTGGCATTTATTTAGTCCTATGTTCGTCGTACAATTTAGTTTATATTGATCAAACTAAAAGGCGTTTGCAATATAGAATAAATGAGCACTGTCAAAATGTTCGTAATGAAGAGATCTCTAAATCTTCCATTGCTTCCCACTGCTGGGTTCATGGCCATCGTTTAATTTTTCTAAAACTAACATAATTTCATCTCCTGTCTTCTCTTCCCATTTGAATATCCATGAAGTTTTTTACATATTTAAAAATTCGAAAATTCTTGTTAATGATATTTGTTCCACTCCGTTCTTGTCTGATGCTATGAAATTTCTCACATAAGTTCGATTTTCGGTTAATTTTGATATTTTTTAAATTTTTAGATTTTGTTACATTTTTTTAATTTAATTTATTTATTTATTTATTTTATTTCATAATTCTGTAATGCTGACTCTAGGCTAATTTGGCAGGGTGCCCTTTTAAACATTTTTTAGCACCCTGTAGCCCTTTTTCAACATATTTTTGCAACTGGCGGCCCTTTTAAAAACATTTTGGTGCCAAGTAGCCTTTTCTAACATTTTAAATGTTTAGAGGCCTTTAGATTTTTTTCCCCTGACTTTTAAACTTTCTTAGCAATAATTCTGCAACATTCCTGGAATAACAAATGCATACAGCCTATATATATATACAAGGAAAATTAGTAACTTACTTTTATTACGTACAAAAATCATAACATAGAACACTGCAAATTATGCCCCTTTTCTTTTTATTTCCCCCCGGCCGCCCTTTTATTTTAGAGTCAGCACTATTCTCCTCACACCAGTATTTATGTTTACATTCATCTGTATGTATTTTTGCTGTTCACTTAAAAAGGTTTTGTGCGTTGCCACTTTGACTGCAGCACTTGTGCCAACTTTTTTCGCCTGACGAAGGATCATGTGTTTTTTCGACCCGAAACAATTATTGCAAGTTTATTGCATTTTATAGAGTTTATTCAAAGTTTTGTAATTATTGCTTTCAAACACCAGTTCTGTGGTGTTTTCTTATTATGAAATTAGGTATTGTTCACTCTTAAGGGGTGGGGGAAAAAAGCAGTAGTTTATTTATTATTGTTATTTTATATATTTAAACGAATTAAAAAACGTTTTTCTTTTTTCCCATATCGTGGGAAAAATGTTTTAAGAAATATAGTAGCAATTGCTAAGGAATGCGACACAATTACCGCATGTCTTTATGTGAAAGAACAAACTAAAAAAAAAGTCCCGTTGTCCAAAATTAAATCTTTTTTGTACAGAAATTTATATCTTAGGTGTTGGTGTCGGTGTTTGGGAAAAAGGCCAATTGACTGTTCTAGGGTCCTAGGCCTGAGGGGGAGTGCCTTCTGTGGAGGTCTTTCTAAGTGTTCCTAGCCCATATTTACGCAAGTTTCGGAGAAAACCATGGAAAATTCTGAACGGCTAGGCCGACAAGCGAGACCTGGGATCATACCCGGCACCTCACATCTACCAGCTTGACAGAAAGATTGCGGATTCAATAATCGAGCCAATATAAGACCATCATGAAAGTCAGTCTCCTCTGGTGCACGTAAACTCTGTCGTGGCTGCAATATCCTCCATGCTCCGTGCAAATAATACGTCTGGGGATACTGAAGCGGGGGAGCCATCCCTTCCGCAGAAGATAAAAATTGTGATGGCTTGTCTTCGGACCGCCACTGGGGCATTAATCCCAAACCGTCGCTAATTACCCAATCTTTATATATATATTTCTTTTGTGCGTGTGTATGTCACTGAACTCCTCCTAAACGGCTGGACCGAGTTTAATGAAATTTTTTGTGTGTCTTCAGTTGGATTCGAGAATGGTTTAGATTTACAATTCAGTCCAATTTAAATTGTTTATTTAATTGATTTATCACTTATAAATTGTTGTTGATTTTGGAATGTTTCACATTGGATCCGGTATCGAATATTCAATAATACGCAAGCGAAGTGATGACGTCACTGGCCGTCCGTGGATACAAGAAAAATATTTTCTATGTTAATCGCCCATTGTATTTTGCTGTAAAATTGATAAAATTTGAATTTTTAATCTCAAAACTCTGTCATCCTTGGCGGAAAAAAAAAAATATATCGGCATATCATCTGGCGAACATATTTAACTTCTTTCAAAAATAATTGTTATTTTAACAACTTATATTAAAAGAGTAATGAATAATATGAAACAATTTCGTACAATACATATTACGAAAATATACATCTGGCATGTATATTTTCGTATTACGTTTTTGATCGCCAAATACAAAAAGCGCCAAGGAAGACAGAGTTTTGAATTTTTTTTTTTTTTTTTTTTTTTTCAATTTGAGAGCAAAATAACTCAATCTAACACATGCATACGATAACTAATACATATCTATACCCAAATACGGGGATTAAAATCTAGAAATAATTTTCCTCGATTTTTAATAATTTTTTATAAAAAATCCAATGGGAAATTAACATAGGAAATCATTTTTTTGCATCCACTAACGGTCAGTGACGCCACATTTTGCTTGCGTATATTCTATTGTAATTCCAGTTTGTCCCGACAGTTGGTGATGATATCAAATTCAAGAAAATATTTTGTAACTTCGTGTTATTATTGTTATACAAAAAATTGTGTCCTAATTGAAATTTACATCAAGATGTAATTAGTGTTTAAAGAGTTTTGAAGTGTGCATAAAAAACTATACATTTTGCAAATTTAGTGCGGAACTGGAGTGAGTATTTTATATAATTTTCTATCAAATTTCTACGCGCATTGATTAACAACCACCCTAACCTACAAATTTATTTGTGTATCTAATTTATTATATTTTATTTATTTATTTTTGAATGGAACACCTTTAGTATCGGATGCCTTTGGCAAAATTTGAAATTTGGCACCGAAGTAGCTCGGACGCTTCTCGCAAGATCTTTAGTTCCACAATTGAGATAACCATTTCAATTCATCGCAAAAATGGCTTAAAATATTTAAAGTCACCAATGGGGTGCCATACTTTTGTGCGTGTGTATGTCACTGATATTTTTTTTTTTTTTTTTTTTTTTTTTTGTATAGAACACCTTTAGTATCGGATCACATTGGCAAAATTTGAAATTTGACACCGAAGTAGCTCGAACGCTTCTCGCCAAGATCTTTAGTTCCGCAATTGAGATAGCCATTTCAATTCATCGCAAAAATGGCTTAAAATATTTAAAGTCACCAAAGGGGTCCCATACTTTTGTGCGTGTGTATGTCACTGAACTCCTCCTAAACGGCTGGACCGATTTTAATGAATTTTTTTGTGTGTCTTCAGGTGGATTTGAGAATGGTTTAGATTTACAATTCAGTCCAATTTAAATTGTTTATTTAATTGTTAATTATGTCTTTTACGTTATAATCGGAATTCACAGTCACCGTTCACAGCGCTCCATACCTGTTTCACTTATATACCACATCCTTACACACTTACAATAAGTTAGTTATTTTTTTCTAGCAAAATATTCTCTAGAAATAATTTATATGGCAAAACAACGTTTGTTGGGTCAGCTAGTATATGCCTATTAATGCGACGTTAAATCAGCTTCCTCGCGCTATTTCATGTGAAGAAACACTAGTTGAATTCTATAGACTTATAAATATTTCAAAAGCCGTAAGCGATGAAACTAAAATAAAAAATTTGCCTAAAGGATCACTCAGAATCAAAAATTGTTAGTGAGAAATCGTTATAACCAAATCAAACCTCATCTAATTTTGTTTTTATGCAATAGCCATAACGTACAATAAACTGCTTTTTTTTTTTTCGAGCTAAGGTCTTGAAAAATCGTAATTTTAAGTTTTTGGAGGAGAGAAAGCGATTGCGCATACTTACGAGTCAGTTGTAAGTATTTGAAATGGGAGAAGAACGCCGCAGTTGCTACAGAGCGCAAATTTGCTAAGGTCAGAACTTTCAAGGGTCGTTGCATGGTAAACAAACATGCTGTTGTAGGTGCCTGAACAGGGAAGGGCGCCGCTCAGCTGGAGTTTGCTGCTAACTTATTCTTAAAGGGTCCTGAATACAATCAAAATTTTCAACAGTCTTTTGCACGGTAAGTGAACAGACTATTGTAAGTGTTTGAAATGGGAAATTATGCCATAGGCGCCCTCAAACAGGACTTTGTTATGATCAGATTTTTTTAAGAGTTATGAAAGCGAAGAGAATTTTCAAAGATTGTTTGCACAGTAGGAAAATAGGTTATTATACACATTTAAAAAGGCTGTTTTAGGCATCTAATTAGTTACGAGGGCGTCACCTAATGGGAGTTTGCTACAGTCAGACATTTTAATGCAAACTTTTTTGCTGGTCGATGAACCAGTTGGTCGCCGAAGGCAGCTTCTGATGCATAAAAATCTTAAGTGTTTTTGATAACTAATGATAATCAACAAAATTATGAACCACTTTCAAATGAACTTCAAGGCGCAAAACAGCACCCCCCCCCCCCCCCCCAGAAACCTCATTATGCCTTTGTAGGTGCCTGAACAGGGAAAGACGCAGCTCAGCTGGAGCTTACCACTAACGTATTCTTAAAGGGTCCCGAATACGATTAGAATTTTCAACAGTCTTTTGTACGGTAAGCAAACAGGCTATTGTAAGTGAACAAAACGGGAAATCATGCCGTATGCGCCCCCAAACAGGAATTTGTTATGATCAGATTTTTTAAGCGTCATGAATACGATGAGAATTTTCAAGGGTAGTTTGCACAGTAGGAAAACAGGCTATTTTAGGCGTCAAATTAGTTTAGAGGGCGCCGCAGGCGCCACCAAACAATAGTTTGCTACAGTCAGACATTTTAACGCAAACTTTTTTTGTTGGTCGGTGAACCAGTTGGTCAGCTTGTGATACATAAAATTCTTAAGTGATTTTTTTAACTAATGATAAATTAACAAAATTATGATCTACTTTCAAATGAACTTTAAGTCGCAAAACAGCGCCCCCAGAAACTTCAATATGCCGCCCTATTTTTTAAAACATTGGGGGGGGAGACTCCCCCCCTCCCCCCCCCTTACGCTACGCCCCTGCTTTTCTCTAATATCAAAGAAGAATCATCAATAACGAGATAATGAACATACTTATAAAAAAATATAAAAAAATTACAACTTATATATTGTGACCACCACAAAACATTTTTCTACAGTAGTCTATATAACACCACCTCACACCTTAACATGACCAAATATTTAATTATAATTTCATTAATAATAAAGAATTTATGTATGAAATTTGGTATAGTTTTAACCAACAGATGCATATGGAAAACTGCAGAAGGTGTGTCCTTGTAGTGCCACCTATTGGACGATGCACACCCAAATTAGGTTACTATTGTATTTATTGAAATTTTATTTTTCCGACTGAGTGAAAATAATGCCTGGACCGGGAGTCGAACCCCGGATCTTTGACTTACAAGGTCAAGGCTCTACCAATTGAGCTATCCAGGCCGACAAACGGTCAGCATTACTCACTCAGACAACCTTTAGGCAGAAACATCTGGTCTATCATGCAGATAGCTTGACAGAAATAAGCCGCAGGTAATGGAAAACACCATTAAACAATGGGAGAAAGAAATACAATTTTTATTAAAATCACACAATCAACTGATTCGAAGAAAATCATATTTATTGAAATTTTATTTTTCCGACTGAGTGAAAATAATGCCTAAAGGTTATCTGAATGAGTAATGCTAACCGTTTGTCGGCCTGGATAGCTCAATTGGTAGAGCCTTGACCTTGTAAGTCAAAGATCCGGGGTTCGACTCCCGGTCCAGGCATTATTTTCACTAGTCAGAAAAATAAAATTTCAATAAATATGATTTTCTTCCAATCAGTTGATTGTGTGATTTTAATAAAAATTAGGTTACTATTGTTTTACATAATAGCCTTCTATATAAGGTTTGGTACATTTACAGTCTATATGCTATAGAAGCTGAGAGATAATCGTCCTGCATACAAAGAATATTGTGCATTATAGTTGCACTACCTCCGAGCCGATATACACCCAAATTAAATTAGCAAAGTATTTCATAATAACCCCTGCACGTATCAAATTTTGTAGAATTATACACAATAAAAGCTGAGATATAGCCTTTTTATAAATGAGAGAAATCAAAGCATAGCAATGTAACTTTTGGGCGATTTGCACCTTGCACCAAAAGTTGATAGACAGCAATTTATGTCAAGGAAGGCACAACTAAATATTTATTTTTCTGAAATTCTGTGCATTAGTTCTTGAACTAGAGCTGCAACAAAATTTTTGTCACATACACAGGCACATATTTTTTTAATATGCTCAAATCATGTGTTAGTCATCTCAAAATGTGAAAAAAGCATTGATGAAAACCAGAAATTTAAAATTTTTAAGAATTTTACTTTTTTATGAATATAGATACAGACAGAAATGAGAGTGGGGAAGTGACAGAAAGTCTGAAAGATATATTATCCCAGTAGCAGAAACAGTGCAGCACGGCAGCGAGCGCTGCAGATTGTTTAACAGTCTGCAGATAAATTTAATATCTTAAAAAGAAATACCAGACTTGAAAATATAAATGTAATTTACATTGTCTCTAAATTACAATATTTGTTGCATATTCTTGAAAATGTTTGCATGTTTTAAAGTGTAATTTTTAACTAATTTATACAATGACACGTGCTTTTAAATATCTCTTTATGAGATGAGATTTTTTATTTAATTATTGTTTACAAAATTAGAAAATTTAAAAATTCGCCTCCCAGCAAGAAAAGTGACAAGATAAAAAATGTCAATTTTTGATAGATCGTATTCAGATGAATTTCTGCGAAAGCCAGAGAAATCTCGAAACATTTAAACCGATGAGCATGACCTGGATTTGAACTCAGCACCTCCCATGTACCAGTTTCAAGAGCAGAACCTCTCAAGCACAGGTGAGGCACTTAAATGGCTCGGTCAGACATTCAACTTAATTAGTACTTAAGCTGTGGCTGAAAATTTAAGGTTTTAGTGAATGTTTAAATATGCTTGTTAATAAAACATTTCAGAAACTGTTAAAATTTCAATATTTTAGTATATAAACATATAATATTTAATACAAACTTTTCCCCCGTACTGGTAAGCAATTTTTGTTTTTGTTTTAACAGACATTTTTGAAAAATATGCCATAGTAAACTTACAACAGTTTAATAGATTGTTGCATATAAATTATACAAGTAAATGCTGCAAGATAATTATGGATTCTGGTGGTAATGGAAGGACACTTTGTATTTGTATTTAAACAAACAAATATGCTTGTAGTTATGTCCAGTTAAATTAATGGATATTCAGAAATTGAAGGAGTGCATTTTTATCTTCTTTCTGAATATTAATGTAAAAAGTAAAAATAAATAGAAAATAATTAACAGATTTTTTAATTATCAAATTTAAAACATGGTAACAGGAGGACAGTTTTGGGATATGACATAGCACACATAGCACCTTTTACTCTAAAACTCAACTTGTAAATGAACAAAAAAAAAAAAAAAAAAAATCCAATTTATATATTCTTTGAAATATAATTTGTAAAAATTTCTTATATCCTAGTACCAAACGCTCATTATGGTACCAAAAAAACAGTAGCAGAAGGAAAAAAATTTTCAAAACTAAAAATTGTCTACTCATCCAAATTGTCTAATTTTGTTACAAATTATGCAAGTCATTATTACAGTAATTATAAGATTTAAAAAAAAAAAAAAAAAAAAAAAACTTTTTATATACCATGTTTTTAAATTTTTTCTTGAATTCATAGCTATAGAATTATATTAGCACTTTATCAATGTGTATAAAATTTTTAAAGTGATAATGACGTCAATTTTTGTGAGATGCATAATTTAACTCTCTATAATTTTTTAATGTTCACATTTAATTAAATGTATTTATTTTTATGTCAAAAGTAAATGAACCATATTATTTATTTATTTTTTTTTTTTTTTTTTTTTTTGGCAACAATTAAATTATAGCTAATATTTAAATGGCTAATTTTAAAGCTATTAGGAGATTATTATTTTCATATTTTAATTAATTAAAAGAAAACAAACTAATCAAAATTTCAAAAAATCGGGCTTCGAGGTATTGCATTGTCATCCAGTTCTGAGCTATTCTAAAAGTTTCAAATGTCTAGCTAGTCGGGAAGTTAGTTAAAAATCGAATGCAATATTTGTACTGGACAAACAAACAAACAAGAAAGTGAGTAAATAAAAACATGGTAAAATATCTAAGCTTGTTACAAATTATTCATTATAATTACAAATTATTCAAGTTTCAGTGAAGGGCGTAGCAATTCAAAAATCCACGGAGGGGGGGGGGGGGGATTGAGTCCCCTGAGCCCCTCCCTTCTCTACAGTCCTGGCTTCAGCTACAAAATTGATGCAGCTAATCTGCATAATATATGAAAATTTAAATCTACAGCAAAGTCTTGTACAAGAGTCATCCATTTAACATTTTTGTTTTTTCTAATTGTTTACCAATCTGTGTAAAAATAAATACAACATTTGTCTACTTTTTTAATTAAATTCAAAATATAAATCATTCAGTATACTGTAACGTATCGAATGCTGGAAATCATGAAGAAGCCTAGCTTTTTTTTCTTTCAAGAAATTTATTTAATTCTCGTTTTACAAACACGATACAACACAGACTCATTTAACATAAATAAACACGTAAATATTTCACATAATTTAAAATTGAACTGTAAATTTCCAGTACACCAAATAAAACATAACCGGCACTCAAACCCGGCGTCTACGCTTCTCAGAGTTACATCATCCACTCAATCAAAACCAAAGTCTCTCTTCAAATCGAAAGTCTTTCTCTGCGCTTAGAAATCCTTCAGTAAACTAGAGATACGACAATGCTGGCAATGAATCCTGATTCGACCAAAGCTACTTTCGACTGCCTGAGGGAAGGCTGCAGCGACAACATAGACTTGGTGACCACTGCACAAGAACAACTTCAAACAAAACCACTTATGAAACATACAAATAAATAACCCCTACTGCGCTTATGCGCCAAGGTCAGGAATCCAGGTTGCCATAGTTTGGACGAAATTTAATCAGCCCGCCATTTTTTTCTGTCCACTGCACAAGCACACTAAGCTCTTGTCTTATCTCTGGTTTACTAAAGGATTTCTATCTGCGCTCGACAATTAGCGCCCTCTAGTGAGTTTTAAAGTCATTATTAGTCTGAAGTCATTACAATACATAGCTTTCTTAAACAAGATACCTACACACTATCATCATCTGTGCATAACACTTCCAACTCCACAACGTAGTATCATTTTCATCTTTTTCCTTCCCATTTTATCAGCAAAAAATCTACATTATACTGTCAATCATTGAACACTAAACATTTTGAAAATATTATTTTTATCATCAGCAATAATGTTTGTCTGTTAGCCGTTTTTAATCAAACTTTGTTTCCGCAGAAAAAAGTATGATATTCCAAAATATATTTTTCAAATGTGACTTTACATATACAGCATCATGGGAATGAAGAGTTTGAACATCATTCCATCTTCCCTTAAGCTCTCAACTCTCAAGTATGTTTAATCACCACATCAAATGGAATGAACTTAAACTTTTATATTTTGGCTGTTTACAGGTGCAACTTCTGCAAAATCTTTGGCTGTTGTCACTAGTTTTTCACTTGTTATATATGGTACATACAAGACATTTCACAGTTCCACCATTGCTATTAACTGCTCTTTTTCCTGTGTCTGTTAGCCAAAAAAAAAAAAAACTCCAATATATCATAATACAGTCGAACTTTGTTAAGGTGAACATGCTTAATACGAATTACTTTTAACAAACTGTTTCCACAATCCCTCTCGAAATAAAGATTAGTTTCTGAGTTACTAATAGCATGAACTACTGATAACATGAACAAATTATTTATTCCCCTTGAGATTCAACTGCATTATATTTTTAAAACATAAAAGTTAAACAAGGAAAAAGAGCATTTTAGAAAATTTTGGATTCGAATTCGAAGGCTGATTTTTTATACTAACTATGTGAAAAATACCGGAGCCGGGAATCGAACCCGGGCCTTCCGCTTTATGTGTGGATGCTCAAACCATTGAGCTACCCTGGCTGATTACCAGATAGGCATTTCTCACATAACATTCATTGGCAAAGTCACCGAAACTGTAAACACAACTATATCAAGTGACATTAATATTCATGGCACAACTCCAATAGACCACGAAATTTTAATTTAATTTAGAAATTTATTCATCAGGAGTGGAAGGCTGATTTTTTATACCAACAATGTGAAAAATACCAGAGCCGGAAATTGAACCAGGGCCTTCTGCTTTTTTCGCCTTCTGCTCCAGAAAGCGGAAGGCCCGGGTTTGATTTCCGGCTCTGGTATTTTCTGGTAAATCAGCCTTCCACTCCAAAATTTTCTGAAATGAACTTTCAGGGTTGATGAATAAATTTCTAAATTAAAAGGAAAAAGAGTTTTTTGTTCATAACAGAACCTGATCATGATAAATCTTCAATCTTAAATGAAAATAAGTTGATTTATCCCTTTCCGACCCAGGTCGTATGGTCGCAGTGTTAGAAATAAGAATTTTGAAACTAGGCATCAAAATGACGCCTGGATTAAATTTTTTGGGCGTCAAAATGAAAAATCTAGGTGCCATCTATAATTAAATATGTATATTAAAAAAATAATAATAAAGCATCAACTTGTAAATAATATATGCAAGATTACATAAAAAAATATTTATGTAATGAATGTACTTACATTGACACTATTAAACGTACATATTTAAAATCACAAATTCATTCTTCACCCAGAAGATACATCATTCCACTACAGTTTAATAGAATTTTCTAGGCAGAAATCTTCCAATTTAGGGCCGTTTAATTTAATCATTAACAAATCGTCAACTACTTTCATAGAGATAAGATTTCTTAAATCAGTTTTTATTAGGTTCAACTGACTAATAGACTTGTTTACAGTCTGATGGGATTGGGAAAATTATTAGATATGATGAGGAAAAAATCCAGGTGTCAAATATGGCACCTATGATTGGAATTCTAGGTGTCAAAATGAAAAAACTGATCGCAAAACACGACTAACGACCACTTCTTTCTAACCCTGTATGGTCGTGCGGGTTAGACATCCACGACATCCACTTACATTTTTGCATCTGGTACAGTCGTATGTAATAAAACCTGGAAATGAACGATGGAGCCAATTAGCAGAAAGTGTAAAGTATAATATCCAATCAACAAATGTCGGTTATAGTCCATATTGTTCTTTCAGTTTGCAAAAATAGAAAAATGTAATGTTTTAAGGTAAAAATGTTTCTTGTCGAAAAGGGATATAACTGTTCTTCTGTTACCATGTAAAGTATTTAAATAAAACTTGAATTATAATACAATCGACTAGCGTTACAATAACCCCATCGGGACGACTCAATTTGGGTCGTTATATCAAATGGTTGCTATATCAAATAGGTTGAAAATAACCATTCAAATAATTCCTTTTTCATTACATTTGGTTTGAAAATGGTTGAAAATGACATACTGCATGCAAATTATGAATTTTATTAGAATTTATAAGTGAAATAAAATTTGAAAATTAAAATCAATTAAAAAAAATTAACCGTTAAGATTGAGAAACAGTATAATTTTCTCAAGTTTGCTGAAAATAAAAATAATGATTTGAGATGACCATTTGAATTAATTGTACAATATATATGTATACCATAAAGTACAAATGGTACCCTAAGAAATTTTAAATGAAAGAATAATTTTATTTTGATAAGATTTACATAATAAAAAAGAAAAGAAGGAATATGAACGGTGCATCTACTGTACAAAAATCAAACTCTCCTGTCGATTTATAAATGTCTAATTACATGTACAATATTTTGGTGAAGAAAGGAATAATTGAGTTTTCACGAATTTTGAAATTGAAATAAAAAGATTTTTATAACTGGTGTTTTTGAATTATTCATTTCCATTATCTTGATTTTCAAAAACATCCAGAAGTTTGTTTTGTTATGTGTATCCACAGCTCCTTTTTGATTGTAGTATTACTAATTATTGGAATAAAATTCATGTCTTGATTATCATCTACAGATAATATCCCTTTTGTCTTTCCACTGTTAATAATCTTTACAAGGAACATTTGATGAATTTTCTTCACACTCCCTGAATTTAAGAAAATCTGTTTGAAGTCATTTCTGGTGGTTTCTTTTGAAATTTTTTGCCAAACAGCTTATGTAGTTCAGACTGCAGTTAAAAGGCTGACAACAAATTGCATCTCATTTTTACGATGAAATAAAATTATTCGTCCAATTTCTCTTTCTCTTTTTTTTTTTTTTAAACTAAAGATCACACCTTAAACTATAAACTGAACGAAGTACAGGATCCTTTCGTGGAGCATTATATTAAGCGTCTTGTCTTTTCTTGGTCATTATATCAAATATGAAATAACATTATCTTAACTGGAAGTCAATAGGGACTTTTTAAAAGGTCGTTATAATGCGAGTCGACTTTATAATTGTTTATAATTATAAAGGACCCAAAACATTCCTTATAAAAAATAAAATTACAATACAATTCTAAACTTTATCTTTTGCTGTTGAGATAATTGACGTGTAGTATTTTGGTAACAGAAAGACCTTTGCTATTATTTATGTTATTAAAAACCTCCTTAATAGCCCCTAGAGTTTTTTTTTTTTTTTTTTTTTTTTAACAAATTAGTTAATAAATGAGTCAATTACACTCTCAAAAGTTAACTTATTAGTAAAGAATTTTATTGAAATATTAACCCAATTTCTTTATAATCAAATTCCAATTAGGAATTATTTAGTGATTTTATTTCATTATAATTCTATAATCAAAATCAGTGATTTTCAAGATACAGTTGCCTATGCGACTTTGATCTATAGTAAAGAATGGTGTATAACATGAATCAATAGAAGCAATTTTTAAAATTTAAGTGTCATGTCTACTTTTTCCTAGAATTCACCATATCAATTGTAGGCTATATTTTTTGGAAGGAAAAGACAGAATTAAAAATGAAGTGAAAGAAAATAAATCTCAATATACATACACAAAACATTTTTTAAGCTTTTGCAGAACTAAAAGCTTTAAATATGTGAGTCTCAAACACTAATCCCAGCATAACTGAATGCTTCAATATTGCATACTAAGCATCCCCACCCCCTCCTTCAAAATATTCTGCAAGTCACTTCTATTTTGGATAAACTGTTCATAGACATGTATGAATCAATATCCAGTGCAACAAGTCAAAAAAGGAAAGAAAAAAAATCAGATGATTACACATGAAACCTTATAAAAACAAGCTCAGATTATATGCTCTTTAGTGCTTCAATAATTGTTCTTCTTCAAAAAATCCCTTAACAGCTTTCAGCTTTTGTAGACAAATGATAAAATGATGGTGTAAATTGCATATTCACATATGAACATAAAGGGCACTTAATATTATAATTTGACATGCAAATCTAAGAATTATTCTATTAAAAATATACATAATTAATACTGGTAGATATTGAAATATCTATATATTGTTAAAAATGTGTGATTAGTTTTAATTTAAGATCTTTATCATAAACATTTTTTTACATTTTTTTTTTTTTTCAAAATCTTGTATTACAATTATTTGGAACTACCAACCACTAATTATTTTAAACTAGCAGGCTACGCCTGCTTCGCTGGTCACTATTTTTAAATGAATCACTATAATTAATGAGTTAAAATTAAAAACTACTGAAAGTTTAAAATTCGTAAAAACTTCACGTGTAAACATATTAAAAAAAGGTATAAAATCACTTTTAAAACACGTATATAAATTTTTTTATTAAAATCAAACACAAAGCTTTTCGATATTATCAAAACAGCATCTGTTAATTAACAGCAGAGTAGATAGCATTATACACTGGAAAAGTTCAATACAGTTACAGTTAAAAAATAAGTCTTGTAAAAATCATGAGTTATTTAAGATCACTTGGCGTCACACTAGGGTTACACAGCATGTTCTGGAGAAAATGTTGACACAAAAAAAGTTTTCAGCACATCGGAACTGTCTTGTAGTGTAGCCACGTACTTTTAGGGAGGGGGGGGGGGGGGAAGGTCCAGTTCACCTCTCTGGATCTTAACCTTGCCTCTTGGCTGCATTCGACTTTTTAACTTCGTTGACGGCTGTTATCGCGACTTCTAATCATCCTGCTCGGGAATTTGTGTGTGCTTCTACAAGTATTTCTTTGCCATGTAGTTCTGGTGCGAATTTTTGTGAACTGGACCTTTTTTATGACTCATGGGCCCAAATTATTTAAAGTGCAATAGCATCTACTAAATGCCTTATTGGACTGAATTTAAAATTTGTATTCGTGTTATGGGTTACTGTCGCACAAACTGTATAAAATTTGGAGGATCTAGCACTTATAGATTTCTACAGGAACATAGCAAACTAGTATGTTGTGGCCACCACAAGACTTTCTTTTATATTTTCCTATACAAATTCTCTCAGTAACAATATTTAAAAATAAATAAATAAATAAATAAATATACGATTTTTTTTCCAAGTTTTTTTTCATTAAAAGTAAAAAAAAATCGATAACTTTGTTTTAAATTATCACATATTTATAGTTCAACCATTCGTTTTAAAAGTATTGACGAGACCTTTTGAAAGATACCCATCTTGAAAATTTACCCCCCCACCCCCTAGTAGGGGAAGTGATGACCCCAGATGCACAAAATTTTTTTCCTAATTAACTACTACTATTATCAATAATTCATGTCAATTTTACAATCACAGGTTAAGAAAAACTCCCATTATGTACATTTATACGAAATTTTGTCCTATACTGCCATGTTAAAAATTTACAATCACAGCACCACCTGTTGAGCGATTGATCTCTAATCAGCACCAGTTTATGTCAGGGGCCAACTAAATACCAAGTTTGGTTAAATTTCGTTAAAAAAAATCGATAACTTTGTTTTAAATTATCACAGATTTATAGTTCAACCATTCGTTTTAAAGGTATTGACGAGACCTTTTAAAAGATACCCATCTTGAAAATTTACTCCCCTTGAGGGGGGATTTCCCCCCCCCCAGGGGGGGTGGCAAGGCTCCTACACATACAAAATTTTTTTCCCAGTTGACTATCTCTATTATAAATAATTCTTGTAAATTTCATAATGTTTACTAAAAAAAAAATTCTCTTAATGCACATTTATACAAAATTTTGTCCTATATCACCATGTTAAAAATTTTGAAAAAGCGGGATGGCAATGCAACCTGTAAGACAATTTTTACCAAAAGTTGATAGGCACTAATTTATGTCCAGGTGCAACTACATACCAATTTGTATGAAATTCTGTGCAGTAGTTCCTGAGATACAGTTGCCACAAAATTTTGTCTCACACACACACAGACTGACAGACATTTTCTAAAAATGGTCAAATCGTATTCTACAGCTCTCAAAACGTGTAAATCCATCAAAAACCTGATGTCGAAAATTTTTACGAATCCAGTACTTTCTTCTATTGAACATAGAAGAAAGTAAAAATTTTTTATAATTTATAGGATCAAATTATATGAAGTGCAATAGCATTAAATTAAAGAACATAACTATATGGAGAAAAATACTTAATCACCCTTTTATAATTTTCTCTTTTGTTTATTTAACGATTTCTCTTACTTTCATTTATTTATACAACCGTTAATTACTTAATATTCGAGAAGTAGAGTGGAATCACTCCAGATCTTTTTTTTTGTTTAATATTATATATTCAAACGTCTCTGCCAAATTGAAAAAGGCGACATTAAATGTATTATTCATACAGGGTAAATATAATTATAGGAAAATGAAAAAAAAGGAAAAGTAAGACATAACTTTTAATTTTTTGAATTACTGTTATCTACTTTGTACAATATTTACGTATACAAGAGAAAACATAAAATTAGTATAATAATAAGTAAGTTACTAATGCAAAATACGACAGGATAACAATAAAATTTTTAATACACCTTAATAATCTATGATTTATTGCTCAAATTTAAAAAGTAAAACTTTCGTTTTCAATCAAATGGTCATATGTCACTGAGAGAGTACATTAAAAAATAGTATTAATTACTCATTTATTCTAACCTTGTTGTGGTACTACATCCATTTACCTATGAAGAAATATTTATAATTTAAAAATTAACCGCTAATTTTAGAATTTTATAGTGTTTTTAAGATGGTAATTTTATAGATTTGTTTTACATTGTTGTAGACAGATAAAATACTCTGATGCATGATTTAATCTAATAAGATGTTCCTTCAACACAAAATAATCATATTTTGAAATATCATATTTGAAAATAATATCATATTTTGAAAACAATTTAGCTAATACCAGAAAATGGTCTTTATTATACTCTATGTAAAGAAAAATATACCTCTCAAGGCCACCTCTCAGGGTTTTTCACTCGCCCGTTACCATGGTATTGCGGGACGCTAACTTACCTGCTTCTTTTTTCCTACATAACTCTGTTATCTTAAGCAAAAGCAAATGGGGAGCAGATTAGCATTTTAATACATATATAAATATAAGGTTTTCTCTTGTGTGAATTTCTTCGAATTATTTAAAAAAAGAAAATAATATATAATTATGAATTTTTCATATTTATTAGCTTAACAAAGTTAATTTTCTAATGTACTTTGAAAATTATTTTAATTTGTTTATCGGTAAAATTTTCTAATTTAAGGCAAAGAAATTGCAAAACTTTCTTTATTTTGTTACTTACATTATACCTGTGTCCACACAGGAAAGATATGAAGAAAACGTTTGAATATAATTAATCTCATAACCAAAACTGAATTGTGGATAGCTGCATTTTCCAGACCACATATTTTTATATATTACATGTGAGAATAATAGATATATTTTCACTTGTACTTCATGTATAAGAACAATAAAAAGTAAAAAATAAGGAAATAAGTGTTTCAAGATTAAAAGCAAGAAATATTTTCAGTTTTACCTGATATACGCAAAAAGAATGTAGCAGTTAAACACATTCTCAATTATAAAGATTAGTCAGTTCTATATTAATCCTTAGACTATATATATAGTTTCTAAATTTCACGTATATTATCACATATAGAAAAAATTATCGTTTCAGTTATCTATCTGATATTGTTATTGCTTTCAGGATCAGTTAAAATAAAACAAGACGAATCAAGAAAGAATAATCCTGCGATTAACATAGATTATCAATGCCAAGTGGTATCAATGATCAAAAGATTCTGCACTCGAAGCTGGTAGACAGGAGGTGCCGGGTTCAAAGCCAAGAAGCGCTCGTAGTCCTATTTGTTCGGAGTTTTCAGGTGTTTTTCTGCGAAATTGGCTAAATATCTGAGTAAATAAGGAACAATTTGGTCTTATTGCACCGCCACTTCACTGCACTTTTAAAGTTTGAAAAAAGCCTGCGGCTGCGAAATTTTAATATAATTTTAGGATTACCTTTGATTTATTTAATGCCTAAACTAAAACTATATGACTAGCATCAGCAATTCATTTATAGAGCAGCATAAAATAATTTTTGTTTTCTTAACAATCATACTTAAATAATTTTAGCTATAGAATTATTTATTCTTAATATAAAATAGCTTTGCAGTCAAAATGACCAATCCAGTCATTCTAATTTTAAAACACTAACTGTTAATAAATAACAAACAATATAGACAAATTAATTTATCAGATTTGTTCTCCAGGTACATTTTGGGTTATAAGAATATGAAATTTAAAATAAAAGTGAGTTTTTTTAAACCAAGACTAAAGAACTATATTTATTATGAATATGAAAATTAAAATCTAATATAAATGATGATGATTGTGTGAAATTTAAACCCAATTGTTTTTACAAAAGCCTGGATTTTCTTGAGAAGCATTTATAAGGAATCCTTGCTAAAACTCGCATAAATTTCAGAGAAAACCATGGTAAACTTCAAATAGCTAGGCCAATTACCGCGACTTGGATTCGAACTCAACCTCGCCCATCTACCAGCTTGGACAGCAAAACCAAACGGGTAGATCCATTGACGTTTCTCAAAAATAATTATTTTAGGGAAGAGAGTTTTTTTTTTTTCAAAACGTAATTTAATGTATTATTTATCTATTATTATTATTATTATTTAGCCTTGGATATGGCTTAGCCCTAAAAAGGGCTTTCTTAGCCCTTAGAAGGATTTTTTTTTTTAGCCTTTAAAAAGACTTATTTTAGAGCTTTGATACTTCGACCTGGTGACAGAACTGATTTTTTCCCCTTTATATTTCGTCAATTCTACAACACCAAATCATCTTAGATTGTTTCCTTGTATCAGGACTACCAGTAATAGTAAATGATATAGAAACTAAACGATGAGAAAAACTAAATGCTAATGGATCCAAAGAGCAAGACTAAAGAAAACAGTATTGTATCTGAACGAAATATTCTCCTGGTCAGTGGTCGGAAGTAGCGCACTACAAGTAGCGAAACTACAATAGTCGCTACTTTTTTTAGTAGTTTGTTGTGTAACGCGCTACTTTCTAAAAAATGTAGTGTAACGAGTAGCGCGCTACAAAAAAAAAAAAAAAAAAAAAAAAAAAAAACTTAGTTTCTAGCGATTTTCAACGCTACTTTTACCGATACTTTTACACCAATTGTTGTGGGCTACAATTTTGCAAGCCTTTAGTGGAAGCTGTAGTATCTGGGGTTGAAAAGTGGTTTGCCCATTTGCTGTGGGACAAAGAAATGGTCCTTTCAGCTTGCTTCAACCCCAGATTCAAGCTTCTTTGGATTGAGAATTAGCAAAAAAAAAAAAAAAAAACGGAGGCGAAATTATAGATGGAAGAGTATCTAAAAAGCATGTTTCCCTCAAATTGCAGTAATGTTTCTAAAATCCAGCCTCTGGATGACTATTCCGGATTTTTTAATTTTTCCATACTGAAAAATGAGGAAAATTTCCAAGATGAACTTCAAAAATTTTTGTGCGAACCGCTGAAACCTGCTGCATCACTGTGCAGTTCGAAATTTTTGAAGCAGGCATATTTAAAAACAAATACTGGTGTTCCATCAAGTGCTTCAGTTGAGAGACTTTTCTCTCATGCATTTGAAGTGCTTAGCTGCAAAAGATCCTGCCTAACTGATGAAAATTTTGAGATACAGCTCTTATTAAAAATGAATAAAAATATGATTAAAAATGAATAAAAACATGTAGAAATACTATATAAAACCGTTTAAGAGAAAGTATTCAACATGCATTTAAATTTTGAACTAATGCATAATAAAGCACATAAATTGAAAAGTGATTATTTACATTTGGTGGTTAAAAACTAATTAAAATTTAAAATATTGTAATTGTAGTAACATAACCAAAATTGCAATGAATGTTAATTTTCAATAGTTTTTTTTTTTTTTTTTTAGGGGGGGGGGAGAAAAGTAGTTAAAAAAGTAGTTTGTAGTCACTACTTTTTAAAAGTAGTTGTAGTCAACTACATTTGTGAAAAAGTAGTTGTAGTTAACTATATTTGTGAAAAAGTAGTTGCAGTTGTAGTTCACTACAAAAAAAAAGTAGTTTTTCCAACCACTGCTCCTGGTCAAAGAATTGCTCAAATGGGGTGGGAAAAGAATGAGCGATAACGGGATCACATGGGTCATTTCTAGGAAGGTTGACGAGGGTCTAGTGACCTTGACAGTCCAATTCGGTTTATACGGACTATAGTGAGTTCCTGATTTCTTCATAACCACAAAATGGTAAATTTTGCTTCGATAAAAATAAAGTAATGTCTAAGAATCTTATTACAATAAAGCTTTCCTTATCCTTTATTTCGCATCTACTAACTGTATTGCTTTGTATCAGTTGTTGAATTAAATCTTAATCCTGATTCCAGAGTTTTCCATTTTTCAAGATTTCAAATATGTATATTCATTTGTGACCTCATGATTAGCTACTCTAGGATTTGTTTTCCACCATTTACAAAATTCATTTATAAATACAGACTTCGTGTCCATGCAAGATGAAGCAAACAAGCTGCAGCAAAAGCAATGCAACTTGTTAGAAACTGGTGAATAAGTCATCCATAATCAAAAATTTTTTTCATCGTCAGCCTTTTTCTTAATTGACGACTTGACTTTCTGTCGTCATTCGACGTCATGATGAAATTTAACCTATAGGAGTCTTAATTTAGCCCACAAATAAAGGACTATAGCCAATCATAGAGCAGCTTTTCCCCACAAACAAAGGGAAACTCTGTACATTTTTGATTTAATAATTCACTTTATTACACTCTACGAAGCAATTATTAAAAATCTACATAAAACATTCTTTTTAAACGTAATATAATAAACATATACTTTGTACTGTATTATGATTTAATATATGATATAAACAAGTTATATTTTAATACATGAAATAAAACTATTTATTTGTTAGATCTAAACAACTTTTTAATAAAAATATGTATTCTGCATTGACTTACTCCACCTTTATAAGGAATTACTGCATTAATGCGCAATGGCATAGTATTATGCAGTGTTTTAATATAAATATCAGAAATTTCTCTGTGCCAAATATCATAAATAATTTTTTCTAGTCCTTGCAGAGTTGTAGGCTGCAATTTTTTAATCCTCTCCCTTTCCCGCACTTTTTTATAGACTAAACATTTTCGAGCGGATTGAGATTAGAGGGCTATTTCCAAGTCTGATGAAAAAGAAACTCTATGACATTTTTTTGTGGGATTTAACTTAAAAATAAAAAGGATATGATTACTTACAGAATTATAGGTGCTCATGGGGATAGGTAGTTCTCAGGGGTGCAGAATATGTCCGAACGCGTGAACGATGTTCGGGGGGAAATTCTGGCTGTCTGGGGAAATTTTGAATATTTATTATCTTAGAATAAAATAAAAATGAAAATGGAAGTCAAAAAAAATTACTGAAAAAACAAACTTTCTAATATTAAACTACAAATTAACAGCTGTATTCTTCTGTTACAAGTATATTCCCATTAAATACACATTACACACACACACACACACACCCCAAAAAAAAAAAAAAAAAAAAGTATTAAGTATTTGAAGTTTGATGATAAATATTTGGTGATTCATTTGAACTAGAGAAAAAAAAAAAAATTTCGTAATTCTGTAAAAAAAATGTATTTTAAAATTCCATAGACCGCATAGTGCAATAAAACAAAGCAACATTAATTTATGTATAATTATGTACTACTATATAAGAATTATAGCCTTAAAAATTATGTTAGTTAATAAATCTAATTACCTTAAACTTTTTCATCTGGTGAACATTAATAGCAACATTATTTTGTATAGTAGCATAAAAAATCTCCCTCAGTATCTGGACTAAGAAAAATTTCCCCTTTCCGCCCCCCCCCCCCAAAAAAAAAAAAAAAAAAAAAAAAAAAAAAAAAAAAAACTTTTAGATAATAGGTTGATGCGTTATTTCGGGGGGAATTTAGAATGTGTTCTGGGGAAATTTCAGAGGTCTGATCATTTTCTGCACCCCTGGTAGTTCTAACAATTTGAATTGAATAAATGTATCACAGACGCCCTTTAGTATGGTGCAATATCATCTTGAAATTCTGTTTGCAGAAAAGTCTGAGATACATTCCAAATAGTTGGTCAGGCGCTGTTTTTATAATGGCCGCGTTTTATTTTGAGTTAATTGATCCGTTGAGCATAAAAATTTGCCTGACTCATTGAAAATTTATGCACCTCCACACCATAATGTACGGAGAATGTGTCATTGTTTTATGAATGCAATTTTCAATAATTCGGTCACATTTTTATCATCTTACTAGTTTTTTTTTTTTTTTTATCAGCCTGAAATAACATAAACTTGACTCATCAGAGAAAACAAGTTCGGCCTAATAATTAACTGATAATTTTTTTTTTTTTTGGTCAACTGAAGTCTTCTTTTTTTAAATTATTTTCCTTAGTAATGACTTTTTTTTTGCAGATCTTCTGGTTTTTAACATACTTTGCTTAACTGTTCCCGCACTGTTTTTAAAGAAATTACTTTGCTATGAACTTTTTTTTAATCTTTTCTAAATTATGAGCATGTACAAATCAATTTTTTTTAACTTTTGTTTCTTAACTTGCCATCATCTCGCTTGGATGGGCAACATGGCCGCCTAAAGACACATTTTCCGTTTAAACAGCCAAAAAATTTTACATCTTCCTAAAAATAATCTCACGGATATTTCATTGACATTTAACTATTTTGCCCTCTCGCGTATTAAAATATTCTTTGACTTTTATTCTAAAATTAATACTTTTTGTGGCATCGTTAAATGCCTTATACTTGCCCTTTTTGAAATACTTTCTAAAATTATAATTTTCCTGACAGTTGCATTTTATTTTTAACACTATGCTCAATCCTAAAGTGTACGTGGAGGGCAACGTAATAAAATCTGTTCAAAAATTTGTTTTTTAAGTGATAAAATTGGCAGTTGCAAAAAAGGAAAAGAAAATATCCAAGTGCGGCTTTTTTTTTTGTCGCTTAGTATACATAAAACATAAAAGGCGAATAGAATCAAAGAAACGTCGATTATATATACCATATATCACTTCTTAAACTTATTGGGGACAGTTGAATAAAAAAGTCGTGAAATTTGTACCAGGTGGTGCTGTCTACCGTTTGAACTGTTGCCAAGTTTACGAGCAATGCGACCGGCATCTAGTTTAGGAGGCTATGGTTTTACACATGTAGAATAATAAAAATTGATTACTTACAGTTTAGCACAGATTTTATTTTATCTATGAAAGAAATGAGCAAAATTACATTTTATAAGTTTATTCATTGATTTTAATATTGCCCAATTATGAACATGTCACTTGTGACACGCAATATGGATATCTGCATTTGCCATATTTATTTTTCCTAATCTGTAAAATAATAATAATTAAAATGTTTTTGTAAGCAAAATTATGGCATCCTACTTTATACAATTCTGAATGACAAATATCTGATTTAATTTTGAAACGTTTTTTCTACAAATTCAGAAAAATTTCTATTACTGTATTTTCCTGCCTATAATTTAAAGGTCACAAAAATCGGTTTGACACCAGAGAGTTTAATTTACAGGCAATAAATATATCCATACGAGACGAAAAATTGTTTAAAAATATCTTTATTTGTTAATTAAAATTTCCAGTGTGAAACTGATATAGCCGACATGCGGATTATACACAGAAAAACACAGTAAATCATTCATCAGTCACCTGCTGCAACAATGGTCATACAAAGATACATCATAAATGACTTCTTTAAAAATTCACTTTCAAACACTAAAATGAAATATTGAAGTCCTAAAAAATAATGTATTAGCACTGCTACTGAACATAGAATGTGTTCATCGAATAGATTCAGATATTCCCCCAGAAAATTAGTTACACAGGTTTTGGTTAAAAAAAAAAAAAAAGTAAATGAATAAAATATATAGAGAGTCAAAAATCTGCACAGCTCGGGACCAGAGGTTGTGCAGATTTTAGGATTTTGGGGCCCATAAAGAATGATTTTCACTTTGAATAATAAAAACAGAATATTATTCAAACTAAACACATACTAGTGAATAATAACACTGAATATTAAATTACTAGGTACATAAGAATAATAATGAACATTAACAAAAATATATAATGAAAACAATAAATAAATATGGAAAAAAAAAAAAAAAAAAAAAAAAAAATTGTCAAATTTAGATAAAATCTCTTCACATGTAGCTTTTAAACTAAACTTGAACCTGCATGATTTATTTATATTTTTATTTATTGTAAATACTAGTAACACAAATTTATTTTTCTATAAATTTTATTGAGTTTTTCCTTACAAATTATGCCTCCATCAGAAAGCATTTAAAAAAATTAGTTTGTTATTATTTACCTGATTGATATCATCATATCACAATAAGCATTATTTTCATTTGATGAATTTAATATACTGTCAATAATTTCATTAGCAGCAACTTGGCTCTTGCAGTCTTTCCTATTATTATTGTTTTGTTTTTCTCTTTGTAATCTTAAAATGCAAACAAAAAATCTGTATTCAAGATATTTTTCAAAAATTCTGATTGGCAGTTTTGTAACTTATTAATAGTGAATTTCATTGTTTGTATCTGACAAGCTGTGCGGATTTCGGACTTCGGCAGATTTTAGGTCGGCGGATTTCTGGCTCTCTACTGCATAATATAGCACTCTTGCCCCTCCCTCAAAAAGTTCCACCTTTACTGCCTACCAGATTCAGATTTCGCAATTTTTAAAAAATCATTGCTAATGTGAATGTATTACTTGCTATAGAATTCCTAGTCAAACCAACCCCTTAAATTTGAGGTATTTGGATAAATTACTTTGCTGAAATAGAAATAGGATCAAAAATTTCCTCCAGCATTAAAATAAACATGAACTTTCTCATTCATTTATCTCTATTGAAGGCGTTGGTTTAAAGGAGGAGATCCAATGGATGCAGGATTTGAAATTAATGGCATTAAATTAATTGTACAGTCAACTCCCTTTAATTCACAAAAGTTTTGTCCACGGGTTATACAGATTATAGGAATTTGTGGATTAGAGGTCACTGCCTTTGTTTACATTATTCTTTTGTAGATACAAAGTCAGTTATTATTAGTATTAATTCATAAACAGACATTAAAATGGGAAGATAATTTCTAATAAATTTTAGAATAAAATATTCAATCCTATTCATATATGAAGGTAAATTAAATAATTAAAGCACATTCAAATAATACATAGCCATAAAATATAAGCACACATATTTATTTAAAAAATACAAACAAAAATATTTTTTAGCGCAGAAATGAATATTCATTATTTATTATTTTTAATTTTGTTAAATATTGATGTTATAGTGGTTTGTTTTAAATTTTTATATATTTTCCTGAGAGAAATAGTGCCGATTTTTTCAAAATCTCAGCTGTAAATTTCTTTGTCTACATTAAAAAATCGATTGCAGATTAGAGAGGTTTGCAGATTATAGGTCTGTGGATTAAAGGGAGTTGACTGTAGTTTGCACTTAGAAATTTAAATTTTGCGACCATAGAACTACATTCAATGGTCATTTTTGACATTTAACTTTTGGCCAGATTAAAAAAAAAATTGTTTTCTTTATAATTCACAAAATGTTTGTTTTTAACCCTTTAACATTCACTACATATTTTCTTTTGAAAATTATAAAACTACATTCAATGGTCATTTTTGACATTTAACTTTTGGCCAGATTAAAAAAAAAGATTGTTTTCTTTATAATTCACAAAATGTTTGTTTTTAACCCTTTAACGTTCACTACATATTTTCTTTTGAAAATTATAAAACTAATTTTACGAATGGCATTAGATACTTAGCTGATCAAGTAAATATTATGTAAAAAGAAAAAATTATGAATGAAAAAATAAATTGTGAGCACTCACAAAGTGGACCACTGTGCCCCATCACCGGGGTACAGTGGACCAGCCTCTTTTGCTTATATTAAATTAATATAAATTACTTTTTTTTCTCTCTAAAATTAGTTTCTTATACTATTCTAGTCTAAAGAACATATTTCAAGTATTTTCATGAAATAAAATAACCTAAATGAAATTAAAATAAATTAATAAGAAATCAAATCTCAGTAAGAAAATTTATTAAGTTAAAATAGATATTGTTTTTTATTCTTTTATTAATATCATATAAATGAAATATTTTCTAATTCAGATATTAATAAATATTTGTAGATAAATTTAACTAAAATATATTAAGCTATTTCTTTTACTTTTCACATGTGATCTCTAAAAACTACAATAATAATACACTATTCCTACTATTTATTAAATTAGATATTTTTTTTTTTCTTTTATTAATGCTATATAAATCAAATAGTTAATATATTTAGATATTAATAATTATCTATTATATTACTATTCAAATATTTATTATTTTCAAAAATTTATTATTATTATTATTATTTATTTTATTATAACATTAAGATATTTATTATTTTGAGATATCAATACTTTACATTTGTATCTATAAATTTAACTAAAACAAATGTAAGTATTAAATCTTATTTGTACTTTTAGGCACATTGGAAGGTGGTCCACTGTGCCCCGGGCCAGACTAAAACAAATAATAATAATAAAATAATATACAGACTACAAATATGCTAATATTTTTTACGAATTTAAAAACAGCAGCAATATCTTGCCTTCCTTTAGCAGCTATATAGTACTCCTAGTCACTAGTTCAATGTTTGTAAAATTTAAAAAATTTCAGTGTGGAAAAATTACTTTGAGTAGCTCAAAACATAAAAACTGCTCAAAATGGTTACTATTTCCCATGTGGTTTTTTTTGGCTGCATACAACTAGTACCATGCTGCCATACATGAGTATCCATATGAACTAAAAGAGTTGAATATTAACAGATTTAAATAGGGGTGGTGCACTGTGCCCCGTCCTCACCTATATTACATACACATTATCTAATGAATGTGATAAAGAAAATCACCAATAATTCCTTTTTAAAAAGTCATCGACGAGATCATAGAGAGAAATTTTTAAAACCACTTCATTCTCTACTGGCAACATCATAAGAGCAGTACCTGATGTTTTTGAGCAAAAGAACATAAGAGTTGTGATTTTATAAAATGCCTTTATTTATTTATTTTTTTTTTTTTAAATATATTTTAGTTAGATTTTATCACAATTTTAAATAGTAAAATAATTTCTAACAGAAAATCTTCTGAATATGTGTATTATGTATATATATTTACCATGGCATATGAGCTAAAAGAAAGCAATGAAAGAAAAAAAACTAGTTTCCAGGAGGGGTCAGCTGACCCCCTGCCCTCCCTAAATGACACCTCTGACTTAAGTATTAACACCTAGCATACCATTAAATGAAATTAAGTATAATGTGTACAAGTTTATCATGAAGTTTATATAGTAAGTTGATCGATATTCATGCAATAAAGTTATTAATAATGTTTATTATTGTGATGATGAATTGTTGGCATGAATTTAATACTAAACTTTCTGAAATGAACCATTTTATGAGTTTGAATTTTGAGAAGCGACAGCAAAAAGGCACAGTTTTTACCTGAATCTACCCTTAAATACAATCCAAAATTACTATAAATCCTACATAACAAGTGAGAGTTTATATAATTGTGGTTGGTTATACATGCATTCATAATTTATGTAATCATACTAACAATTCAATTACTTAATTACTTACCAAAATTAGCTTCAAAATAAAATTATCCCATTTTCTATTGATTGATTATATATATATATATATATATTACCTGGCAGAAAAATAATGCATATTTTGAGCCAAATTATAGCTATAATACAAATTACATGGCTCTGTTTTTAAATAATTCAATTATTAAATACTGCAAATCTCATACACTTTTTTACAATTTTGGATTATATTTTAAAAGTACCAAACGCAGTATCTGTATTTCGTAACTGTGAAAACAACTTAACCTATAATTTTGTTAAAATCTCATCATTATAAAATGTTAAGTTAATCTGCAAAAATTAAAAAAAAAAAAAAAATTACATGTCAAAATCTCATTACAATTTTTTTTTTTTTTTTTTTAATAAAAGACACTTTTATAAAAAATTGCTGCTACAAAAAATATTCATTTTCACATATTTTATCATCTATTTTGTTCAGACACAAACTTTCAAAGTTAAAAAATCTATATGGAAATTCCTAGACCTTTAATTTTTAGTCCCTTTAATATTTTCTGTAACTTCAATGTTGTAGAAATATTCCTATTTTCTTATATCACAAAAATATAAAACCGAGCTCATAATTTATTTGATAAATCCACGGAAAATCTCTCTAACACTTTTTATTATTATTATTAGATTTTACCATATAGTTATCAAGCACTGTATATCATATGTAAAAAGTATACTACCATATACTTTTTTTTTTTAATCTCATCATTATAAAATGATGCAAAAGTTAAAAATATGTACAAATGACAAAATCGCATAATACTCTAATTTAACAGTAATAATAAAAGGGGGAGGGCAAAATTATAAAAGATTGACATAAAAATTAATCATTTTCATCTACTTTATTCAATTTTTCAATGTTAGAAAATTTATAAACAAATTTTTAGGAGATCTTTAATTTTGGGTCCCTTTAAATTAGGTAGAAATTAATATTTTCTGCAACTCCGATGTTGTAGATATATTTCTATTTTCTAGAATAGTAGAAATAAACAAAATTATAACACCGAGCTCATAAATTAACGTTGCTTAATATAGTAAATATAGTTATACATCTGAACTTTTATGATATGTACACATATATTTGTCAATGAATAGAAAACGATCCGTCCATCATGTCAATTTTTTTCAAAAATAAGCAACAAGGAAAAATCAACAGTGTTTAAAAAATACATATTAATCATCAAAATTCCTCAAACAATTAAAATTACAGAATATAAACAAAAAGGAGAAAACAGGTGCACAGTAGACTTAATAATTAATAACAATACTTACATGTACGTAATAAATACTACTGGTCCAGATGAATAGGAAAATGTAATCAATCTTTAAAAATGCAATAAGATTTAAATGTCGCTAAGTCAACACTTAGCACGTTTATGATTCATCCTGAAGAATAACAGCATTTCAAAGTTATTTAAGTATTTCCATACACGAAGACAGATATTTAGGCTTCAAGTAGATAATGTCGGCAGTTTTTGAACATAAGCCAAATAATGGCTTTGACCAGAAACCGGCTGTTGTCACTAATCATACGATCACGATCAAAACTAAATGAAATTTACTATGATAAGCTCGATTTATTAACAAAGTCAAAAGAAAAATATAATTAACGACTCCACCTAAACACAAGCGACTTTTAACGTGTAATGTGATGAAGACTATATTAAAGGTGCAATAAGTAAAGTGTAGAGTGTTCAAAACATGTCATGGGTAACCAAATTAGTACTTATAACTGACATAGATGGCATTAATAACTAGTCCTGTATAGAAATCCTCTGTATAGCGTAAATTATCTGAATAGCGTAAATTATGATCGTCAGCGAATATTTGTCAAACTAGTAATTATTAGACACGAATATTTCTTAAAAGTTAATTATTAAAATACGTGAGATTCTAGCCACAACTTAGAAATTACGATTAACTCGTTGGTTTTTTCCCTTATGGTAGGCTGACCAGATCAGAGAACCTTTATGATAGAAAACGTTAAAAAATGATTTTATAGAAAAGGACTGACAAAAAAATATTATTGATTAATAATTTACTTTCTACAATTTTTTTAAACTTAGAAAAATGCCTTCAACATAAAAGCTGTCCCTATAAAATGGGGACATTGCTTATCTTATGGTAATCTGTAGAAATCACGTGATTTTCCAAGAGGTCATTCATTGGTCCAAAAAAGATTCGGTTTCATTTTTGTTTAACTTTTCGTCTGCTTAGCAGATACTATATTAACAGAAATTTCATAGTTTTAAAAGATTCATAGTTATAGAATTATGCTTTATAATTCTAGAAAATATTATTTCTCCTTATAAACAGACGCTCCATATAACCATATCTTACACCGTGAAAGGCTCTGTAAGGTCTTTTAAAGCGTTTTAATTATTAAAATGTATAATTTACCTTAAACAGTGTCTTTCTGCAAGATTTTTTTTTTTAATCACACAGAGCTGATTTTTCACTTTGTGAAATAATGGGGAAATTGCACATTTTTCATTTTGACTTGTAAATGATAGAGCATGAAAATACAAACATTTTGATACCATTTTTATGCATATTTGAAAACCGGATAAATTAACTTTAAAAGACGTAGTTTTTATGTTGGCGCGAAAACGCTGCGTCACGTGATGAAACCTATCGTGACGTCACAATTCACGAAATGAACTGCTCGCTCAATTTCTCCCTACAGTATTGCAAAGAAAATTCGTGCATTCAACAAAATTTTGTATTCTTTCTCTAAAAAAATTATTAAAAAAATTTGAACTCATTAAACGTCACATCAGTATATAAATGACACCAAGTTTCAATAAGATTTTTTTTACTCACCTGCTATTATTAATTCAAAACTATAATCGAAATAATAGTTGAACAATAGAATTTTCTTAAAGAATTTCTTTAGTACTCCAAAGATGTATCTTTTAAATAATTGTTTTGTTTCATTTTATTATGTTTTATAGATTTATTATTATTATTCTAGAGACTGAGTACAGAAATAAAATATTGGGATTGGGTAATAATATTTAACTGAATAATATGTATATTTTCATTGCATAAATAATCTAAAATAATATTTGCTGAATTAACCTAAATAATTATGAGATGCCAGTATATCTGTATATATATATTTCCCCTTCGACTGTGTACAAAATTAAGATAAAAAAAATCAATAAACAATAATAAATATTTATATTGCAGGCGATCTTGTCAGAGTCTGCAACCGAAGATATAGTATTTTAAGTTAGAAATAACTTTTTTTAATACGTTTCAATTTTATAACTTAACAGTATTTCTATTAAAATAAAAGCTGAAGATTGCGAGTAATTAAAAACATTTAGAAAAAATAAGAGTGAAGATACATAAATTTACAACAAGCTGATAATCAGTAAAATTGTTCAAAATATAATTATAAATAAAATTTTGAAATTCCCCACCATTCCGGTGTATGGAAAAAATTTTACTCAAGGTCAATCAAAGGTAAAAAAATGAGTTTTTCGCGATTTTCAGCAAAACGGTATGTTTGATCATAAAAATACCTCAGACAAAAATTGTAGATCATAAAATTATCTACAAAAAATGTATCAGGTGAACAAAGTAGGCACGAGTGCTGCAGATAAAGCGGCAACACAGTGGTGTCTGTCACCGCTGTTGTCTGCAGCACTCGTGTCTGCTTTGTTCGCTTGACGAAGGGTCACGTTTTCTTTCGAGTCGAAGTTGCGTGGGGTTTTTTTTGCATATTTCGTTTTAACGCTAGCCCTCTGGTGCATTTTTATTATACATAATGTTGATTGTTAAAAATGGTGTATAAAACTCTAAAGTTTTCCACAAATCTTTAAAATTTCGGGCGGGGGGAGGGGTTTGAGCTCGTGAAGTTGGACTTGCTTCTATAGCAAAAATGACAGGATTGACATTCAGTAATATTAAATTAAAACGCTCTGAAAAAGTTGTTCCTCTTTTAGCTATGACTAGTACCCTAAAAGTTCATGAAGAGAAAATGACTGTTGACTCTGTTTTATTGTTCCAACGCATGAGTATTACTGCAGCATTTCAAGATGATATAGAAACATATTTTAAATATGAATTAGCTCCCTACCCTTTAACCTTGTTTGATGAGATCGGAATGCGTAAAACACAGAAGTCTGCCATTTACGATTGTTTTGAAAAGGTAAATATTGATATTAACAACACTAATGCGACATACATCATTGACGGGGGATATTTACTACATCGCGTTGTGTGGGATAGCGAAGAAACATTCAGCGTAATCTTAGATAAATACGTTCAGTATGTATTATAGGTCACAAATACTCAATCTGTATAGATTTTGGAGAGTCTAGCATATATAGTTTTTTTACAGGGACACAAAGAAAAATTCTTTATCATTATGCCTATGGGGCCAAATTTTTAAAAGTGTGATAGCGTCTAAACGCCTTATTAATCTGAGCAAAAAATTTGTACACACGTTATAGATCACAGTTGAACTAACTGTATAGATTTTGGTGAATCTAGCACTTACAGTTTTTTTACAGGGACACAAAGAAAAATTCTTTATCATTATGGCCTATGGGACTAAATTTTTAAAAGTACGATAGCATCTAAACGCCTTATTGAATTGAGCTGAAAATTTATATGAGTATTATAAATCACTGTTGCACTAACTATAAGCATTTTGGTGAATCTAGCATTTATAGGTTTTTACAGGGACACAACGAAAAATTCTTTATCATTATGATCTATGGGCTCAAAGTTCAGTAGCGTTAAATAAAACATCGTGTAATAGATGGAGAAAAATACTCAAACACTCTATTATGGTTTTCTCTCTTTTGTTTGTTTAACAACTCCTCTTTCTTTACTTTATCTACAAAACTGTTAATTACTCAATGTTCGGAAAGTCGAGTGGAGTCACTCCAGATTTTTTTTTTACCAGAAGTATATGATACTTGTTATTTTAAAAAAGCAAGTTTTGTATAAGCTGTTATCAAAAGGAAAATTAATTAAAAGAGACATTTAATTTCAAATAATTTATAAATAATTCTTAAAAAGTATTTTGTTATAATTTTCATTATATTATATAATTTTTTTTTTTATCCCAATGAAATATGAAATTAATTCCATAAAAAAAAAAAATCTACGTAAATGTAATAAATATTTTTGATTGTCAAATGCAATTTTACTATATGTAAACTGTTTGAAAAAAGTAAATTTTAGACCTCATTCGTGGTGTGATGTTGGGATTATAAGGCCAGTTGACAGCACTTGGGTTTTAGACCTGAGTAGAATACCCTCAGTGTGGTTCCTTATGGGATCCTAGCCAGTAGCTATGCAAGTTGCGGAGAAAATCACGGAAAACTCCGATCGGCTAGGTCTGCAAGTGCGACTTGGAATTAAACTCGGCATTTCCCGTCTATCAGCTTGAAAAGAACACTATATTAAAGAAAAAACACTCTGTTTACGGTAGGTGCCCTATTGTCTTCGTTCTGTAATGCTTTCACTTGCAAAAATGTCCATATAAAAATGATTTTTAACAAAAAAAAAAAAAAAAAAAAAATGATTTTTGAGAAATTTACGGAAAATGAATTTGATTATACTGGGTTTACTTAACAATATATATTTTTTTACAAGAAGTATGCGAGGCTTGTTATTTTAAAAAAGCCAATTTTGTGTAAGCTGTCGTTAAAATGAAAATTAATCAAAGGGATATTCAGTTTCAAATAAATTATATAAGCATTTTTTTTTTTTTTTTTTTTTAAATATATTTTATAATTTTTATTTTATTTTATTATTATTATTATTTAATCCCAATGAAATACGAAATGCATTCTATTAAAAAAACGTCTACATAAAAGCAATGGATATTTTTAATTTAAGATGGAATACAATTTTAGAGTCTTAGACCTGCGCAAATACCCTGCCCTCCATAGTAGTTTTTTTTTTTTTTTTTTTTTTAAGTATATTTACATTTTATTCCTGCGAGCTTCGGAGATAACCACAGAAAACACCTTGCGATAGGTTGGTGAACGCGACTTGATATCAAACCCAGCACTTCCCGTCAAACAACTTTGAGAACATAGCCATTCGGTCAATCGTGGGGCAGGTAAAAAACAAAATTCTTTAAAGATATATGTTTAGACGAAATAATATGTTGGTATTAAGGCAATTAGCTACACGAGGCTTTTGTGACTCAGTTATGTGTCCTCAACACATAACCCAAGAAGTGAAAAGAGGGGGACTTTCTAAGGGATCCCAGCACATATTTACCTGAGTTTCAGAGAAAACCACGGAAAACTTCGAACGGCTATTCGACGAAACAACCTAAGATCGAACCCAGCACTTCCAATCTACCAACTTCAAAAGCAGTATGACGCCACTCAGAAATGTGTGAAGATTGATATATTATAAGGTGAAAAATAAATTGTTTTATAAATATTAATATTTATAAACTAAATTAATCATAGATATTATTTTCAAATAATTAGTTATATTTATAAATTAATTTTATAGAAACTAAATCATATATTAAAAAAAGGAAAAAAAAACCACTTTGTACAGCTAAATGTAATAATGAAAAATCATAATCATAAAATACATTTATACTATTAAGATATTTAAATAATGTATAGAATCATCCATAACTAAGAAGTATAATAACAATAAGAAAATAATAATAATAATATTAAATAAAATATTTTTTTCTTCTACTTATTTATAAATTGCTTATAAATTAAAATTGAAATTTATGATTAAATATATATATTGTTGGTATTTTCATCTATCTTTAATTTGCTGAGTGTTGTAAAGGAATTAAATTATTCAAATTATATATATATATATATATATATATATATATGTGCGACGAAAATTTATTATATACGATAGATTTCTTTTCAATCTACATTTTTCTTTATTATAGACTAGCAGGCAACGCCCGCTTCGCTGGTCCCTATTTTTAAATGAATCACTATAATGAATTCTCAAAATTGCATTAATTTTTATCACATGAAAAAAAAAAAAAGAGAAACAAAATCTGAGTAGGAAAAATGTCGCACCGGGTTCTCACTGCCTTCGGAAAAAATTCCCAAAATGCTAACTCTTATTTCTATTATTTTCCCACTTCGCCCCCCCCCTCCTGTCTATCCTAATAATTTTACAAATTTGAAAATATCCCCAATCGATTTGTAAGTATCAAAAACCTCTATGCACCAGTTTTGAACGATATATCTCTATTTTTATTTTTTTACCGCTCTACTCCCCCCCCTCCCAATAATTTAAAAAATTCGAAAATATCCGCAATCGATTTGTAGGTATTGGAAACCTCTATGTACCAATTTTGAATGATCTAACTCTATTTTCTTTTTTTTTGCCCCTCTGCCTCCCCCTCCCGGCCCTCCTAATAATTTTACACTTTCGAAAAAATCCCCATTCGACTTGCAGGCCTCTAAAATCTATCTGTACCGATTTTGAACGGCCTAACTGTATTTCTATTTGTTTTTGACCATAGCCCCCCCTTCCCGCCCCACCTAATAATTTTAAAAATTCGAAAGTATCCGCAATCGATTTGTAAGTATCGAAAACATCTATATACCAATTTTGAACGATCTAACTCTATTTTTATTTTTTTGCCCCCCCTCTCCCCTCCCCCTTTCACGGCCCTCCTAATAACTTTACACTTTCGAAAATATCCCCATTCGACTTGCAGGCATCTAAAACCTAACTGTACCAATTTTGAACGGCGTAACTGTATTTCTATTTGTTTTTGCCTCATAGCCCCCCCCTTGCCGCCCCCCTTCCCGCCCCTCCTAATAATTTTACAAATTCGAAAATATCCGAAATCGATTTGTAGGTATCGAAAACCTCTATATACCAATTTTGAACGATCTAACTCTCTTTTTATTTTTTGCCCCCCCCTCTCCCCCCCCTGCTGCCCCACCTGGGGGCTGAATTTCTAAAACTCCAGAAATTGGTTTTTAGATATTTGCATCAGCTATATTTTAGAGCAAAAACTTCACGCATATCTATTTTTTTGTTTGAGATATATAGGATTATGCGAAATCACGTTTTTACGCATGTGAAATCACGTTTTGCCCCCCCCCCCGCCCCCCTTGGGGACCGAATTTTGAAAATTCCAGAAATTGGTTTTTTGACATTTGTATTAGCTATATTTTAAAGCAAAAATTTTACGGATATCTGTTTTTTTGTTTGAGATATGAAGGATTTTGTGAAATCACGTTTTGCCCCCCCTCCCCCCCTTGGGGGGCGAATTTTGTAAAATCGCTTCTTAGTGGATGCCTACGTCATATCCGAAATCGATTTGTAGGTATCGAAAACCTCTATATACCAATTTTGAACGATCTAACTCTCTTTTTATTTTTTGCCCCCCCTCTCCCCCCCCCCTGCTGCCCCACCTGGGGGCTGAATTTCTAAAATTCCAGAAATTGGTTTTTAGATATTTGCATCAGCTATATTTTAGAGCAAAAACTTCACGCATATCTATTTTTTTGTTTGAGATATATAGGATTATGCGAAATCACGTTTTTACGCATGTGAAATCACGTTTTGCCCCCCCCCGCCCCCCTTGGGGACCGAATTTTGAAAATTCCAGAAATTGGTTTTTTGACATTTGTATTAGCTATATTTTAAAGCAAAAATTTTACGGATATCTGTTTTTTTGTTTGAGATATGAAGGATTTTGTGAAATCACGTTTTGCCCCCCCTCCCCCCCTTGGGGGGCGAATTTTGTAAAATCGCTTCTTAGTGGATGCCTACGTCATAGAAAGAACATTGTCACAAAATTTCATGCTTCTAGGTCCAGGGGTTTGGTCTGGGCGTTGATAGATCACCCCCTCACTCACTAACTCACTCAGGAAGTGTTCTTTTATATATATTAGCTATATTTTAAAGCAAAAATTTTACGGATATCTGTTTTTTTGTTTGAGATATGAAGGATTTTGTGAAATCACGTTTTGCCCCCCCTCCCCCCCTTGGGGGGCGAATTTTGTAAAATCGCTTCTTAGTGGATGCCTACGTCATAGAAAGAACATTGTCACAAAATTTCATGCTTCTAGGTCCAGGGGTTTGGTCTGGGCGTTGATAGATCACCCCCTCACTCACTAACTCACTCAGGAAGTGTTCTTTTATCATAAAAAACGGTAGTTTTTTGAGTGACGCAGCAATATATATAGATATCATTTTCCTCCCTAGTCCTTTTAAATATCCCTGTGTCCCTTTAATTCGTTATGATCTTAACGAAAGTCTATAAAAATTGGCTCTTTTAAAATAACAAGTGTCCTATGCCGCTTGTGAAAATTTTATGCTGTTAAGAAAACCCTATATATTCAAATTCATTTTTCAACGATTTTCTCAAAAATCATTCTTTTCGTTAAAAAAATAAAATAAATGAGCGCTTTTCCCATTGGAAAGCATTACGGAAAGGGAATGATCGGACATCAGCTGAAAGTGGCGCCATCTTTTACTCAAATAATTGGATAACACACATTTTATGCTAGTTTCCGCTCCAGTTATTTCTTACTCCGTGGCTAGCGTTAAAACGAAATATGCAAAAACTTCGACTCGAAAGAAAACATGACCCTTCGTCAAGCGAACAAAACAGACACGAGTGCTGCAGACAACCGCAGTGACAAACACCACTGTGTTGTCGCTTTATCTGTAGCACTCGTGCCTACTTTGTTCACCTGATACATTTTTTTGTAGATAATTTTATGATCTACAATTTTTGTCTGAGGTATTTTTATGATAAAACATACCGTTTTGCTGAAAATCGCGAAAAACTAATTTTTTTTACCTTTGACCTTGAGTAAAATTTTTTCCATACACCGGAATGGTGGGGAATTTCAAAATTGTATTTATAAATATATTTTGAACAATTTTACTAATTATCAGCTTGTTGTAAATTTATGTATCACCAAATGTCTAGATTGACCGGACTAATTATAGTGATGCAACTTGAGAAATTGAAAAGTATTTAAGGAAAATTATATGTGCTTACCATTCTAAATAAATAAAAAAAAAAGAAAAAATGGTCTCCGTACAAAAATATTATTATTATTATTTTATTTATTTATTATAATTATTATTATTTTCAGAATCTAGAAACGTGATTAGTTATTTTTATAATGTAATTACTTATTTATTTGGAAAAATTGAAAAAAAGAAAAAGAAAAGAAAATATTAATACAAAAAAATAAAAATAAATAAACACATGAAATATATGTTAAATGTAATAATACCGTATATTTTATTACACGGTCTAGTTATAAATATGAATGATATTAAATAACTAATTAAAAATTTGCAGTGAATTTCAGTAATCAAATATAAAAATATATAGTATATATATATTTTTTTTCCTTAAATTCATTCATCAATGAAGCCTTAATGTAAAATCCAAGTACGTTTAGAATATATGCTATAACTGGTAGTCTTCGCCCGCTTCGCTAGTCGCTAAATTTAAATAAATTAAAAAAAAAAAAATTGAATCCTTATTTCTTTTATATCATTCTATAAACAAAAACTAAATAAATAAATAGATAATTAAAAAATAAATTCATTGAAATTGCCCTAAACCTCGTTTCGGGTATCCGCTGCCCACGGCAGCCTCTTTTCCGCCAGTGAACCCTGCTCTTTTGGGTCTGGGTTCTTGTTGCCCACAGCAACGTCTTTTCTGGGCACTTCAACCTGGGTACTTATCAGACGGCAAAAGCTGCTGCTATTCCAGAACTAAAAATTTAAGGATAGCTGTATCTCAGCATCTATTGAATATATTTTAGTTTTGGCACCATGTACTTTATTGGATTTGCTTTTCTTGCTGTATTGCCATTTGATTTCAATCAATACAATAAATAAGTAAATAGCAAAACATTTTCCTTTCAAACGAATTAAATAAATAAGTTTTAGCAAGAAATTAAAACTTCTTCACACACCATAAATTTTAAATTAGCACAACCGGTTTCGAAAGGACGTAGCCTTTCTTCATCAGGTGCAAAAACGTGCAACTGCCTTGAAGGCAAAAGCAAGACTGAAAGCAGGGCAAAATCCAGAGGGGGAGGAGCAACACAAACAACCAATAGGAAGCATCATGCAGGGCAGGACCAATCAGAGAGGAACACACGTACACACACACCACAAAAAAGGGGGAGGGAGGAAAGGAGTAAACAATTATTATTATTATTAATATTATTATTATTATTTTAATTTCAATAATATTAAACTAATAAGTAAATTTAATAAAATTTATCCATTAATTATTATTGTTATTATTATTTTTTTTATTAGAATTATTTTATAATAACTAATATTATGTTATAAACATAATGAAGGAAATTATTTAATTGAATTAAACAAATTTTTCCAGGCTGTAGACAGCAAAGTGGGATCAGATTTTTCATTGACAATTTTATCACGATTAAGGTAAATAGCTAAATTTTCCAAAAAATCCAGTTCGGAAACGCGTTTGGCATGAAAGATAACTTTGGCACTCTTAAAATTAAAACTATGATCAAATTCCCAACTGTGCTTCGCAATAGAAGATTTAGAAATTTCTTGATTAACAACATACCGAGAATGTTCACGTAAACGACATTCAAGATTTCTTTTAGTTTGACCAATATAAGATAAATCACAGTTATTACAAGGGACATTATAGATACCCCATTTATGAAGCTCAGGAACAGGGGATTTGGTTGAAGATGAAGGGAATTGGAATTTATTGACAGGTTTAAAAATAACGTGAAAATTGAAACGCTTCAAAACTTTGGCTAATTTAAAACATAAGGGGGGATAAAAAGGTAAGACAAGAAGATTATCAGGTTTAATTTTATCATCAATGGAAAGAGTAGAATTATAAGTTGGCCTACTGAACTTTTTGAGAGCTTTATCAATTATAGAGGGTCTAAAACCTCTTTTAATAGCAACAGACTTTAAATAATTCAGTTCTTCTTTAAGAGAAGAAGTATCAGAACAAATTTTAAGGGCACGATACACGTAAGTGTAAAAGGTGCCAATTTTTTGTTTAGCCGGATGATTAGAGAGAGCATGGGGAGGGTTAGAAACAGAGAAAGGTTTCCTGTACACAGAGGTTTTAAAAGAGGAATCGTGCCTACTAACTAAAACATCAAGAAAGGGAAGTTGATTACAATTTTCTAACTCGAAAGTAAACTGAATATGGGGATCAATAGCATTAGCAATATTAAGAATGGCAGAAACATCAAACGGATTTTCAACAAGAATGAAAGTGTCATTTACGTAACGTAACCATCATTTTAAATTTAACATCTTTAATAATTTTTCCTCAAAATAATGCATATAGATATCGGCAAGAATATGAGATAAAGGATTACCCATACTTAAACCACCACACTGTTTATAAAATTTGTTATTAAATTCAAAAGTAGTTTGGGAAACACAGAGTTTAGTTAGATTGACAAATATATCTCCAACAATTTTCAAATTTTTTTAACACTATTTGTATTCATGAAATTACGTAAATCCAGTACATAATATTATTTTATGAATCTATACTGGCCGTATCTTGTTTCATGCAAGTGTCCTAACTTTAACACGCAATTTTCCAAATTTACATATTTCTTTTCTCATTTGTACACATATACACCTTTTCTTTTTTTTCACACATTTTGTGGTGAATTTAAATAATCATAGCTTGTGTATACTTTTTTTCTTTTCTCATTTTTAGGATATTAAATACATTGCCTTTCATATAAATCTAGCAAATGTGTTAGTCTTGAACATAAGGGTCAGTGTTTTCTTTATTATACATTCTACTTTACTAGGCATTCTTAAATAATCATATATCAGAAGGGGAATTAGTTTAATATGTCTTAGATACTTAAACACATAAACATATTTTTTTATTTTAATATTTTCTTTTAGTTGTCGAATATTTTTTTCAAGTTTTAATATCTTTTTATAATAACATAACACAGTATTTTCTTTTTCTATTTTAACTTGTTACATTTAAATACAAACGTTTTAATTATTCCTTTTTCTAATTTCACAAACTTCAAGAAATTTTATAACACATTGTATATTTTTGTCGGTTAGATGATAATCGCGTAAATCCACGTATTGTTATGCTGGTCGTGAAATTTGACATCTAATGTAATTTTTTCATTTCACACATTTCTTTTCACATTCACACAATTTTGTAAGATGAAACCTATCAGTATCTTCTAAAATTTTAATTCTTAATTACCTTTCATACGAAATTTATTTTATGTACATAATAGTTTTATTTCGTTCATTTTCGTACAAAAAAAAAAAGTTTAAGAGTAATCGTGATATGATAAAAAAAAGAAAAAAAGGAGAAGGGAAGTCTGCTTGATTTTTTTTTCTGAGACAGGAATAAACAACTCACAGTTCCGTCTGAGTTTTTGTTTATGTTTTAATAATGATAATAGTCATTTTTTTTTTCATTAATTTCAAATACGTTGATTGCAGAGGAGAAGTTTTTTTTTTTTATTTTACTGTACATATGGCATATTTTATCGCATTTATTCACTGTTCCATGTTTGTTTACTGGTGTTTATATTCAATATGTCTATCATATATATATATATGGGAACATTTTACTTCTATTGCTAGCAAATAATTATGACACCATAATATATAGTAAGCTTACTTTAACATCGAATTGGGCCCACTGCTGAATAATTGTAGTTTTTGTTTAAAAAAAAAAAAAGAAAGAAAAGAGAAAAACATTTTATGGCACATGTGTGAACAGATTTATTTTACTGTTCTTTTCATCAGCTGATTTGGTGAAATTTTTTATTCACCTTTTTGAAGTGAGATTACACTTCTTGTACTCGAGTCTTTTTAATATTTTACTGAGCAATTATATAGCCTTTGAAACTATTCTTTATATCTACTTTATGCGCATTTTTAATTTTTTGGAGGACTCAGCTCATCTCATCTCAGCTCTGCTCAGTTCAGTAGATAATACTGTTATTTTAGTCATGACTTGCTATTTTTACTGTTTGGTTATAATTTTCTGTGCACGTTAAATTCGCAATTTTAGCGCTTTCATCTGCGGCTATGGGAATTTATTTGTGTGGCATTTTTTAAAAATTTTTTTAAATTGTAATATTTGTTGGAACACTTACAGACATATACTAATTTTTTAGTAGTTCAAATTATTTCAGTTGATATTCATTTTTACAATATTGTTTAAATATTTTAACATATCACTCATTTGATTATATTTTTAATTACACATTTACACATTTACCCTCTAAGCACAATTGTGTTGCTCTGGTTGTCAGTATATTAATGACTTCTATAATCTACGGATTTCGACCATTATATTGGTTTCAACACTTGTAATTGTGTAGGGGATTTCACACTTTTACAGCAATTTTGGAAGGTTATGTTTTATAGGCCTTCATGTACACTTATAATTCATTAATACATGTTCTATAATTATTTTGGGTGACAAAATAAATGATTAATAATAATAATAATAATCAATAAAAAGATATTGATATAAATTACTTAGTAGCTTTTAAATAAATAACATGAGGATGTATCTGACTTTTGGAAATATTTGGATTGTATTTTTTTCCTAGTTATATTTTCATTGTTGTCAAAGTTTCGTTTGAAACGTTCAAAGATTCTTTGCGTGAACACATCACCTCTTTCACAAGATGCATTTTTAACAGATTCACACTAATTTTTTCATCTCATTTGAATGACATGATCAGTTTATTTTAACTTTTGCAAACACTTTATATTTAATAATTCTCTTACACACACACACAAAATTATATATTTTTTTTCTATTTTTCTACATGTGTTCCTGTATATGTTTTCTTTTGGGTCGGAATTTCATTGTATTATTGGCTGGCTTCTCAGTTTGTCAGTCATAATGCAAATTTTTCCAATAGTATTTCATTATCTTTCACATGCATGTTTTCCATGCTTTTCTGCATTATTCTCAAACTTGGACTCACAACCCAATGTTTGACACACACACACACACTCTCACAAAATTTTCTCTGACTTATTTAGTTGATATATTTTATTGGAATGCTTGTGGTTGTGGAGATATTGTTTTACATTTATGTTTATTAAATTTTACATAGACTTTCTACAAATAACACTAGTTACAATAATAATACACACATACACCAAAGTAAATTAATATTTTTTTGTCAACTTGCAGCAAATTCTGTTATGTTTTTGGAGCCTAGTTGTTTTTCAAACAAATACATAAAGAGTGAAATTTCTGTACATAGTCTGTACGTTTAAAAATTTGTTTTTATCATTTTTTTTTTTTTTTTTTTTTTTTTTCTTGTTTAAAGAGTAAAACTCTTGCAGAAAATTTTCTGTCAGCTTAAATTAAATATTTAATTATTTCAAATTTTCTTAATTAAAATAATTCCTTTTTGTAAGGTTTGCACCACAGGTGCATTTTGAATGGCCATATTGAAATCATCTGTGCGTTGTAAGAGGTAGTCTGTGCAGAAGTATGTGGCTGGTTCACTCTTCTTTTTTTTTTTTTTAAGACTATTTCTTGCTGAGCAGTATTATAAAATTATCTGTGTAACGTACAGTATCATTCTTAAGAAAGATCTTGAATATTAATTGGGCTTAATAATATAATTATTCAACGGTATTCTAAAACAAAATATGTATTTAGAATTTTTGCTGTTTGTGACAATTTTTTATGAGTTTTATTCTTATCACCTATTTCAGGTCTACTCAGAGTTTATGCATTAAAAATTATATTATTATTGAGATCATGTTTGTTTTGAGAAATTCAAATGCTAATTCATTTATTAAAATTTTGTTCAGGAAAAGGAAATTATTTCATACGGGTAAATTTTAATTTTTTTTTTCTGACCAACACAATCTATTGAAATAAAGTTGGTTCATAAATTTATGCAAAAGAAAGTAAATTAGAAGGCATAAAAATAAATAAAAGTTAAAAAAATAGTAATAATAAAATAAAATAAAATAATTATTTTCTTAAACTCTTACATGTACGCTTTTATTCTGACATAGGGCTAGAATTTTTTTTTTTCTACACATTTTTTTTTTTTTTCACATACAAAGGACATTTCATTATGTCACTTTGCAGAATGATGGTTGTCATTTTTGCATAATATGAAGCCTCTTCTGCTTCACACATATTGTTCAGTACGCTATGTTCAATTAGGCATCACAAAACCATCATATCTGTCATAGCTATTGTTCTGTTCTACACTCTATGGCTCACTTTGTTGGAATTTAATTTTTCACGTGTACGATTATAGTCTTTTTAATCAAAATATTTTGAATCTTTTTCATATTAATGCAGTATTATTTTTTGGAAAATTAACAAAATACAAAATTAATTGTTTTTCACATTTCTTGTTACTGATTTTCTTTTCCTTATTATCAACCATACATACACTGTAATGAATGATTGTTTTTAATATTTTACACATTTTATATATCATATTTATATACTTTGTTGATTATGTAATTTGTTTCAGATATGTCACTTTGGCATGACAATGAGTGAATATGCCTCATGGTTCCATAACTGTCATTATTATTGATTTTTTTTTTTTCAAATTTATTGTTATATGCCACATTTTTTTTTCTTGTTTAACAAAAGATTACTTTACACTTTCCATTACTGTTGTGAAGGTGAGAGTGAGCGTTTTATGTTTTTATAATTTTTGTCCATTTTGACGATTCATTTTTTTTCCCTCGTCGCTGGGGAGAAATATGTGAAGTCGTTCCTTCACATATATGATTTTAATTACAGCTTTGGATAAAGGCAATAATTAATTACTATATTTTCAATAAATTAAATAGCTAATAAAAATAGATAACGAAATTCTAAATTACTTTTATATTTATTCGCTTTTGTCTATAATAGATATCTTAATTCTAATAATACTTTATCCCTTATGCTATTAATAAATCTTCTGAGAACAAAAACATATTCTTTTTAAATAACATCTCTCAAAATTATAATCTCTCCTAAATCATTTAATATATAAAATATAAAAAAAATATTATTTTCATTTATCAACCGTTGTATACATAATTACATTTTCATTCTTCTAAAATTGCGCAAGTCCACTTTGTTATAAATAAATTAGGCTATAATTTCCGTTGTAGTATCATTAAAGGGTAATTTAGATATTTTTTATGACAGGATGTGCAATAATTTGCAGACTTTTGGTCTCGCTTGTTCAACGGTTGTCTGGCGATAAAATTTGGCATAGATGATTGGCGTTAATTCTTTAACGGACGTGCTAAATTCAAAATATTTATATTAATTTGATCTAGAAACAATGGCTTAGCTTTGGCTGGAAAGTTTGGCACTATTTTAATAATCTTGGCGTAATTCAGCAGTCCGGTCTTGATTGCGACTCGGTGAACTTCAGATTCTCTCGTTAACTACTGGTGTAAAAGCGCGTAATTCGCGAAGCCCTCTCTCTCTCATCTAACCCTCTGTATGTCTGTTAAACTTTATAATAGACATTTTAAAATACTTTTTATTAAAAAAACTTTCTTGATTTCCATGCTGCCTAAATAAAGATGTTTGCTGCAAAATTACTAGTTCTTATTCTTCACGGCCTACCGTTTATTGTTCCTGGAGTTATTTAGCGATCTTAGCCTATATATCAAGTAAACAGTTTTTCTTGTACAATAAGATATAGTGTAGTTATAAAAGTTTAAGTTATTTCTTACAAAAGGAAAAAACTTTAAAAATAAAAAATAAAATATAGATTAGAACAGAGTGAACAAAAAAAGCAATAGGTAACAGAATGCACGTTAGGGGTAAACATTCGCACTTCGTGAACTGTGACGTCAACCCCAATCACGGAGCGTTTTCAGATCACGTGGTTTTGTTTTGGTTTTTAGCGATTTTAAAACGTTAATTAAAAATTAATTTGACTTAATTTTATGATTTTGATTGGATTTTTTGGGATTCATAAGATTGAATTTATCGATTACAATTAAAAGAAAAATGTTTTTCTCCAGAGTGCAACTTCCCCATTTAAATGTCGTTAAAAAGAAAAAAAAAGAAAAGAAAGAAAGAAAGAAATTAAATGTGAAGCTAATTAAAAAAAAGAAAAGAAAGAAAGAAAGAAATTAAATGTGAAGCTAATTAAAAAAAAGAAAAGAAAGAAAGAAAGAAATTAAATGTGAAGCTAATTAAAAAAAAAAATGTCAGAGACAGAATTTAATGGACCTTATGCATGAATGGCAACGGCTGCGGGTATTTATCTATCTCAGCGACTGGTATTGGCTAATACAGCAGTAAACAAAAATTTCAAGCTCAGTGATTGGCGTAGAGGCTTTTATATACCCGCAGTGACGTGTGATGCATAATGTCCATTAAGTACGTATGTTATAGATATAGATCATTGTTGTATGAATTCTATTGTTTTTAGTGAATCTAGCACTCATAGTTTTTTACAGGAGCACAAAGAAATATTCTTTATCATAATGTTCTATGGGTTGAAATTATTTAAAATGCGATAGAGTCTAAAGGCCTTATCCGATTGATTTTGGTGAATGAAACACTTTTTCTTTATCTTTTATTTTTTTAATAGGGCCGCAAAGAAAAATTCTTTATCACTATAATCTACAAGCTCAAACTATTTGAAGTGAATGAAATAATATATAGTTTTGAGAAAAGTACTCAAACACGTTATTATAATTTTCACTTTTATTTATTTAAAAACTTCTCTTACTTTAATTTATATGCAACTGTTAATCACTTAATGTTCGGAAAGTCAAGTGTAATCACTATTCACTCCAGTTTTTTTTAGTTCCCCATCATACTATAGGTATGGGGAACTTAGGTAATCGTGAAAATTTTCGACCTCGGTTTTTTGACTTTTTTACACGTTTTCAGGTGTGAAGAATCCGAAAATGACAAAATTTGTATGGTGTCTGTCTGTAGGGTGTCTGTTAGTGTGTTAGTGTGTTAGTCCGTTAGTTTGTTAGTCTGTGTACACGATATCTCACGAACAAATAGCCGCAGAGAGGTCAGATCTGTTTTAAAATATTACTTTCGACACTGACAAGAACCCTATTCATTTGCAACATTCGAATTTAAAAACTTCGTAAGTTATTAGAAATTTACGATTTTCTTAACATGGGACAATAGGACAAAAATTCACTTAAATGTGCATTTAATGGAAACTTTTTACAGTAAAAATGTCAGACCAGTTTTAAAATATCACTTTTGATGCCGAAATGAACATCAGTAACTATAAATATGCTACTTTGAAAATTTCGCAAGTTATTGGAAATTTACGAATTTCTTAACATGGCAGTATAGGGCAAAATTTCACATAAACGTCAATTTTGAGAGATATTTTCATCGTAAAGATATCAGACTACTTTTGAAATATTATTTAGGATATTGGCATGAATATCATAGACTTTGATCTTTCCAATTTAAAAAATTCGTAAGTTATTTGGAATTTACGATTTACTTAACATGTCAGAATAAGGCAAAATTGAGCATAAACTTCCATTTTGAGGATCATAAATACATTAGACAACTTCAAAATTACATTTATGATATTTGTTTGAACATGATTGAATACAAATATTCTAATAGGAAAATTTCGTAAATTATTCGTAATTTACGATTTTGTCAACATAGCGAAATTGTAAATTTTTCATATAAATATGAATTTTGAGGATTATTGCATTGGAAATAGTAGCATAAAAACTAAACAACGGAATTGACCCTGATAAAATAAATTAATAGATTAGAATAAGATAAATACATCGAAGTGAACGGAGGATAGCCTATTAGGCGGGGATTTCATTCTGTCACTGTATCAAGCTTTGGTCAAATTCATTTCTTTTAACATGATTATATTATGTCTGGCACTAGAAATTTATGAGAACATAAATATGATGGGGAACTGAGCAGAGTCCACCTATGCCAACTAGTTTTAGTTCAAAATAGAAAAAATAATCTGGTTTGTCAATCACACAACTTTCTCTTACCCTGCAATTCAATAATCTAAAGATAGATTGCATATTAAATCATAAGATCATCAATAAGGTAAGATAATAAAATTTAATGTACTTTAAAAATAACTAAAATAGGTTTAGGATCAGTTTTATTTGATATATAATCCAACCCCCCGTTTAATTATAGTGACTACAATTATTTTATTTATTTATTTTATTATTATTATTATTATTATTATCAAGGCTGTTATTAATTTGCCTTTAAACTTGCCAATCTTGAGGAAATTGTTCAGTGCAACCTAATACGAACTTCAAAATACCGAATTTGAATTTCTTGCATTTTATTGTTTTTAAATTATGCTGACAACAGATATACATACAGATCAACCACTAAAAGTTGGACTTTCGTAATCAAGGCACCTTAAAACGTGATATTATGAAAAAAAAAAAGTTGAAAATAGAACTTCAAAAATTGCTTTGTTTACAGTATGGGTATAAAAAAATTCCTGAGCAGTGTTCGTTGACATAGTAAAATATAGCAAAGCACTTCCATTAATTACATTCAATGGAAAAGAAAGTTTAGCTCAATTTTGATTAGCCCTGTATATAGTCTATAAACAATATGCACTATAAACAATGTTATGACTTAAATTTAGTCTTATTTCAAAAACATCTAATACAAAATGAATTACAATTCCAGCAAATTCGATGTATTGCCCCAGTATATCGAAATACTTTAGGTAGCTCTGTGAACGACCGATGAGGGATTTCTATTCCACAATCTGCACAAAACATGCTTTTATGCATATAAAAGAAATTGTTCATTACGTTTTGGACGTTACACTGTACACACCAGAATTTTCCCCCATAGACGTAATGTATTTGTATTCTCTTGGATAGCCCTGTACACGAACCATTTGCTTGATTTGGATGAGTTCGTTAACCAAGTTATCGCCTTTTTGTTTTCAAGTGACGGCCACTTGAAAATTTCAAATCCGCATTGTAAAAAGGGTATTCAAAGAAAGATTTGCTTAAATTTTGATGTAAATATTGATTACATAAGGGTCTCAACCAAGTTATTAATGAACTTTGTCCGCCATTTTTAACAAAGTGGCGGATATCTTAAATTAAGCGGGGCCACTTGAAATCAGGTTACCACTTGAAAATTTAACATCACGATAACTCCCGAAATAATTCTCCAAATCGAACCAAATTTGAACAGTGAATTTAACTTCTAAATATCTTGGAGGAGTTTGTTAATCAAGCTCCTCCGTCATTTTGTTTTCAAGTGGAGACCACCTGGAAATTTCAAATTCACATTGTAAAAAGCGTATTCAGAATTTGTTTGAATTTTGATGTACACATAGACCATATAAGGGTCACGACCAAATTTATTAATGAACACTATCCGCAATTTTTATCAAAGTGCGAATGTTATAATAAACTAAGCGAGACAACTTTAAATCCGGCTACCACATGAAAATTTATAATCATGATAACTTTTTTAATTCTGATTCAATTCGAACCAAAGTTGGACAGTGAACTTATCATATAAATATCTTGGATGAGTTTACTGGGCAACTCTTCCGACATTTTCTTTCCAAGTTACGGCCACTTGAAATAGGCTGCAACTTGAAAATTTAACTTAACTTCCGAAATAATACTCAAAATCGAACCAAATTTGGACAGTGATTTTATCTTCTAAAAATCTTGGAGGAGTTTGTTAACCAAGTTGCTCCGTTATTTTATTTTCAAGTGAAGACCACTTGAAAATTTCAAATTCCCACTGAGAAAAGCGTATTCCGAATTTGTTTGAATTTTGAAGTATTCTTGTATTCATTGGCCATACAAGGGTCACGGCACAACCAAGTTTATTAAAGAAATTTATCCGCAATTTTTAGCAAAGTGTGAATGTTATAAAGTAAGCGGGACAACATTAAATCAGGCTGCCTCGTGTGATCGTTTACCATTTGATCAATATGAAGTCTTTCTTCGCCAAATAAAAGAAGCGCCAAAGTGGTTCCGAAACAATGTATGTTCTGTAAATACGCTTCCCGGCAAGGCAACAATAGCAACGCCTAAATGAATTATTCATTGCCAGATACTTCTCCCATGCATCAGATATGATATGATGAGTGAGTACTTTATTGCGAACTACATATCGTCGCTACCATATGCCATACTATCGCATGTGATAAGGGCTATTTTACAGGGCAGGGCAGCAAAAAATCTGTTGAAATAGTGAATTCAAATTCAGTACCAGACAAAAACTAGTATGTTGTGGCCACCACATGACTTTCTTCTATATTTTCCTATACAAATTTATGCAGTAAAAATAATTTATTACAATTATTATTTAAAAAATTTATCTTCCATGATAATGCAGACGATTTCCATATTAGAGAAGTAGTACAACACTAAATATACATTAAAAAAAAAAAGTCAATTTTATTATCAATACATTACATAAAAAAAATTGCTAAAAATGAAAAAAATCGATAACTTTATTTTAAATTATCGCAGATCGATGGTTCAACCATTCGTTTTAAAGGTATTAGCGAGCTCTTTTGAAAGATACCCATCATGAAAATTTATTCACTTCGAGGGGGGACTTCCCCCTCAGGATGGGGGGGGGGGGAGACGAGGCTCCTACATACACTTTTTTTTTCTCCAGTTGACTATCTCTATTACAAATAATTCTTTTAAATTTCATAATGATTATTAAAAAACAATTCTCTTTATGCACATTTATACAAAATTTTGTCCTATACCATTATGTTAAAAATTTAGAAAAAGCGGGATGGCGATGCAACCTGTTAAACAATTTTTACCAAAAGTTGATAGGCACTAATTCATGTCAAGGTGTAACTACATACGAGTTTGTATGAAATTCTGTGCAGTTGTTCCTGAGATACAGTTGCCACAAAATTTTATCGCACACACACACAGACAGACAGACATTCGTTTTCTAAAAATGGTCAAATCGTGTTCTACAGCTCTCAAAACGTGTAAATACATCAAAAACCCGAGGTCGAAAAATTTTACGAATCCAATTCTTTCTTCTATTGAATATAGAGGAAAGTAATAGCTGTATTTAATTTTGTATATTTCATGTACGGTTAGTTGCTGGTTAAATGTATTTTCCCTGTGCCGTGTATGTATCATTTTAAAAGTAAGCACAAAATATCGAGCATGAAAAAAGCATTTTTGCACATTCGGCAGTTTGACATGGTAGCGATGTACTCTTTTTTGAAATAGTGTGGTCGGAAGACATAAAATTGATTTAACAACTAGGCATCTAAAAAAAAATCCTGTAAGAGAACTGATGCATACGTCGTGAAGATATATAAGAAAATTTACATAGCGAGCATAAAAAAGTCGTTAGATCCGTTTTTTGAAACACCCATTTCCGATATTTATAATTATGCTAATCAGGACGCTCTTTAATTTTCCTGTAGGTACCAAGTAATACATGCTACTTTTTACTTCCATTACCCAATTACCGTAGCCATATACCATATATGCCAAGTTTCCGTTATTTTCAACGGAGATTTCATACCGGAAAGTTTTTATCAATGTCTTCAGTTTATATAATCTACTATATATTAATAGGTAAACATGAAATTTGTCGTACGCTTTTAACATAATTATGGGAGTAGAGGGTTAAAGTGGTATCATTCGAAAGGTATGATTAGCCAGAATTGCAGAATACAAAAATTATTTTCTTACGATGTCAAGAAGATTGTAATAAATATTCGGTTCAGAGGTGGTTCAGCTTTTATAATCATTATTTAGTAGGCGGATAATTCTATCAAATTTTAAGACGCAAAGTAAAAACGTCTTATGAAGCACAATACTTTATTCAGACTCATAGATGAAAAAAAGAACAGAAAACAAAACAAATACTGCGCATGTGCAGATGCGCGCTAAGCAGCTAGGAGAGAATAGTTTCAACACAATTCCCCCCCCCCCCCCGATGAACTTTTAACGTTCATCATTTAAATAAATAAATAAATAAAATAAAAATATACTTACAATTTTCACATGTTTACAATTCTCATTTTAACAAGCATTTTACTGAAAATAAACAAAAAATTAATAAAGACAAGTAATAAACAACAGTGAAATTAGAATTCAGATATTAAATATAAGAATTAGAGTTCTTTAAAGCGATTAAAGATCAAAATTTAAAGTTATTATGATCAGTTCAAAAGTTATTTCACTTCTAACGAATGTAACAACTGGACTGGTCTTTTTATGGTACCAGTACTTGTTTTCAGTAAACAAGATCGAACTTTATCATCACGTCCGGTAAAGACCTCAATCACTTTAGCTAGTTTCCAGATATTTCTAGGATATTTTTTATCACTTACGAGCACTATATCATTCACTTTTATGTTGGTAACTCGTTTCACAGGTATTATCGAATTTGCTGATTTCAAATTAAGAATGTACTCTTGCCGCCATCTGTTCCAAAAATGCTGCAACAACTTTTCACGATAGTTGTATCTTTTAATCAAGATGTCTCTGGTACTAGAAGTTTCTTCATCATAAATCTTTACAGGAGGCAATGACGTTAACCGTTTTCCCACCAAAAAGTGAGCTGGCGTCAATGCTACTGGCTCATTAAAGTCACTATAAACGTAAGTAATAGGTCGCGAGTTGACGATTGCTTCAATTTCAATTAAAATTGTCTCTAGTTCGCATATAGTCAATGAAGAACGTGAAATTGTTTTCCTTAAACTAGTCTTGACTGTACGTACTAAACGTTCATAAAATCCACCCCACCAAGCTCCTCTCTCAATTATATATCTCCACTGGATACCATGAAATGCGTAATAATCCATTAAGTCAGGGTGGTTAATCAAACGAAAAATTTTCTGCAAATCTTGCTCAGCTCTCTTGAATGTTTGTGCATTATCTGAGTAAATTATTTTACATAATCCTCTTCTTGCGATGAATCTTCTAAATGCAAGTAGGAAGGATTCAGTAGTGAGACTATTCACTAATTCTAAATGAATCGCACGAGTGACTGCACATGTCACAAGAAGGATGTAATGTTTAGTATCACTATTTTTACAGAACAAATGTCCTGCAAAGTCAAGTCCACAAATGTTGAATGGTGGAGATTCGGAACATCTTACAGTGGGCAATGGAGCCATCACTTGTGCACCGGGTCTTGAACTATACCTCTTACAAAAGGTGCACCTACTCAATACTGATTTAACACATTGTCTACCTCTTATTATCCAATATTTACTTCTTATAGTGTTTAGGGTATGTACAACTCCAGAATGAGCAATTCGTTCATGAACAAACTTAATTATTAATTCGGTGATTTTACATTTGGCTGGAAGCAATATAGGATGTTTTTCTTCAAAATGGAACTTTGAATTTTGTAAACGGCTGTTAAGTCGTAAAATACCAGAATTATCTATAAAAGGATTTAGTTCAGCCAATTTAGAATCTTTAGAAATTACATTTTGATTTCTTAGTGCTGCATATTCATTTGGAAAAGATTGGATTTGAAAGTTTTTTATCAAAATTTCTTCAGCATTTTTTATCTCGTCACTATTTAAGTTATTTTCAAATACCGTTGTAGATTTTCGCAACCTTTTAACAAACCGAATGATCCATGCCATAACTCTAACAATTTTCATAAAGGAACTAAATTTTTCAAAGTCAAAAAATGTTTCATTTCCAAGGGTGTTTTCGCAGACGTTTGGTGAAACCAAGACTTCCTCATTTTTCTCAATTAAATTTTCATGCATTAATTTCGAGATTACTCGTGGCCATTCCACTTCTGATCCCTTTAAAAATTTAGGACCAGACCACCAATTCCCATCATTTAATAAGTTTTCTAATTTTGCACCCTTAGTGATCTTATCAGCTGGATTTATTGATCCACTACAATGTCTCCAACATGCGGGGTCAGTAAGCTCCTGTATCTCGACTACACGGTTGGAAACAAACTGTTTCCATTTATCGGCAGAACCCCTAATCCAAAAAAGGACAATAGAAGAATCTGTCCACAAATGAACTTTGTTCAAGGGAATTTTAAATAAATTGATCAAATATTTAGCTAATCTTGCTGCTATTAATGCGCCCATAAGCTCGATACGTGGCAGTGACAGTTTCTTTATCGGGGAAACTCTAGATTTGGACTGTGGTAGCGTAGTACAAACAGCTAAGAAACATTAAAAAATATAAAAATTTGGGCAGGAATAAAAAGCCATTTGGACATTTCTAGGGTTTAATAAGGAAATATCTACAAAGATTTACAATATGTACAATTGAAGAAAATCTAGTATTGATAGGCCTCATGCCTGATTAAAATCTTAATAGTCCACATTAGGCTCCTGCCTCCTCTCAGATATCCAAGATCAAATCTAACTCTTCTTAATTCTCAAGCTCCTCTCTATCCTTTCCTCGTCTGCCGTGTCCCCGGGACTTGAGAGAGGGGGTCAGCCCCCTGATGCAATCCGGCTCCCGATAGGCTCCTCCGGACTCTAGACCACTCCTAGGACACTCGCCGGCCAGTCGCTTGACCGTTAGCGTGGCGCCGTCCTGTCTACCACACCCATGGGATGTGCTAGAGTCGTCGGAAAGTCAAAGGAAAGCGTGAAATCAGGATGAATGGTGTCGGAAGAATTCAAAAAGCCATGCTAGTCAACACTCTTTTCAAAAGTTCAGACTTTCCGTCTCGGCCGTCAATCACGTTCATGGGAACTCCAACAAGACTCGGTGGAGGAAGAGGGGGGTCATCACAACCCTTTCCCCCTAAAAGAATTTCCTTAATACGAAGGAAATTACATCCTGAAAACAGGGCCCCAATTACACTTACCATGGAGAGGTCGACGCCCCAAAATTTTTCATAAACTTAAAAATAAAACAAAAATTTGACCCATATACTCAGTTTTAAGTGAAAAATTATACTCTATGAGACAAAACCAGAAGACACTATTAAAATTCTCACGAGATTCAAATTAACATTACATTCACTTAAACTAAAATAAAATAAAAACATGTAAAATAAGAAAAAAATAATTTATTTTTCTCTAAACCATATTCAATGAATCCATTTATAACTATTAAGTACATTTATTCCAATTAAAAAAAATTATATTAAAAAATAAAAATAAATAAAATAAAAAAGTATTATTAATCTTTAAATTTATTTACACAGGATTTCTCTTTATTGATTTATATTTTCAATCAGATTAATTCAGTCTGCTCAACCCCTGCATTAGAATGTTTCTTTCCCAGGCTTACGTTCTGTCGAAAAGTAATATTTTTGTAAACACAAAAGCCATTGAATAAAACTTGAATCAGCTACCATCATTCTTGCTATAAAAGTGAGTGGATTATTACCCCTCTAACCGAATGATATTTTTCACAGAACATAAGTCTTACATTTAAAAGCCTCTAAAACATTCTTATCATGCAATCAAAACAAACACACAAATATAGACAATAACAATAATAATATTAAGAAGGATGCTTTTTCAATGATCAACTATGTACACAATTTGCTTCGTTAGGCCATTAAATTTAATAACTTGTTGCATTAAACTTCAAATTAAATATTCAGAATATGAAGTAAACTTAAATTCAACATATCGCAACAATTGACCGATTAAATTTTAAAATCTTCATGATGTCATTTTTATAAACAAACTCAATGCCAGAATTAATATTTCACAGGCATACACCGAACTGTATACATAGATTTTAATTATTTTTATTATTATTGCCGTAATTACGATCATAATCTTAGCCTAATTCAATCAATTTTATAAAAACATACACTAAGAAAGAAAAACAAAATAAAATAAATTAATTAATTAACCAAACTAATATAAAATAATCGAATAAAGATAAAAGTTTCCATGAAATTAAACTTATGTACGGGCAACTTATGAATAGAATTATGACATTTCGTAGTCCTCAAAACTTTGTAAATCCCATTCCGAGATTTCCCGATTCTCGTATTTCGAACAAAGAGCTCTATCTGCTATTTTCTCTTCCTTAGAGTCGAAGAAAATGGGGGACTGCCGATTCTTTGTTCGCTCGTCAAACTTAGGATTAGCCTTCCTATACTCAAATTTAGAACGGATATTTTCATCTTTTACTTTTTCCCCGTTCCTTTTAATATTATCGGATAATGGTCTGTGACCTTCGCCTTTATGATTACGGTAGCTAAATCTATCGGTTTTACATGTTGGATCTTTGCGCCTTTTAAAGCCTGAATTAAAAGGTTTAGGATTTTTTTTGAGTTTTTCAATAAGTTCTGCCGTTTTATTGCCTAAAACATAATAATTTTCTTCTATGTCATCAGGTCTGACAGCCGCAATAGTCACAATTTTTCCGAAACCTCCTTTTATAGTTACGCGAGCTAATGGCAAGCTCTTGCTTTCTTCATCAATGGGAGAGCGCATTAAGACATTTTTTCCGATAAAATAGCCCTTTTTATTCCAACTGCGATTGCATAAATCCCATTTTGACCCTGTATCTCTAAGATATTCTCTTTTCACCCCATTAATCACCGCATTATCTACGTAAGGTTTGAAACAATCACTTAAACCTGAGTTTGTTCCGAAATGGTGAATAACATCACTAGTTTCATTCCTTTCTAGCTCAGGGCAATTCGGACGAATATGACCGCGTTTTTTGCAGTAAAAACACGTCACCTCCCATCTTTTATCAAAATTTTCGTCGAATTTTTTCTCCCGACTGCTTTCTTTCTTTCCGGAATTTTTAGATGGGTTCTCTTTTTTTAATTTCGCCTCCGAAGTTTTTTGATCCTTGTACGATTTATTTTCAACGAATTTATTATTTCCGGCTTGATGCCCCTCATAATATATAAATGCATTATCGCCATGATCCGAACGTATACTTTCGTACATATCACATTTGTCGGCTAGTTCACTCGCTGATTTAAAATTATCCCAATTATCTAGGTATTTATCACGGATTTCTAAGGGAACCCTTCTTTTCAACTGCTCCGTAAGAATAAGTTCTTTAAGTGACTCGTAGTCTTTTGCGCCTACGGTCTCTAACCAGTTTTCCATATAACCCCTTAATTCGTAAACAAGGTCCGACCACAAAGCAAAGGGCTTACGGGTATGTTCTTCGAATTTTTTCTTTAATGCATTTGCACCTAGCCTATATCTTTTTAACAATAATTTTTTTATATGTTGGAAATCATCGGCTTTTTCAGCTGGTTCTTTTATTAATAACTCTGCGATTTCAGTTGGAACCAAAGTGAACAAATGAGAAACCCATTTGCTTTCATCTAAATTTTCTCTCTGAGCCTGACGCTCGAAAATCATTAGGAAAAGAGTTATATCCATAACTTTTGGATCAAATTTAGGTACAACATCTTTTAAATTCACTTTATTTACAGGCGTGCAATCTAACCCGGAGCTTCCAGAATTTAGACTAACATTTTCTACCGCGCCCTGTAATCGTAATTTTTCCAGTTCAAATTCCCGATTTTCCCGTTCTTTTTGGTCTAATCTTTCCTGTTTTTCACGTTCTATTCGATCTAAACGATCCTGTTTCTCTCGTTCTACGCGTTCTTCTTCCTGTTGAAGAATATGTTCTAAGAAGATTTTAGCTTTTTTCTCGGTGTAATCCGGCGCTTTTAATATAGCTTGTCTTATCACCTTGATCCGATCTTTTTCTGACACATCTGTGTCAAATTCCCTAGCTAACGCTAATAAAACAGTGCGATTTTGACCGCAAAGGACATCTTCAAAATTAGACATTTTGCCCGAAATAATAAAATTAAACTAGCTCCTAAATTTAAAAATTTTCTAATTCTGTACTTAAATTTAAAATTACACACCAAATATCATGCAATACAATAAATAAACAGAAAAGAGAAATATCAACTTTCAGCACAATTTTTTTCAATTATCACCAGATATAATAAAACCCACTCACATTAATAGCAAGAAAAATAAATTATGACTGATTTCCCAATTAACAAATCCCGTTAATTTCAGTGCTAATTTAATTTATTTTTATATCCGATAATTTTAACCGTGCAAATATTTTCCAACTTTAGCAATTTCCGCTAAAGTTAAATAAAATTCTCAGACTTTTCCTCGATATCAATTTACCTAGTTTCCTTTTGACACATAAGTTCAAAATTCAGAATTTATTAAAAATTTCGATAGCATTAAACTCTATTTTTAAGTCAATTTTAAAAACAAAATAACAACTAATATTGTCTCTAAAATCAGAATATAATTTTTCTGTTTACAACTGAGTTTATCGCGATTAATTCTTATACATCAAAACGAGTAAGTTGATTTCAAAATATATTTTAAAAACAATTTAAACATAATTAAAAAATACAAAAAATCAATGCAATTTAAATAAATGTTACCCTACTCTACAACATTGACGTATCTAAATACTTCATAAAATTTGACATGGATAAAAAATTTCCCAACTTTTAAAACCTACGACAATTTTAAATTAATATAAAACGATTAATTAAATGACCTCTCCGTAGGAAAGAGAATGGGACTCACCTGTTTTTGTTGACATCTCGGAGAACTGGAACAATGAGTCGTCACTTGTCCTTCTCGGCTGTATGTCCTCAACAGGAGCGATGTGTCATCCAAACTGCACACACGTATCAAATATTTTACTGTCAATGTCGAAGAGTGGCATTGGATCATGAACTTTAACAGTAGTTCAAATGGATCCCAAGTCGCTGCCACCAAATTATCTTAGCTGTGGTAGCGTAGTACAAACAGCTAAGAAACATTAAAAAATATAAAAATTTGGGCAGGAATAAAAAGCCATTTGGACATTTCTAGGGTTTAATAAGGAAATATCTACAAAGATTTACAATATGTACAATTGAAGAAAATCTAGTATTGATAGGCCTCATGCCTGATTAAAATCTTAATAGTCCACATTAGGCTCCTGCCTCCTCTCAGATATCCAAGATCAAATCTAACTCTTCTTAATTCTCAAGCTCCTCTCTATCCTTTCCTCGTCTGCCGTGTCCCCGGGACTTGAGAGAGGGGGTCAGCCCCCTGATGCAATCCGGCTCCCGATAGGCTCCTCCGGACTCTAGACCACTCCTAGGACACTCGCCGGCCAGTCGCTTGACCGTTAGCGTGGCGCCGTCCTGTCTACCACACCCATGGGATGTGCTAGAGTCGTCGGAAAGTCAAAGGAAAGCGTGAAATCAGGATGAATGGTGTCGGAAGAATTCAAAAAGCCATGCTAGTCAACACTCTTTTCAAAAGTTCAGACTTTCCGTCTCGGCCGTCAATCACGTTCATGGGAACTCCAACAAGACTCGGTGGAGGAAGAGGGGGGTCATCACAGGACATAATAAAACTACAATTGGGATTTTCCTTATCATCAAAATATCTGAAATAGGCAACTGCGCCGTAGATTTGGGGGTTAGCATCAGAAAATATATGTAATTCACAATTTAAATCATTCATAGTACTAGAGGAAGCAAAATAATATCGTTTAATCCCTAAAGGTGGCATTGATTCAATTTCTGAACACCATGAATTCACGGCTTCCTTCATACTATTTGGAATTTCTTCATCCCATCCTAAAACCGCTTTCCAAAGTTCTTGAAGCAAGCACTTTATTCGTACTACAAAGGGAGCCAAAAATCTTACTGGATCATATATTCTGCCTGCAAGTCGAAGTATAAATCGCTTTGTGTATTGCATTTGAAGTAAAATTCCCAATAAGGATTTAATATTTAATTTTAGAATATCTTGTTTAGTATCCGAAATAAGACCCAAAGTATTAACAGAGTCCTCAACATTTTCATCCATTTTAACTATACCTTTCTTCACCCATAAATCTTTCAAAACTAGAGAATTGGTCTTAAATTTTCGCAATTGCATATGTGCATCATTCATCACACTTATTGCACACATGAAAGTTGGAATACTTTATCAACATCATTTGATCCAAAAAATAAATCATCAACATAAAAACATTCATTTAACATATTAAAAACCTCGGGATTCGAATCCTTATACTTTCGTATGTGAAATTTAATAACTTCTGAGAGAATGAACGAACTACAAGCAACGCCAAAAGGCACTCTTGTCATTCTTAAAATCTGAGTATTATTCTCTTCATTAATAGAATTTTTAATCCACAAGAAACTTAAATAATCCCTATCCCTAGGATCAATTGAAATTTGTAAGTATGCTTGTTTCAAATCACTACAAAATGCAATTTTATGTTTAATAAACTTTAAATACCTTTAATAATCCTTCAGTTTTAGCAGCTTTAATTATTATATATTTTGACTACACTCGTAGTCATCCTCAGATGTTGTCTTTGCTGCACTATTGAAACATGTCTTCATCCTCTTCCACATCACTCTCCTTCTTGCTTACGTCATTTTTCCGTCGGTACGTCTTTATCACCTGTTGCCAGTCTTTAGTTATGATGCTATGCTCTCTTTCATTTACTGCCGTGTTAGAGGTTAATATCTCTAAAACTTCGCGTTTCATGGCGTAGTTGTGTGAGTTGTAGGGTGCTATTTTAACGGTTTTTAGGGTGTTAGTTATTATTGGGTTAGTTTTATGTGTGCGTGATAAGGCGGTGGAGCTTCTATTGTATTTTAGATCGTTAATGTGTTCTATTTCTCTGTCCTTGATTTTTCTCTTCGTCATTCTGTCTTTTGTGTCGTCTTTTTCTCTTCGTCTTCGTCGTTTCTCTTCGAATGACGAAGAGAAAAATCAAGGACAGAGAAATAGAACATATTAACGATCTAAAATACAATAGAAGCTCCACCGCCTTATCACGCACACATAAAACTAACCCAATAATAACTAACACCCTAAAAACCGTTAAAATAGCACCCTACAACTCACACAACTACGCCATGAAACGCGAAGCTTTAGAGATATTAACCTCTAACACGGCAGTAAATGAGAGAGAGCATAGCATCATAACTAAAGACTGGCAACAGGTGATAAAGACGTACCGACGGAAAAATGACGTAAGCAAGAAGGAGAGTGATGTGGAAGAGGATGAAGACATGTTTCAAAAGTGCAGCAAAGACAACATCTGAGGATGACTACGAGTGTAGTCGAAATATATAATAATTAAAGCTGCTAAAACTGAAGGATTATTAAAGGTATTTAAAGTTTATTAAAGTTAATTCGTCCTTCTAAAGTTTTTCAAATATTTGCAATTTTATGTTTGCGAAATCCAAGAATCATATCTAAAACACTCGGGCTCAAATTAGGACCAGTTTGTAAACAATCATTTAAAGATACACAATTTTTACTCTTCGATGACGCATCAAAAACAACACGAACTTTAGTAGTTTCTTTATCTTTACGCACAACGGCTCTATGGGGCATATAATAAGTTTTATTTACACTTTTGTTTGTCTTTTCAACGATTTCTTCTTTGATATATTCATTTACTACTTGTGAATAATTTTCATTTAACCATTCATTATTTTTTAATTCCTCACGTAATTTAATGAAGCGCTTTTCCGCATTTCTATAATTACTTTCTAAACCTTGTTTATCCGATTTCCATAAAAGTGAGGTTGGATATCGCCCATTTACAAACTCTAAATTTGTTTCATATTCTTTAATTAAATCAACATCATGTGTAGATAACTCCCTTTTATCATCCGTTATCCCCAATGACTCTAATTCCCAAAAAGCTTTTAATTGGGTCGTTAATTCAGAATTTTCACAAGATAATTCATTATTCAATATACTAAGAAAGTTGATCGCACAATCAGTTATTCTACTTTCTAACATTTCTAATTTCCCTTGTAAGCACCAACCCAACAACGATTTTATCGCATATATGTGATCATTTAATTTAATCACCTCACCATTATTTATCGACCAAAAATAGTTTGCACCAATTAGTAAATCGATTGGCTTATTTGATTGAATATCCGCTAACTCAAATGTTTGTAATTTCAAAATATGGAAAATCTGTTTTGTGGGAGCTCTAATTCGAGCACCTGAGATGCAATCAGTAACTAAAGCTTCAATATCTATACTCTTCTCTGGTTCTTTTCTGTTTGTCAACCTAACGCAGACAACATCGAATAATTTTTCACAGGGCTGTCTGGAGCCAAACGAATAAACAAATAATTTTTCTTTTCTAATAATAGGAATTTTCAAATCTTTTACAGTTTTTGAATTTATAAATGATCTTTGGGACGCATTATCCATTAAAATTCTAATCATTTTAGATTTTATTTTTAAATAAGTGGATTTATTACTATATCTTCTGCATATATATGAAGAAAGTAAAAGTTTCGGAATTTTTTTCAATTTTCGGTTTTCGATGAATTTACACGTTTTGAGATTTCTTGAACACGATTGAATATTGATAAAATTTTTGTTCATGTTAATCTGTCGGTTTCGCTGTCATATGAAATGATAAAGAAGAATATACTGCATTCGTGAATATTTTTGACTTCCGGTTTTCGATGAATTTGCACGTTTTGAGATGTCCTAAATATGATTTGCTTATTTTTAGAAAACTAGGGGGCTCACCAACCCCAGAGGGAGGCTTCGCCTCCCCTCCGACTCACTTTACTACACATGCAGAGCTCTGCCCGCTGTTTTCTGTCACTGAAAAGGAATATTAATAGTGCATATTACAAGACAAAAGCAGAAAATTATTATGGAAATCCTCATATTCAATGTCAAATTGAAATATGCAATATTTATATATATTTTTTTAATAGAAAGAAATTAATAATATCTAGACCATTTTGCATTACAGCCTTAGTATATGACACTTTTTTTTCTTTTTTACAATCTTAGATCCGGACCGCGCTACCCCAGTCGATAGAGCGCCGAGCTCGTAATTGGAAGATTGCGGGTTCGTTTCTCGAGCCGGCCAAAGACCGCAGTGTACACTGATGGTGGCCGGTGCATGTAAAATATGTCGTAGCCGCAATATACTCCATGTTCCCATCAAAATTATACCTCTAGGGGCCACCGGAACGGGGGAGACATCTTCTTCGTGTAGGACCAAAACTGAGATGGCATGTCTCCGGTGGCATGTCCGGAGGTGCGTCCCCGATCGTCGCCAATTATTCATAGTGTAGTGTGCGACGTCAAACACAACCTACCTAATTATCTACCTACCTACAACCATGGATCATATTTTAATTTTCCCGTGTAAGAAAATTAATTTTCTAAAAGTAGACAAAAAAGTTGATATTTCTTTCTTTCTTTTTTACATACATGGTTTCGGGCCGCGGTACCCTAGTCGGTAAAGCGCCGAGCACATAATTGGAAGATTGACAATTCGATACTTGAGTTGGCCAAAGACCGTCGTGTACACTAATGGTGGCTGATGCATATAAAATCTGTCATGGCTGCAGAGTCCTACATGTTCCCATCCACACTATACCTCTGGAGATCACCAAAGAGGGAGGGGGGATCCCCTCCATGAAGGATCAAAATTGTGATGGCATGTGTACGGAACATCTCTAGGGATGTGTCCCAGAGTGTCGCCAATTACTCAATTAATAGTGCGGCATTAAATCCAACCTACCTACCTACATACATACAACCATGAATCATATTTTAATTTTCCCGTGTAAAATGACTTCATGACAGAAAAACAACGTCACTGGGAGAAACTTTTTTCAAAATCGCAAATAAAGTATCTTCATAAACTTGTCGTTTTTAGTTAATAACTTCTTTAATTGAAATGATAGAAATTTCTAAGCAGCTGAAATGTCTTCCTTCTTCCTTGGAGTATTCGGAACACATTGATGCCTCTCATGACGCGAAGGGCCCTGCCTTCCGCTAGAAGATGCTGTCGCAGACAAAAAAAATTGACGCCAATGACAGTATCTTTTTTACTTTCATCTATATTCAAAAGAAGAAAGTATTGGATTCGTAAAAATTTTCGACCTCAGGTTTTTGATGGATTTACACGTTTTGAGAGCTGTAGAACACGATTTGACCATTTTTAGAAAATGTCTGTCTGTCTGTGCGTGTGTGTGACAAAATATTGTGGCAACTGTATCTCAGGAACTACTGCACAAAATTTCATACAAATTGGTATGTAGTTGCACCTTGACATAAATTAGTGCCTATCAACTTTTGGTAAAAATTGTCTTATAGGTTGCGTTGCCATCCCACTTTTTCTAAATTTTTAACATAGTGATATAGGATAAAAATTTTGTATAAATGAGCATAAAGAGAATTATTTTTTTAGCAATCTTTATGAAATTTACAAGAATTATTTATAATAGAGATAGTCAACTGGTAAAAAATGTTTGTATGTGTAGGAGCCTCGCCACCCCTCCTGGGGGGAAGTCCCTCCTCGAGGAGAGTAATTTTTCAAGATGTGTATCTTTCGAAAGGTCTCGTCAATACCTTTAAAACGAATGGTTGAACTATAAATCTGTGATAATTTAAAACAAAGTTATTGATTTTTTTTTTTTACTTTTAACAACAACAACAAAAAATTAGAAAAAAATCGTAATTTTTTTTAAAACGAAATTTAACCAAACTTGGTATTTAGTTATCCCCTGACATAAACTGGTGCTGATTAGATTTGGGGATCAATCGCTCAACAGGTGGCGCTGTGATCATATTTTTTCTAAATTTTTCCTCCTCTTGAAGAGTAGGAAACAAACCAAAACAGAAGGAGTATCACTGCAATGCACTGATGATGGACACGATGGTTGTCCGAAATATATTTGTTTTAAATAAGCCGTAAGTGCACATTTTGTAAAAGGATATTATTTAGATATATATTTTTAAAGTAAATGTAATCTAATCCTTTCTTGAAAATAAGTTAATATGTATGCTGTTTTAATTTCGGTGCATATCGGCCGATAAGCAGCACGGCTGTGTTGCAATTTAATTCCGTTTACGAGAAGGCAATTACTTGCAAAAAAGTGGTCAAGTTTCGACCATTGGGCGATACTAGTTTTATTTATTCGTCTAATATATTAGTGACAGATTATTATTTTTTTAAATACTGGTGTGTAAATCTGATTTAAAAAAGTGAATTTGGCAGCTATGCGTAGTTAATGTAAGTATTGTATTAGGTCAAAAATTTCAATATCGAAATTTTACTTAATTTATATGTTTTAAGGTTTCCTGAGTCCAAAAAAGTGGTTTTTGGTAATTAGTCAATGTCATTTTTCTTGATGATATAAGTGAGAATATACTTTTTGAAAATTTTCATTGAATATTAATTTTATAAATTTCTTAAATTTTGTAAAATCAACATTTTTGGCTCACATAAACACTTTCAAATTTCTCAAAGTCTCTAAAAGATACAAAAGTTTCTGACTCCTCATTTTAAAAAGAAGTTTATAAGGTTTAATTTGATATACAGCTTGGTTATATAACGCAAAACATTTTTTTTATTATTTTTTTAATGAAATATTTAAATTTTAAATAATAAAAAATAAGAATAAATAAATTAATTAAATAAATAATAATAGTAATCTTTTATTATTAGCATTTACAGAATTTATCGGGGAAAATAAATGGCAGTATATAACAGAAAGGATAAAGCTGATTAAAATTTAAGCTTAATTAACATTTATTTGTATTTTATTTATGTAATTCCTTTTACAAGAAAATCTATTTTTTATTTTAGTTATTATGTTAGCCGGAATCGCATGATAATATAGTGTAAAAAGCAAGGGCTATAAAATACATGGTTCAAAATCTAAAATATTTAATAGACGCTGAGATACAGTAATCTTCAAAATCGTAGTTCTTAAATAATAGCAGATCCACCTGTCCAGGAAAGAACTTCTCTGAAAGCAGTGGGAACCTAGACCAGATACAATGCGAGCAGAAAAGTGATGCCGTAGGCAGCGGGTACCTGAAGCAAGGTTTAGAGCGATTTCAATGTAGGTAATTTTCTTTTAGTTTTTTATTTATAACGTGATATAAAATATAAATAAGTTATTCAATTCTCTTCAAAATTTATTTGAATTTAGCTACTGGGGAAGCAGGGATAGCCTGCTACTAAATGAAAAATTTAAATAAATAAAAATAAATAGATTTTCAGTTATAAAATTTTTGAAATAGAGTGAGCATGAATCACAGGTCTGCAAGAAGATAAATTAGATATAATGAATAAATTAGTATGTTGTGGCCATCACAAAACTTTCTTCTGTGCAAAAAAGTGCAGTGTTCTATTTCTATTTTTTCTTCTTTTTTTAAGTTGTAAAATGATATATTAAAATTTAAAAAAGTCAATTTTTGTAAAACGTGTATTAACTTAAGGTTTGTGAGTTCTCTAAATGCGAAAAAGGAATTATTAAGAAAAAAAAAAAAAAAAAAAAAAAAGAAAGAAAAGGGTCAATCTAAAATGAATGGTAATGGATGGTAATAAATAAATTTTATTTGTGTCCCTGTAAAAATCTATAAATGCTAGACTCCCTAAAAATCTACCTATACATTTCATGGGACTGTGACTTATAACAATTATATAAATTTTCAGCTCATTCGGATGAAGCGTTTAGACGCTATTGAACATTAAATAATATGATTCCGTATACCCCAATGGTAAGGTTTTTTTTTTTTCTTTTTTTTTTTTTTTTGCGTCCCCATAAAAAGACTGTAAGTGGTAACTATAGGTCTCAAAGCTGTCAATTAAATGTCCAAATGATTTTTATTTGTATGCTCTGTTTTATTTATATTTTCATTAAATATAATTAGGATTTAATGCCTAAAACAACGAACTTGCAAGTAATTTTATAATTTTTATTTTATTCTGTATCATGAAACTAGGATGAAAAAATGTATCTTCACTTTTGACGAAATTCGTATGTTCAAACAAGTGACGAAAGTAATTTTTTCAATTTGACGAAATAAGAAGGAGAAAATATATTTTTATTTTTGACGAAATTCGTATTCTCAAATAGGTAACAACACAAATTTCGTCAATTTGACGAAATGTTCGCTCGCATATCCCTTATAAACACTTTCGTCAAAAATGAAGAAATTTTCGTATCCATTTCTGAGAGTGATCAGCACCAGTTTAAGTCAGGGTTCAACTAAATACCAAGTTTGGTTAAATTTCGTTCATTGGTTTGTGAGATACAGCGTCCACAAAATTTGTGATACACACACACAGAAAGACATTTTCTAAAAACAGTCAAATCGTGTTCAGGACATCCCAAAAAGTGTAAATCCTTCGAAAACTGGAGTTCGAAAATTTTTACGAATCCAATACTTTCTCTATATATACATATAGAAGAAAGTAAAAAACAAAATTTTTCCCTCATTTAAGAGACACCCTAATATATTCATTAGTGCCAGATTGTCAGAAGTCAATTTTATTGTCAATATTACATAAAAAAAAAAAAAAAAAAAAAAATTGTTAAAAATGAAAAAAAATTATAACTTTATTTTAAATTATCGCAGATCAATGGTTCAACCATTCGTTTTAAAGGTATTGGCGAGCTCTTTTGAAAGATACCCATCATGAAAATTTACTCCCCTCGAGGGGGGACTTTCCCCCCCCCCGGGGGGGTGGCGAGGCTCCTACACATACATAATTTTTTTCGCAGTTGACTATCTCTATTATAAATAATTCTTGTAAATTTTATAATGATTACTGAAAAATAATTCTCTTTATGCACATTTATACAAAATTTTGTCCTATACTGCCATGTTAAAAGTTTAAAAAAAATTCGATCACAGCGCCACCTGTTGAGCGATTGATCCCCAAATCTAATCAGCACCAGTTTATGTCAGGGTGCAACTAAATACCAAGTTTGGTTAAATTTCTTTCATTGGTTCATGAGCTACAGTGTCCACAAAAATCGTGATACACACAGACAGACATTTTCTAAAAACTATCAATTCGTGTTCAGGACATCCTAGAATGTGTAAATCCATCAAAAAACGGAGGTCGAAAATTTTCACGAATCCAATACTTTCTCTATATTACATAAAGAAGAAAGTAAAAAAGTACCTGTCGCTGACGTCATTTTTTTTTTTTTGTCTGTGACAGCATCTCCTTGCGGAGGGCAAAGTGCTCTGCATCATGAGAGGTATCAATGTGTTCCGAATGCTTCAAGGAGGGCATTTCACGTAGTTAGAAGTCTGTATCATCTTAATTAACGAAGTTATTAACTAAAAACGTCGGGTTTATAACGGGTATTAATCCAAAAAAATATTTTGGATAAACATTTTGGATTAATACGTCGGGTATTAATCCAAAGGTACTCTACTTGCCACCGTAGAAAAAGTTTCTCTTATGACGTTGTTCTTCTGTCATGACATCATTTTCCACTGGAAAATTAAAATGTGATCCATGGTGTAAAAAATAATAAAATTAATGTCAATGTTGCTATAAAGAAATAATTATACAGGGCCAGAAATTTCAACTCAGATTACACTCGCCGAAAAAATAGTTTTACTCGCCACAAAATAGGGTTGTCATTTTTTTTTTTAAACTCATTTTTACGCATTATTATTATTTTTTTCACAACTATTTATAATGTGAAATGAAAATATATGAAATGCTTTTACAAATATGTCTAAAATTATATGTATTAAAAGTGGGTCGTATATTATCATATTTCATAATTATCTATAATTAAAAACCATTATAATGTATTGCATTTGAGATTTGAAAAATATTAAAGTATCTAATGTCATAAATGCAAAGAGTCATTAAAGAAAAAAAGAAGAAAAAACATTATTTGTCAAACAATATCCTGCGAAAATCTTTTTATTATGAAAGATTAAGCTTCCTTATTTATCTACTTATTTATTTAACTTTTTAAATTAAAAATGTCTTTTTTATTTTTGTCCATTTTATTTTTGTAATCAGATGGAATGTCGATGTGTATAACTTGTTCATTGTTGTCATTTCAAATAGTCATTTCGGAATAGCTTTTTCGATAAAATCGTTGCTTACAAATCATTACAAGCGCAAATCATTGGCGTTTCAGTAAAAAAACTGGAAATATGAACTGTTTTTTGATAATTATTCAACAAAATAAACATAGGCAGTACTTTTAAAGGGGCTCGGGTTCGTTTTCATGTGACAATATCGCATAGGCGAACTTTCGCATATATCTTCTCTCGGATTGTGGGCGACGTGCAAAGAGGCTCTCTGCTCCTCTATTCTTACTCTGCTTGGAGAAATAACAGTGGGAGAAATGAAACTCCCGAAGAGAACAAAACTTTTATGCATGCACTAAGCATTTTTCCTTTCCCATGCTGGGGTGATCTCGAGCAGCGTACACACAGGCTCTCCGAGTATCTAAAAAGGAGAAGTTAAAAAATATGAGGTTATAAGATGGCAAGAATTTGCCATACTTAAATCTATAAAAATGAATCTTTTCTGTCATTGTATCGTGTAAGAATTCTAGACCAAATTTTTACTCGCCACAGTAAAAATTCCACTCGCCAACGGCGAGCTGAAATTTCGAGCCCTGATTATAAGATACAAAACTTTTATAAACCATGTTTTTAAACTTTCTGTTGAATCATAGCTATAGAACTAACTACATTAGCACTTTATCAATGCGTATCGTTACGAAATTGTAAATAATTGTATTTATTTTTGTATAAATTTATTCATAGAGGCTTAGTAAGTTGATAAAATGTCAATTTTCTGCATTTCCAGCTCTTTTTCGATTTAAAATAGCTTAAATCTTTCCTTCAAAACGCATTAAAAAGCTCCAATAGGCAGGTAATGGATCTGGCGCTAAGTTTGGCGCTTTTTAGCCCGTTGCGACTTATTTGGCGAGAAAATCCTTATTATTGATATTCCAAAGATGGACGCTCTAATGTGATTAGTTAAACAGTTACGGGAAATTCGAATTTAAAAAAAAAGAAGTTTGTTTTAAAAATAAAATATTAATCTTTTCAGAACAACGTATATTTGCATCATTAGCACTTTATCAATGTGTAGAAAATCTTTAAAGTTATAATGACGTCAATTTTTGCTAGATGCATAATTTAACTTTTTACAATTTTTTTTAACACTCACATTTAATCAAATGTATTTATTTTTATGTCGAAAGAAAATGAACTCGTATTTTTTTTTTTTTTTTTTTTTTTTCAACAATTAAATTAAAGCTAATATTTTAATGACTATTTTTATTGCTATTAGGAGCTTATTATTTTCATATTTTAATTAATTAAAAGAAAACTATTCGAAAATTCGAAAATCTAACTTCAAAGTATTTTGTTGTCACCGGGTTCTGAGCTACTGCGATTGTTTCAAATGTAGGGAAGTTAGTTAAAAATAGATTGCAAGATTTGTACCGGACAAACAAGCACACAAACAAACAAGATTAGCTGTTAATAAAAACATGGTAATAAAATATTTCTATTACTAGAAATTTGTTATGTTGTTTAGCAATTTTTACTTTCTTCTATATTCAATAGAAGAAAGTATTGGATTCGTAAAAATTTTCGACCTCAGGTTTTTGATGGATTTACACGTTTTGAGAGCTGTTTAACACGATTTGACCATTTTTAGAAAATGTCTGTCTGTCCGTCTGTCAGTGTGTGTGTGTGACAAAATTTTGTGGCAACTGTATCTCAAGAAATACTGCACAGAATTTCATACAAATTAATATGTAGTTACACCTTGCATAAATTAGTGCCTATCAACGTTTGGTAAAAAAAAGTCTTATAGGTTGCGTTGCCATCGTGCTTTTTCTAAATTTTTAACATGGTGGTATAGGACAAAATTTTGTATAAACGTGCGTAAAGAGAATCGATAATATTAAAACACAAAGCATATTCTGTAAGACCAAAATCGTACGATCTGGGCATGCGCGAGAAACTCTTGAACGAATTGGGAACGGGAATATTCTTTTTTTTTATGCAGAATACCGATGATAGATCAAGCAGACGACATTAATATTGATATGTCTACGGCAAACGCCTAATTAAAGCTCATTAACGCCTAATTAAAGTTAATATTACTCTTCGGCTCAATCATAAAATTAATTCACATGATTAATTCGTATTTTCCAAGGAAGTATACCTATTAAAAACAAAGCAATTCGCGAATACGTATCGGCATCGGTTATCTTCAATCTTCGTATGCATTTTCGCTCGCCGAAAATTTCTGTACACTGAATGTGGCGCCATCTGTTGCCATGTCAATATATTATACCATATTCTTAAATTTTTTTTCCATTTCTTAAAAAAAGAAAAAGAAAGAAAAAATCTTTTTAAATTAACAAATTATCAAAGTTTATTGTTCTTTAAAAGTTAACTTTCATCAGTTGAAAACTTTGTTTAGAAAAGATGGAGATAAATATTTAAAACTAGCCGCCTTCGGCGACCAGCTGGTTCGCGATCCCTGAAAAATCCGACTTTACGAAATTCCCGCTCGGTGGCGCCTGCGGCGCCTTTTTCCCGTATCAGGTCTAATAACAGCTTATTGATATATCGTGAAAATAGCTTATCTAAATCGCAGTAAACTCCCGTGCGGTAGCGCCTTCGGCGCTGATATTTCAAATTTCTAACTTTAGCTAAGTCCCGCTCGGTGGCGCCTGCGGCGCCTTATCCCCGTTTTAGAACTTACAACACCTTCCTCGCTCATTGGAATTTGAAATATTGAAATTTTAAAATATAGCAGCGCCATCTGGCGGTAGAAATTTCTGTAATATATTGTTCAATTCCAAATCAACAAAGCTTTCAAATGATGTATTACTTATGAAAATATTTTAATTAGTAGCTGAGATACAAAAGAAAACCTAAAAAGGAAACCTTAAAACGTGCAAATCGGGTAAAATCTCGAATAATACTTTCGATAATATAAAAGAACTTTAAAATATCTTTCGAATTTTTTTTTAATTATTCATATATTTTCATGAAAATTGAACAGTAGCTTTATAATATGCTGCCTAGGCCGAATATTAATTCAAATGTAACGTGAATGAAAATTTGAAAAAAATTGAAAATTGCAATTTTTCCCCCCAGTATAAAGCACATGATATCTTAAAATTTTTTTCGAAAGTTCGCTGCATCAAGCAGCATCTATTTATTTTTGTGCGCGTTTTAGCTAGCAATGGAAGGCTAGTTCCCCTTGGATTAACGCCCTCACCATCCCCCCATGGAGTTCCCTGTGCCAGAAGTCAAGCCCGTTTTTGGTAATATCTTTAATTTTATTTCTTTTAATTCATTAAATTAAGTGTTAATTGTTTCATCTCTTAAACTCCGGTCCCACCATGTGCTTTAGCGCCTAGCCATCCACGTTTTTGCCACCAAGGCAACCCCCATCCTCTCATTCTCTCAGGTTTTTAATTCAATGTTAATATGCAATTCAGTTTAATACCTAGGTTTTTTTTTTAAATCTTCATTTACTTTTTAAAATTCTTTGTTTTTCGATTAGAATTCAATTTTGCCCGATTAGTATGTGAGCTCATCAATTCGCCCTCTCACAAGCCCTAGTTTATCAAAATTCACTCTTAAATAATAACCTGGATGGGTATAATATAATTGAAATTGGAATTAATTTAGATCTATAGTGTTTCACCTGCAAAGCTATCTTATTATCTCTCATGCCTGAGTTTCAGCTCTGCTTTTGTTTAACCTATAGCGATAAGTTTTTCTTTTTCTTCTTTTATTCATATCTCTCCCTGTTTAAGTTAAGTTATTAATGTTCCCAGCCTCTGCATTTCTTAATCAGTCCGCATAAATTAATGAGTTAAGTGATCGAAACTATACCTAAATAGATTTTTTTTTTTTTTATAACAATATCTACTCTAAGTCTTTTACCAATATTGCCTTTAAAATTCCACTACCTGTAATGCTTAACAATCTCTAAAATTACTAAATTAAATCAATTCTGAACCAAATAATTATTTAAATAATCATCCATCTGTAAGCAAATTATATGTCCATCCTATGCTGCAAATTATCACTGATTATAAGTACGGATTAAATCAATTAAATAATCTTCTATCTGTAATGTTATTAAAAGGATTATTATTATTATTTTTTTTTTTTTTTTTGACCATATTATTCTTGAATATTATCACTGTATCTCTGTATTGATTTCTTATTTTAATTATAATTATCTAATTATTTACCTATTTAATGCCTAATATGATGCTCACATATTTCTCGAATTACCACTGTCACCCAGTATTAAACTTTTTTTTTTTTTCCTCCCCAAATATTCATCTATCTGTAATGTTTACCTTATGATCACCCTATTTTCGAATAATATCACAGTAGCTGTAATGTTAAATTCTGATCATCTTTTTCTAGAATTTTGCTATATCTCTCAGGCTAATAACATAGTTTATATCTTTTTACCCCCCTACTGATCTTAATTAATCTCACCTAGCACTTTTAAAGATGTATTGTAATGATAAAATGCTCATAATTAATGTTGTAATCACAAGTTTTTGTTATTCTCATATTTACCCCTATTTATTTTGTTTTGATTGGTAATATTGCTCATTAAGCCAGTTGTTCCTCCCCCCCCTCTCCAGTTTTCCCTCATATCCTCTTAGCTAATTTAGTCCTCTCCTTGTTGATAATTTTTTTTTTCTCCTCTCTCCTCCCTCCCCCGCCCCTCCCCCTCTCCCTCATCTAAACTTACAGCAAATAAAGAAATATCTAATAAAAAAAAAAAAAAAACCCTCTTGTCCCTGTCTCCTTGCTTACTTTCTTCAACAGCAGTGCTAGAAAATAAATCACTACCCTCTACAGAAGCAGCACTAGGACTCACACTGGGTCCGGCCAAATTGGTGAAGTAAGCAGACAAGGTAAGAGCATGTTTATCAGCATGGCCATATGGCATCTAATGAGCAAAAAGAAAAAAATTCTTTCACAGGTACTATAGCAAAACCCAACGTCATCATTCAGAACACACGCTCTACCATCAGCATCATACACTTGCATGATAAGGGATTAAGAATGGCTGAACCAAAAGCCCCGCATACCGTACAAATAGTATTCATAGTCAGAGAAATCTAACCTTACCTAAACAACCAATGCTAAATAACTTTTTTTTTTTTTTTAATATTAAGCCTTTTTTTGGGGGGGGGGGCTTTGGCGCAGGTGTTGGGGACCCACGGGGGGTCCACTTGGGCAATCCATAATTGTATCGCTATGAATACACGTAGGAAGCAAAATAGTGTGTCGCCACCAAAGACGACGATAGAAGAGCTCAAAGGAAAAATGACCAACCTCTCTAGGAAAAAATCGGCAAGCAGTACCTCACTTAGAACTAAAGAAAATGTGAAGATAACAGACTTCATGGTCAAGAGCAACAAGATTACAGGAGAAGCCTCTACCAGTGGTAGCCAGAGTAAGCAAGGATATGAAAATAAGAAAGAAACCCAGCCGAGCCAAGAAAATAGCACGCAGAAAAAAGAAGCAGTAAATGAACTGAAAAAGGTTACAAGTAAGAAGAAGGCGAAAGACACCTCTTGGGCTAGGGAAGCAGAGGATTCAGAAGCAGATGAAAGCAGTGAATACGAGGAGTGCTCTCTCTCATAGCCACATGGATGAAGCCTAAGCAAAAAAGCCCAAACACTGGCAGAAGCAAAGCGACTAGTAGCAGACGAAGAGCTAGTAGCAATCAGCAATAAAATGAAAGAGTGCAAGAAGGAGAAGAACTACAACGGATTTTCAACGGCGACGAGAAAAGCCCTACTTGCCAAACAATACATCCAAAGGATGCATCCAAAAATGCAAAACTACCGAAAACGATTATGCTGGCAATTTCAGAAGCCCTCCAAGACCTGGAAGAGTCGCTAATTCAGCTAGAAGCCAGGATTCAACACTCAGAAGCGAAGGCAGAGACCCTTGAGGCCATCATGAAAGAACAAGGAACATCAACGAGCACACCTAGCAACAAAGAAGCACAGAAGAACAAAGAAGCTCCAAGCAGCTATGCAGCAGCAATCCAAGAAGCCACTTCATCAATAATCATCAAAGCAAAGGACAGCAGGAATGCTGCAGAGATAACTAAACAAATACAGCAAGTAGAACTCACAGAAGACAAAATAAGACATGTCCAAAGAATTAAGAATGGCCTGAAGATCGTCTGTAACAATGCGAAGGAAGCGGAGGAAGTCAAAACAAACCTCAAAGACTCAGAAGAAATTACAAGCAACGCGAGTATCGAAACTGCAGGAGTAAGAAAGAAGAAAATCGTAATTAAAGACGTACCTGAGAAAATAGGAGCCAGAGCTGTCCAGGACAAAATCATAAGTACTCTGAACTTGAAGCCGGAAGCAGACTATGACATCAGATTTCTCGACAACCTCACGAAGACGGATCTGCATCTGCAGAATTACACTATTCAGCTGCCAGCACCGATAGCGGATGCGCTACTTGAAAAAAAGTCACTGTGCCTAGGTCTGAAGCAATGTCTAGTCAAACCAAAAGTTATTGTTATCAGATGCTACAACTGCCAGGACTATGACCACACGGCGCAGACGTGCAGGTGGGAAACCCGCTGTGCACGGTGCGCCGGGAGGCATAGAACGGCAGAGTGTGCATCTGACAAAACCTGTTGCTACCCATGCACAGTTTATAACAACCAGACCGCATACACAAAGAAGCTTAAGCTGGTGACAGAACATACAGCCTACTCTGGATTTTGCTACGTGTATCGTCAAATATTGGCGATCCGAAAGGCAGAAGTGGAGGGGGAAAAAACCCAACTGACCAAAGCAATGGATGTAATAACAGGAAATACTTCAATCCACTATGCTGAAGATGGAAGACCTCACATAGAATACAATCAGCAAAACAAAGACGAGGAGGGTTACCAAATGGTAACCAGAAGAAGAAAATCATTCAGAGGAGGAGGACAGCAGCAAAGAAGCAACAATGCCCAAAGCAGGCGTCCACAAAATAGAAACTACTATGGACGGTGAAGACACTGCAGAAACAAACAATAGCACACAGGCACAACAAAACAACAACAGTAACAACACAAAGGGACCAGACGCCATAAAAATAATTCAGATCAACCTACACTCAAGCGTGGAAGCGACAAAGGACCTATTCGGGTACCTCGCCCAACACAACATAAAGATAGCTATGATACAGGACTTTCACCAGAACAAACACACAGGCAAAATCACTGGCCTGGGGTCGGGCTGGCAAGCGTATAAAACCCCCTGCAACAAAGTGGCTATAATAACACGAATAGGCACAAACCCAATAGAACTGGGGAGTACAGAACATGCGACAGCAATACTAATAGAAAATGTCAAAGAAAAAATCACTCTAATAAACACATATGCCCCTCCGAGCTCCTGCTTTAGCTCAGTACTACGGGAAATTGAACAACTCCTTCAAAAAACACAGGGCAGCGTCCTGCTGGCAGGAGACTTCAATGCTCACTCAACACAATGGGGGTACGGAGATATTGACACACGGGGTAGGCAATTGACAGACTTCTTAATGCAACACTCGCTAATAGTCAGAAATAACCCAGGAGCACCCCCCACGTTTCAGGCTGGCAGGTTTAGGGGTTGGCCGAACTTAACCATAACCACGGCCTCGTTACTCGACAACATTAAGGACTGGGAAGTAAGCGACGACCACTCTGGCAGTGATCATAAATTTATAAGATTCTCGTTAGACTACAGTAACAACAGCTACCGCCGTCACAGGCTCGAAACAAAACATGGGAAACACTCGAAATTTGAAAAACAGATCAAAAAACTAAGTAAAAGGTATATCGGCCCAATAAATAACACAGCAGACAGAACCACGCTGGACAAAATAACGGAGGAACTAATCAAAGAGCTTAAAACCATAGCATTTTCCTGCTATAAGCAGCGAAAAACACCCGAACAAAAGGAACCAAACTGGTGGACCGATAAGGTCAAGACTGCTAGAAATAGGGTCAGGGCGTTCCGCCGTAGGTATCAATCCCAGCCAGACCCAGCTATCAAAAAACAGCAACATATTCAGTATAAGAGAGAGCGCGCAATCTACAAAAAATTAATAAAGAAGGAAAGATCGAAAGCATGGGTAGCTTTCTGCGAAAGCGTCAAAGATACTTACGGCCCACAATACAAAATCGCCTCAGGTAAAATGTCAGCCCCCGCCAAACTATGCAACATTTTAGAAGATAATGAACACGTCACAATAGACCGAACCCTCACTAGATTCCTGGACTCATTATATCTAACTAACGAACACACACCGCATAGGCTAAGCACGCTCCCACCCCGCTTCGACGAAGATAGCCCACGTAAAATTACCCCACAGGAGTTAAACAGGATCATCAAGCACATAAAACAAAATAAAGCCCCAGGCCACGATTTCGTTGACTACAACCTGGTCAAAAAAATCAATCGCGTGAGTCAGCACCTTCTCCTAGCGCTCTTCAACAAAAGCCTCCAATTGGAATACTTTCCCAAAAACTATAGGCCTATATGCCTCCTACCAGCTATTAGCAAAATTCTAGAAAGAATAATACATGGCAGAATTAATCACCACTTAACTTTAATTAACTACTGGAACCCAAATCAGTTCGGCTTTAAACAAGGCACCTCCACAGAACATGCACTTCAAAAATTAATAGATAACATAAGCAAGGACAAAACAGACAAAAAACAAACACTGCTGATATCAATAGACATAAAAGGTGCATTTGACAACATCCGTTGGCCGACTCTGCTTAAAAATCTCAAAAACTCTGGCTGTCCTACATACCTAGTTAACTGGATAGCAAGCTTTCTGGAAGACAGGTATGTGACACTGGAAGAAAATGGCATAAACATCACAAGACAGACTTTCGGAGGCTGTCCGCAAGGAAGCTGCTTAGGGCCCCTCCTTTGGCTACTAATAGCCGAGACAGCGCTCAACTATAGCTGGGGGAACCACACAAAGATCCAAGCCTTTGCAGATGACTTTATCTTAACAATTTCGGCAAACAACACAGAAACACTAGTAAATACAGCAAACACAGCTCTACAAAAATTCGGCACTTGGGCACAGGAAAATGACCTCACGATTAACTGGAGCAAAACGGAACTACTATACCTGAACAGACCACGTCTGGGAAACCTCCCGACTTCCTGCACCCATAAACTAGACGGGATCCATTATAACGGGATCGAGCTAGAAACCTCAGAAAAAATGAAATATCTCGGAGTTATCCTACACAAAAATTTAAGATGGCAACCACACATAGAACACCAAACGAAAAAAATATATAAGGCCTTCAACCTGTTCGGGCGTATGGTCTCAAGGGGTTGGGGACTAAAACCAAACTTGGTAAAAACATGGTACAAAACAGTAGTGGAAAAGACACTGATCTACGCATCCCCAATCTGGGGGAACAACCTAACAAAGCAGAATAAAGACAAACTGCTTAGCTGCCAAAGGCACTTCGCGCTGGCCATCGTGAGGGCATATAGAACGGCCCCAACATCGGCACTTCTGGTTCTCTCAGGCCTGATTCCAGTACACCTCCAAGTACAATACGAAGCAGCTTATGGCACAATTACAAGACTCCACAAGAATTACAAACTACACGACCATATGTTTAACCACACTGATTATGTCAAAAAACAAAATATTTGGCGCAAGCACCCAGCAGACACACCTGAACCACAAATAGGCTCATCAACTAAAGATATACAAATTTACACGGATGGTTCGAAGCTGGAATCAGGAGCTACAGGTTCGGCCTTTGTAGCCTTCGAAAATGTATCCAAAATACACGAATGGTCAGTGCCCCTAAGGAAGTGCAACAGTGTCTTTCAGGCCGAACTACTGGCAATACTCAAAGCTGCTGAGTGGGGAAATACAAAGGGAATATCATATAGCATCCACTCGGACTGCATGTCAGCCATCCAAGCACTCTCTAAACCATTCACGACAGAAAACATGGTAATTAAAATCCACTCGGAAATCCAAAGGTCAAATAATAATTTTAAAATTGAATGGGTTAAAGCACATGTAGGGATCCAAGGAAACGAAGAAGCAGACAAACTGGCTAAATACGCAGTGGAAAACGAAACGAACCGCGAGCATTTCTACCTGGAAAAGCCGATTTCCTATTTAAAGAAAAAACTTAGAGGGATCACCACCGAACAATGGCAATTCGAGTGGGACTATGGGGACACGGGCAGGCTAACACATAGATACTTCCCAACAGTGGACACTAAGACACTCGTTAGCTGCAAGCTCTTGACACAAATTTACACAGGACACGGGGCATTCCCAGCTTATCTCAATCGGGTTAAGAAGAAGAGTAGCCCAGACTGCGCCTGTGGTGCACTAGGCACATCAATTCACTACTTAACAGCCTGCCCTCTAACGGACCACCACCATCTGGCTCAAATTACACAAGCAAACGAAACACTATGGTACAAACAGCTAGCACAAAACACACATGTACAAAACAAGGCAAAACACATAGTCAGATGGCTCACGAACAACATAGACGACATTTCCCAGTAACAATAAGCAGTGTCAACACCAGCAAGAAACCTCCACTCTTCAGCAGCATAAGGATTAGAACACCGGAAGAAGAGGACCTACCAGCCAATGAGGCATCCACCGCTACCGCCACTTTTTGTTTATTTTAGGTCATGAACGAGGCCCCTGTTGTTAAAGCGGCCAGCATCAATATTACATGAGGCCCGGTAAAAGTAAAAATGTTAAAATCTTTGTAAAATAAAAATTATTAAAAAAATAAAAAATGTATAAAAAACTACTATAATATAAAAATGTATAAAAAAATTGTAAAAAATAAAAACTGTATAAAAAATGTGCATAAAATGTAAACGGTCCTCGGTTTTATTTGGTCTGTAAGTCCGCACCACGCTCATGACCGCGCATGAATGGGTTATGGAACCAACCTCTTTCTCTCTTCTTTTTTTTTTTTTTTTTTTTTTTATCTCATAAATTTAATAAAAAGTAAGTAATTTAATTAATCTCAGTTAAGTATAAAAACCCAATTTTTATTTTATTATTATTTTTTTTTCCACTTCTTGAGCTGTATGAATGGCGTGATCAAGAAGCTAGGCACTACCGCTCAGCACACCGCTTTGGATTCACCTATCAGCATTCTTAGGTCCGAACAGAAGAAGTACTAAACTCCAGAATCCCAGGAAGGGACCCAAAGGTTGAATCCTCGCATCGGGCCTCGCAAGCCACCTCACGTCCGTAGTGCCTCATTCGAATCTTGATCATGCACCCTTTTTTTTTTTTTTTTTTTTTTCTTTCTCTCTCCATAAAACAATTTTAACTGAATTAACTAATTACTAAACTGTTATTTACCAACAATATTTTTTTTATTTTTTTTTCTCTCTCTCTCCTCCCTCCCTTCGGCGGGTTAGTTTGGTTTAGTGCAGGTAGGGGTCAGAGCTATAATCTCCAGCTCAAGACCCCGGGTTCGCCCCCTTGTGGGTGCCCCCCCCCTTTTTTTTTTGGCCCCTTGGTATTCCTGAACCGGACACTTAAGTGGGTAAGGCGACCGGGAACCAAGCACGAGTGGCTCTCTCCCCCCGTTTTTTTTTTTTTTGGGCCCCTTGGTATACCCGAACCGGACCCTTGAGTGGGTAAGGCGACCGGGAACCAAGCTCGAGCGGCTCTTCCCCCCCCCTTTTTTTTTTGGCCCCTTGGTTTTCCTGAACCGGAACCTTAAGTGGGTAAGGCGACCGGGAACCAAGCACGAGTGGCTCTCTCCCCCCGCTTTTTTTTTTTTTTTTATTAATTTTTTTTTTTTTGAGCCCCTTGGTATTCCTGAACCGGACCCTTTAGTGGGTAAGGCGACCGGGAGCCAAGCTTGAGCGGCTCTTCCCCCCCATCCCTTTTTTTTTTTTTTTTTTGAGCCCCTTGGTATTCCTGAACCGGACCCTTTAGTGGGTAAGGCGACCGGGAGCCAAGCTTGAGCGGCTTTCCCCCCCCCATCCCATTTTTTTTTTTTGAGCCCCTTGGTAATCCTGAACCAGACCCTTGAGTGGGTAAGGTGACCGGGAGCCAAGCTAGAGCGGCTCTCTCCCCGTTTTTTTTTTTTTTTTTTTCTTTAGCCCCTTGGTTTTCCTGAACCGGACCCTTGAGTGGGTAAGGTGACCGGGAGCCAAGCTAGAGCGGCTCTCTCCCCGTTTTTTTTTTTTTTTTTTTATTTTATTAGCCCCTTGGTTTTCCTGAACCGGACCCTTGAGTGGGTAAGGTGACCGGGAGCCAAGCAAGAGCGGCTCTCTCCCCCCCTAAATTTTTTTTTTTTTCTTTCTTTTTACCCGGCTCCTTGTAAGCTCCGCTGTTCTCTTCTCGCCTCCCTGCAGTTCTCCGAAGCCCGGAAGGTTTGGTTAACAAACAACTAACCGTAATAATAATTAATTAAATAGTTTTTTTTTTCTTTTCTTCTCTATTAATTATTATTATTAATTTATTTATTTATTCATTATTCTTATTTTTATTTATTTATTTATTTATATTTTTTTTATTTATTTTTTATTTATTTATTTTTATTTATTTATTTTTTTTTTCTCTTTCTTTTTTTTCTTTTCTCTTTTTTTTTTCTCTCCTTCTTTTTTTTTTTGGTCGAAGTTCCGAGGGTGTGGCGGTGTCTGGTCCTCGTAAAAATGTGCTGCACCGTCAAGTGCTCGATGGGGTCGTTAAGCAGTCGTCGGGCTACCAACGCGGGGCACCATCCCCCCGTGGTGGATCAAAATTGCGATGGTCCCTCTTTCCTCTCTTTTTAGGCCTTTAGCGCATGGTCCCACTCCCCCCTTTTCGACCAGCCACTTCAAATCTCTAGACTATGCGCTACCAAAGTTTTCCTTCCCCCAACCAGTGGCAAGAATTAAATTATTATTTATTTATTTTTTTTTTTTTTTTTTCTTCTCTCTCTCACGTTTGTCATTCAGCAGTTTTGGTGTTTAGCTCCCCCCCATAAACTTTTTAGCCTCCTCTTTTTGGCATAATTCTGAGTGCACAACTTATCATTTTGGCTCCCCCGAGTTTCCCCCCACTCCAAAATTCAAAAAATATTTTTAATTAACTTTAATATTTATTTGATTAAAAATTTTTTTTTCTCCCTTTTGGCTCTTCGATAGTGTGCACATATTCAAAATTCCTGCATCCAGGTAGCGTGACTGTGCGCTTCCTACCTTGTGCGATCTGGAGGTGTGGTGTGTCAGTCGAGCATAATGTGTCCAGAAGAAGATGTCGCATCCCTGTCGTACCAGAGCTGTCTTCTGATGTCACCCTGTTCCTTAGCAGAAGAGTGGTCCTCTCCCGTTTGAAGTTAGAAGTCTGAACGAGCCATCGAACACAGCTCATTCTCTGTTGCGTCTAGATTACTGTCTGGCAGTAGGCGGCTATCATGCAGTGATCCGGCGATTTATTCGCTCCGGCGGACAGCATCCAACCCGTTAAGCTTGGCGAGTCCAGGCAGGCAGGGGCTGTCCAAAGGTTTCAATGAGTCTCAATGATATCTTAATGGTCCTCTCCCGATTGAAGTTAGAAGTCTGAACGAGCCATCGGACACAGCTCATTCTCTGTTGCGTCTAGATTACTGTCTGGCAGTAGGCGGCTATCATGCAGTGATCCGGCGATTTATTCGCTCCGGCGGACAGCATCCAACCCGTTAAGCTTGGCGAGTCCAGGCAGGCAGGGGCTGTCCAAAGGTTTCAATGAGTCTCAATGATATCTTAATGGTCCTCTCCCGATTGAAGTTAGAAGTCTGAACGAGCCATCGGACACAGCTCATTCTCTGTTGCGTCTAGATTACTGTCTGGCAGTAGGCGGCTATCATGCAGTGATCCGGCGATTTATTCGCTCCGGCGGACAGCATCCAACCCGTTAAGCTTGGCAAAGCGGCTAAAATCATCTATAAAAAACGGCTAAAATCATCTATAAAAAACGGCTAAAATCACTTAACCAGATCTCAAACACACAAAAAACAAAACTCTCTTTTACCTCCGCCATTCCCTATTGTAGCGGCGCCTCCATCAAAATCCAAAATGAAGCAAAAAAATACAACGTTAACATCCCTATCAAACCCGATAAAAACATTTTCCAACGAATCCGTAATGAAAAAGATCCCATTCCTTTCAACCAAACCGCCGGTATCTATAAATTAAAATTTCAAGACCATAAACATAATAAAGCCAGCTACATAGGCATGACAAAAATAAAAATAAAAGATAGAATAACTGAACACCTTAGCGATCTTAAATACAATAAACCATCCACAGCCTTTTCTAGAAATAACATAACTAATCCTATTAATATCAATTCCATTAATTTTCAAAAAATTTCTAATTTCAATTCGCACAAATACGCACTAAAAAGAGAAGCAATAGAGATCCTAACAACACAAGACGCAATAAACGATATCGAGCACAGCATCGTTCCACCTGAATGGAAACCAACCCTGGAAAAAGTGAAGAGAACTGAAGGAATGACGAGAAACGAAATTATAAAGAAGGAGTGAATCACCAACGATCTTTGTTTGTGTCATCGGGCTCTGAGGATGGCTTCGGATGAGGCCGAAATATATCAGCCAACTTTTAAGGATTTTTAATAAGGTAACTTAAAATGTTTTTAATAAAGGTTTATTTTGTTAAAATCACATTGTTTAAAAAACAACTCAACCTCAAAAAATTGAATCTTCCCTTTTGACCAGACGAAAAGGTGATTCATATTAATATTCCTTGCTGCTGCTGATTCCTCTGAGCTCCGAGCTTCACTTCACTTATGAGGATGAAACATTAGCTGTACTCATTACTATAAAAACTGCTCAGCACTTTGCATCTTGCTTATTGACTACATTTATGAGCATCATTAAAAATCTATAAATTAATAACTCTTCTAAGACAATATGTAAGCATTATCCTTTGCCATTATTTGTTTAAACGTTAGGGTTTTTTTTTATAGAACAGCACAGCATAGCTCTTTTGAAGGTCACTTGCAATCCTATACAATTACAGTAAGTTTCATGGAAAGCAATCATCATCTTACATACCCTATGTCACATTGTGACATTGTTTGCAAAACTAATTAATATAGCTAAGCCTCATCAATAGCTTCAGGGCCCTGAGCCTACCATTTCCCTGCTTCAGTTTCTTTTTCCTGCATTTTCTGACTGGGGTTAAATTGCCTTTTTTACATACTTACGATTCTGCAGTTTTTATTTTTTTCCATGCTACTTTATATGGATTTTTTTACTTTGGTCCTCGTTCTTTTTACATTCTAAAATGCAGTGGTAGTGTATTGTGCATGATCTCCCTAACAGCAATCTTCACATCTCTAAGAACTTTAAGCATTTGATCATTGTTCTAAATTATTAAAATTCCTGTTCTGTCGTGTAGGTTGTTCATGCAGAGCTGCCAACCTAATCCGGCAAATTGTTAGTACCGCCCCTTTTTCTACACCACTTAATTTTTAAAGTAATTTTCTTCAAATATATTTACGATGAATTAAGAAGAAAAAAACTCTAAGAAATGACTGGTGTAGAAAAAGGGGCTGTACTAACAGTTTACCAGATTAAGTTGGCAGCTCTGTTCATGAGTACGAAAAACTGGTTTATTCGATTGTTTCAAGAATATTCATTAAATAAAATGCATTCGTCTAGAACCTACAAGTCTTTACGAATTACTTTCTAATGGACGCAAGAATATGAACAAATTTTGTAACTATCATTTTTCACGCTAATATTAATTTCTGTTAAAATCTGTATGATGGAAAGTTATATATAATTGCTAAAAAATTTTATATTTTTGGTCATTATGGATATAATATTAGTGGATATTCCAAAAGGAAAAGGCGCACAGAAAGATCAAAATGAAAGATGCACAACAACTGTTGTAACAAATTTAGATGTGAAATTGCAACATTCTACGTCTAATTGTTTTTGAGTTATACGTGATATATACACACACATACGTCACAAAAAAATCGCATACATTCGTAGATATCACAAAAGTGGAAGTTCATGTCAAGACCAAAATTGGTACATAACAATTCCAAATATAAATTTGCAACTCTCTATGACTATTCGTTTATGAGCTATGCAATACATAAAATCCATTTCGCAAATTGGTTTCACGATACTTCCGTATGCTTTGAATAAGGAAGTAAAAAGTATAGTAAAAGTACAGACATTTTATTTCATTGTAATATTTATAATTATACATGTTAGGGAATAGTGGTGGCTTTAGTTGTCATAGTACTTTGATAGAGACTTGCTGAGCCTTGTGAATGATAGCTTTTAACTGAATTATTAACTAGTTGTTTCACATTCTTTTTGCCCCTTTATTTTTAGTGCACTAGTTTGTTTTATAACATAATGGTCTTATTTTGACATATTTATTTTAATAGTCACGACAGTGCCCTGAGCAATTTTTTTTTTTTTTTTGCTTCCTTATGAATAATAATTTCTAAAGAGCGTTGTGAAGTTTAATCAAATATACTGTGTATTTTCCAACCATTTACTTTTTAAAAACCTTGGCTGAAAGTCAGGGGCCACTTTAAAATTACTCTTTTTCGATTGTGACAATATTTTACCACACTAACCTTAAAAGAATATTGTTAGTCTTGTAGAATACTCTATCCACCATGCTTTTCCTTGTAAATCAATTCTGTTATCTATTAATCTTCTTTCTTTTTTCAAATCACCCTGACTAAAATAATTTGACTTTTTTATTCTTTTTTATTCTTTTTCTTTCTTTCTTTTTATTCTTTCTTCCTTTTTTATTTTTACTTTGAAATTTTTTTTTTTTTACATTGAATTTTTTTTTTTTAATGTATAAATATAAGCCGACAAACCAGCCTTTTTCAGTACCTTTCTTTATCTGGCGTCCAGGGCAAAGGCCCCCCCTCCCGCCCCCCTAGTTTCGGCTCTGATCCTCCACATTCCAAGTTTAATGGCCCACTTTACTTACCGTCGTCGAAAGCCCAATTTAATGTTATTCTGTGGGAAATTTTGTTTACTTATAACGGATGTTTTTTAAAAACATATTTTTTTTATTTATAATACTTTATTTTAAAACTGTAAAATTAAAATTTTTACATATTGAAAATTCGTATTTTACAGCTTCAAAATAAAACATTAAAAATTTAAAAAATTCGTTTTTAAAAAACGTCCGTCAATTTAACAGTTGTGAATTTCCTGAATGAGAAAACAGAATTTAAAAATATCTATTAGTTAATGAGTTATAAGTGAGCGAAATTTCCCATAGAATAATATTGGCTTGGGATTCTGGCGACAGTAAGTGAAGCGGGCCTTTAATAGCAGCTGTTAATGTCCAATTAACTAAGGAAAGAAGCATTACTTTTTTACTTCCTTATACAAAGTATAAGGAAGTATAGTAATCCCGATTTGCGAAATGGATTTTGCATTTCACATTGCTCGAAAACGAATGATCGCTGAATGTTGCCAATTTATACATGTGACTGTCATGATGTCTAGTTGTACACCTGCAAGTGTCGTCTTAACACGAGCTCTCGTTTTAGAGATATAAGCGACTTTACACGATTTTTCATGACGTCTGTATGTGTGTGTGTGTGTGTGTATGTCGCATAACTCAAAAACGGTTAGACGTAGAAAGTTGCAAATTGGTACATAGGTTTTTTATAACATCTAGTTGTGCACCTCCCTTTTTGGACTTTGTATGATTTTCCGTTTTGGAGATATTTAGGAAAATCAGGTTCATAATGACCAAAAATACATAGGTTTTGGCCATAATGTATCAAAAAACGGTAATAACTCAAAAACGGTTTGGACAAATCTTGCAATTTAACTGACTTCCCGACTAGTTAGACATTTGAAACTTTCAGAAAAGCTCAGAACACGTTGACAATGTATTTTTTAAATATTTTTAGCAAACTGTTTCCGATACATGCTGCCTTCAACAGCGTTTATGTGATTCAACAGAAAATTTATTTAACTAACTTCCCGACAAGCAAGACATTTGAAACTTTCAGACTAGATCAGAAGACGGTGAAAATGCATTTTTAAAATACTTTTAGCCAACTGTTTAGGGTCCCTGCTGCCTTCAGCAGCGTTACCAGTACAAATCTTGCAATCGATTTTTAACTAACTTCCCGACTAGCTAGACATTTAAAACTTCCGGAAAAGCTCAGAACACGGTGTCAATGCATTTTTTAAATATTTTTAGCCAATTGTTTCGGGTCACTTCTGCCTTCGGCAGCGTTTATATGGTTCAACAGAAAATTTATTTAACTAACTTCCCGACTAGCTAGACATTTGAAACTTTCAGAATAGTTCAGAACACGGTAAAAATCCCCCCCCCCCTTTATATATATATATTTAGCCAATTTTTTCGGGTCCCTGCTACCTTCGTCAGCGTTACCAGTACAAATCCTGCAATCGGTTTTTAACTAACTTTCAGAAAAGCTCAGAACACGGTGATAATTTATTTTTGTAAATATTTTTAGCCAACTGTTTGGGATCCAATGCCAATGTTTTTTAACATTATGTATATTTCTAAAAGTGTATAAGGAAGTCATGTGGTGCCCACATCAGATTTTTTAGCAATGTCTAAGAGACACAGAATATCATAAATGATTTATTTGAATAAAATACAGTGGAGCACCTTTTATACGTTTCTCATTTATACGTTTTTCAACTTCGGTCCCAAATCATTACATTGGATTCTAATGTTAAAATATTTCGTTTATACGACACAAATAAATTCTTAATTTCACTTATATGTTTTTATTTTTTTCTCCTTGTAGAACCCAAGTTTGAGTTTCATTCCAGGATTTAAAAAAAAAAAAAAAAAAAAAAGATGAATGCTCTTTATGTTTTATTCTTATTTATTTATTTATTTATTTCGATTATTTTTTCTTAGAACTATGGTAACAAAGTGTGACTTGCATCGATAGCCTGGGGGGAAGGGGGGTTAGAGAAATTTTCAGAGATAAGCAATTGGCGACTGAGTTGAATGGTAGGTATACAAGTAGCCAGTGACCACTTGGAGACCTCCCACTTTCTCCTTTAATTGATTCCAGGAATGGGGTATGAAAGAAAAAAAGCCCACAACTTTATAGGCATTTTGTAAACTTGAAGATTTATTTACTCACTTCCGTTGGGCGACTTGGAAGATTTTCTAATCGTGTTTATTTGACAGACGGTTGGAGAAACAATTTTTTTTCTTTCCTTCCTTTTAATCTTTTGCAAAAATGTCATCTTCGTTTAGAGAACAAAAGGCTTTGTCTTTTTAAAGGTTAAAATCGAAATATTGAAAAAAAATTCTGAATTTCTATATTTTTAATTATCATTTAATTTTTATTCAACCTTTTAAAAATATTTTAAATGTAATTAAAAAAATATCTTATTCGAATAAATGTAAAGGAAATCATGAAAATTGATTAGACTTTTATTATTAATATGATACTTTATTGTGTATTAATGTTAAAACGAATTTTCAGTTGTACGTTTTTTTCAGTTATATGTTTTTTAGGAACGGTCCCTTGAAAAACGTATAAACGGTGCTCCACTGTATTTATTTATTTATTTGCTTTAATGAACAGAAAGTAGACCTTAAATAATCCACTTGCCATATGGCGACTACACAAAATAAAGGAGCAACTTAAAAAAATCAAGCAACTCCCCACTCCCCAATGTAAGCTTCATGAGAACAAACTTCAGTAATAAAGTTAGCAAAAATCACTTATGTCAGCAGTTAAGCTTAAATTAAGTACAGTAGCAGCGAAATGATCTTAGATTTTAGAAACTGGGTGCAAAAATATAGCATTAACTTTACTAAATTAGAAAATAGAAACACATTTACAAAGTATAATCATAAAGGAGAAACAAGTAAGGTCTCCTTTAATACTATGACTTTTAAAAATATAGCATATTTCAAAAGCCATGAAATAATTCCTTATTTGCTCAATCAATTGTGATGGAAACATTAACTTATGAATTTAAAAAGGATTCTACTTAAAAATTATACGATTTTACAGTTTCTTGTAAACCTTCGAATTATAGTAAGTTCTATTACATATTTCTTTATAGAGAAAGGATATATTAACATTTAAAAAATTTTTCAGTTACCTTACAAAAAAATCCTTTTGTTTGTGCAGAATATATATTTCGGCTGTCATTCATAGCCATCCTCAGTGCACTTGCAATCTGTGTTTTTCCTCAGCTTCATCTTTCCCTATCTCTCTCTCCATTCTTTCCTTCAGTTTGCTTACGATGTGTTGCTATTCGGGTTGGATTATATTATGCTCTCAGTCATTAACAGTTAGTTGTTAATATTTCAATGGCTACACATTTCAGAGCATATTGGAGGGAATTATAGACAAAATAAAAGAATGTGAAGCTGAACATCTCTCAAATCTTAAATTTAATAAACAATCTACCACCCTCTCTAGAATACATCTAACTAACCCTATTAATCTTAACACTCTAAATAAAAATAGCATCTTTATAATTCCCACCAATATGGTTTGAAACGCGAAGCCATTGAAATATTAAACAAGCTTTATAGTGGCCTATCTGTTCCACTGCCCACAAGCAATGAGCTAGAATATAAGGAGTGATAACTTCCAATTCAATTCAATAGGAAGTTATCAATCCTTACATTCTAGCTCAAGGCTTGTGGACAGCAGAACGGAACAGAAACTATAAAACAGGCTTAACAACAAACTCTGCTGTTAATGACCGAGACCATAGTATAATCACACTTGAATAGCAACACATTGTAAGCGAACTGAAGGAAAGAAAGGAGAGGCGAAGCCGAGGAAAAACACAGATCACAAGTGCATTGATGATGACTGCGACTGACAGCCGAAATATATATGCTGTACAAACATAAAGGATTTTTTTGTAAGACAATTGAAAATTTTCTAAATTATAGTACAGTTATTTCGGTAATCAGAGGAAAACGTTGAAATAAAAAAAGTAGCGAATAAGCTAAAAGGATGTATTTGCCACTGGGGAGTAAACAAAACTTTAAATTTTCAGTACTAATACGAAAAATGTCAGAAGTAGCTAAAATCTAAATATTATAAACAGTAACAAAAGAATCGATAGGCATATTTTAATTTTTATTATTATTATTATATCATAAAAAGCAATAAATGTACAAAAGTTAAAAGTAGAATTGCTGAAGAGAGTATTTTCTTTCCTTGAATCATGAATTTAAACATCATCCTTTATAGTTCCTTTAAAGAGAAATAAAAACATATAAATATCAGTTTCACATACATCCAGAAGTAGAAACAGTGCAGCACAGCAGTGAGCGCTGCAGATTGTTTGAAGCTCTGCAGATTAATTTTCAGCTCAAAAAGAAATGCTAAGTTAAAAATTACTTAAATATAATTTGCATTATGTTTCTAGATTACTGTACTTGTTGCATATTCTTAATTTTCTTTCTTTTTTAGATATAAATTTTACATGATTTATTAACTGTTATACATTTTTCTCATATCTGACTCCATAAGGTATTTTTAGATCGCAGATAAATTTTGTTTTGCTGCAGATAGATACAGAAATTTCTGCTACTGGGCACATACATATATATATACATACAGGGCTCAAAATTAACAGTAGTCAGCTGGTCCAGGACCACGAATATATTCAATGAACCAGCAAAATATAATTATAGTGGTCCACCAGACCAGTAAGGCTTTTCAGTTTATTTTATTTATTTATTTATTTTTCAAAAATTGCCTACGAATCTCTCACAGATTATAGTATGTTATAACATTAGTAAGTGTAGTTAACTTTTTTTTTTTTTTACCTTTAATATTTAATATATAGTACTTTATACATTGTAAATATGTGACATTTAACCCACTTATTAAAACAAACATTTTTGTTTTATATAAGACTTTATTTGTATTTTTAAATTGATTACAAATACATTTATTTATCATGTAAATTTATTTTGTCTTACAAAATTAAAATAGAATGGGTGAACGGACCTCTGAAAATGTGTACGGAGTAGTAAAATCTTAAAATGTCTGGTCGTGCAGACTAGTGACTTAATTTTCTTAATTTCTACCCCTGTATATATAGTATATATTTTTTTAAGTAACAATAAATGTTAACACGAAAAAATTTCTGAGCTGTATTAGTTTAAGCAGCAGTTATAATATATATTCACATTTAAACTCCTAATTATCCACAGAATTAAGTGGCATAGTTTCTGCGGATAAACTGCAAAAAGGCTGAAAATGAAAGATGAGATAAAAAATATTCTACCTGAAAAACTTGATTGTAAAAACATAATACAAACAGTGACAATATTATTCACAATTAATGTAAAAAGAAATATTTATATTTTATGCACTAAATTAAACAGTACCATACTATACTGTACAAAAAAAAAAAAAAAAAAAAAAAAACACGTATTTGCGTATTTGCATTAAAAAAAAAAAAAAATCATTTATTTATTTTTTTTTTTTTTTAGAAAACACTTTTTTTTTATCCTGCTCTTTTTTAATCTCGTCTTTTGCTCTCACCTGTGGATAATAAGGACCTTACTGTATTTTTAACATTTTTCACCAATTTGAATTTGAATAGTTTTAAGAATTTGTAAAAATTTCTCCCACCCTCTTATTTCTTTACAAACACATTTCTGGCATTTCCATTTTTTTGTTTGTTTGTTCGTTTTTTCCTCTGTGTTTAAATATATATAAATTTCTCTGTCAATATGTTTAATGGTCCTTTTTATGCATGCTAAACAAAAAAGTTACTTAAAAAGAGAGTAATGAGTAGGGGTAGCACAATAGCACAATACTAGTGCTAAGAATGCTTCTATAAAGAAATTCTGAATTCTGATATACTTTTAAATATTTTTGCAATTAAATTCAACGATTACATATCGAAATTAAATTTAAAAAACTAAATGATGATGCCGATAATTTCTGAAGTTTCATAATTTTGACCACAAATATTTGACTACTTTTTTTTTTTTTTTTTTTTTTTTTTTTAAAGCGAAATTCTTACTGACATATTTTAGCTAAACATATCTTTTAGCAAAATGAAAAAAACAAAACCTAATAGCAGTTAAAACATTACTAGGACATTATCTAATTTAAATCCACCTTTGACTCTGTGAAAATATGCTAATAAAATATATTAATACAGAATAATTACAGAAACTAAGTTAATGAAAAATAAAATAAATGTATACCTTCTAAAAAGGCCAGGCATTCGCAAGAGGAAATACAGTCATCTATAAAAGAAGAAATTCATCCTATTATTGAAAGAAAAACATATAAAAAACGGCATTCTTAACAAAAACATTTATAAAGAAAATGCCGACAAGTCCAGCAGCAGTAACAGTGAAGTATGACAACAAGTGTTGCAGATTGTTTTAAGCTCTGCAAAATAATTTAACACCTTTAAAAATAAATAAACTAAAAAATACCATAAATCTGTCTTAATTTTTAAATTGTGATTGTAGACATACATAAAAAATTACTCAGATGTATAAATATGGGTAAAGATTTATATATGTCAAAGGATTCAATTTTACGAGTTACAAAATTTTGATTTTTTTTTTTCTTTGGTCTTCCACTTTTGAAATGTATCCCATGAAAAAATGTGCTACTGCATAAAGTTTCATCATTTTAGCATAAAAAGTCTTAGAGGCATACTTAAATAAAGGATTTATCATAAATTAAAATACAAATATGTTTATTACCAAAACGTCAGTGGAGGACCTCTGTTGAGACTCAAAACGGTTTAGGGTTCCGTCTGTGTGCTTGTTTGTTTGTCTTGTGATAGCGGCCGCAGAAATCACACTAATGACTTGAAATTTGGTACACATGTTCATGATCCCAACAGAATCAGCTGTATAGTTTTGGATGTGTATTCCATTTGTAGTTCATGTACAGGGCCAAAGTTTTTCTTATCATTGTGGCCTATGGGAAAAATTTGTATGTACCGCAATAGCAGCCTCAAAAATCACGCTATTGACTCACAATTTGGTATACATATTCATGAACCCAACGGAATTAGCTGTATAGTTTTAGGTGTGTATTCCATTTGTAATTCGTGTACAGGGACAAGCCACAGTTTTTCTTATCATTAAGGCCTATTGGAAGAATTTGTATGTACCGCGATAGACATTGTAAAAATGAAGCTATTGACTTGCAATTTTTTCCGAAACGTCAGTGGAGGCCCTCTGTTGAGACTCAAAATGTCACAATGACGTCTATTTTTCACGTGATAGCCGCAAAAATCACATTAACATTTTATTTGCAATACCAACATGTTATTTTCTTATCCAAGAATTAAAAAAAAAAAAAAATTTACATATTCATTTGATAATTTTATATTCTTATTTCAATTTTGTAAAAAAAAAAAAAAAAATATTAATTGGTAATAGAAATTCCAGATAAAAAAAAAATACAAAATAAAAATTTTACTTCCAAATAAAAAAGTTATTTATTTTTTATTTATTTATTTTTTACAAAAGTAATGTCATATCTGCCAACACTGAAGAATCAAAATAAAGGAGATTTTATAAGCGGCATTTTATGGCCTAGAAAACACTGATGTGTTTTCGACATATGACAGTATTTTAATAGTTTAATCTGTGGCTTAAATTATCAAAACGCTATGTGGGTAACTTAAATTTAATTATTAAATAAAAATTAAGTAACTATCAATTAAAAATAGTAATATAGAGATTCATGAGAATTTTTTTCAGCAAAAGCAAAATTTTGCTTAAAAAAATGAAGGTTTGTTGAAGTTTTGAATAAATTATAGGTATAATTTTTAAAATCTTCAGAATAATGGAGAAATGTTTGAGAATAACGGAGAGTGGAAGACAGTCCCAAAACAACGGAGTCTCCGTTGAAATAATGGAGAGTTGGCAGGTATGTAATGTCTATAATAATATAAATGTGCGCATATATACTATATATATAATCAATTTAATAAACATGCAGAAGCTTTAAGAGGAGAAATAATAAAAATGTCGATTGACTCCACTCGAATTTCTGAACATTAAATAATTCACTGTTGAAATGAAATAAAGTAAGAGAAGTTATTAAATAAATAAACGAGAAAATTATAATAAGTGTTTGATTATTTTCTCCCGACTAGTATATTGTTTAATGAAATGGAATGTATTCAATTTCTTTTATGTATCTCTGTAAAATAACTAATAGTGCTAGATTCACCAAAATGTATACAGTTCGTGTGACATAAACCTATAACATATAAATTTAAAGCTCTATCAAATGAGGCATTTAGATGCTATCACATTTTAAATAATTTCAGACTATAGGCCATAATACAGAATTTTTCGTTGTGTCCCTGTAAAAAAAAAAAAAAAAAAAAAAAAAAAAATTGTACAAATCACCAAAATAAATCTGCACAATTCATTTGACGGTGACTTATGACATGTGTATAATGTTTCAGCTGAATTGAATAAGGAATTCAGATGCTTTCACACTTTAAATTATTTGAGCCCTTAGGCTATAATAATGAAATATTAAAAACGTTGTGAAAACGGAATTTAAAAATATATGTTGGTTAATGAGTTATAATGAGGTGAAATTCTCCATAGAATAACATTGGCTTCTGGGGTCAATAAGTGGTGAGTTTCTTTTTGTATTCTTCTCTTGAGGGTTTTACTCAAGGTTCCGCAGATATGTTGGAATTTGTGCAATTTCTTTCAGATTTTGTTCTCATATTCATAAGTAAGATCACATCCTAGGTAGGTAAAGTGTGATACTTGTTCTATGATTTCATTTTCAATGACAATTTTTGTGCGAATAGGTTCTTTACCTTTGAAAGCCATAGATTTGGGTTTTTTAATCGAGATTTTCATTCTATAATCTTGACAAATTTTGTGAAGTCTATACGTCGTTCTCTGTATATCGTCTTCACATTTCTGAATGATAGCTTGGTCATCCACAAACAGCAGTGTGTTGATGTTAGTGGCCGCATTTAGACTAATGCCTGAGTTGGCCGAATTTTTTCATGTTTGTATGATGTCGTCTATGTAGAAATTAAACAAAGTTGGAGATAAACTATAGCCCTGTCTGACTCCTTGGTTAGTGTCAATCTCATTGGTTTTGTGTATACTGATGAGTATCTTTGTATGTTGATATAAAGACTGACATGCCTGGATGAGGTGTCAGGGGAATCTCCTACATTCCATGATAGACCATAGCTTTCCCCTGCTCACCCGATCAAAGGCATTTTCGAAGTCTATAAAAATAATATGTGTTTCCAGGTTGAATTCTCTACGTTTTTCAATAATCTGTTTTAAAGTGAATACACCATCTATACAGATGGTGTACCCCCTGCTGGTGTCTCCACCTTGTCGTGGTGGATGGGGCTTGCATGCACCAATGATCCTTAGTGCTATGCCGGCGGTAGTGTAGCTACTGGCAACATAGGCGTAAACTACGGGGGGGCAGGGGGGGCTGCCCCCCCCACTTTTAAATCTTCGGGGGGGGGGGGGGGGTGGCCTCCCCGGGAAGTAAATTTTCAAGATGGGTATCTGGGGGGGGGGGGCAAAGTTTCAAGATGGGTATCTTTCGAAAGGTCTCGTCAATACCTTTAAAACGAATGGTCGAACCATAAATCTGTGATAATTTAAAACAAAGTTATCGATTTTTTTTACTTTTAATGAAAAAAAAACTTAGAAAAAAAATTGTTTTTTTTTTTTTTTTTTTCTGTTTTTTTTTTTAACGAAATTTAACCAAACTTGGTATTTAGTTGGTCCCTGACATAAACTGGTGCTGATTACATTTGGGGATCAATCGCTCAACAGGTGGCACTGTGATCTCATGTTTTCTAAATTTTTAACATGGCAATATAGGGCAAAATTTCGTATAAATGTACATAATGAGAGTTATTTTTAACTTGTGATTGTAAAATTAATATGAGTTATTGATAATAGTAATAGTTAACTAGGAAAAAATTTTTGTGCATGTGGGGGCATCGCTTCCCCCCTGGGGGGAAGGGGGTAAATTTTGAAGATTGGTATCTTTCGAAAGATCTCGTCAATACCTTTAAAATGAATGGTTGAACTATAAATATGTGATAATTTAAAACAAAGTTATCGATTTGTTTTACTTTTAGCAAAAAAAAAAAAAAAAAAATTTTTTTTTTTTTTTTTTTTTTTTTAAATATTGTTACTGATTGAATATGTATTACTTTTAACAAAAAAAAAAAAAAAAAAAAAAAAAAAAACTTTGAAAAAAAATCGTAATTTTTTTTTTTTTAATATTGTTACTGATTAAATATGTATATAGGAAAATATAGAAGAAAGGTCTTGTGGTGGCCACAACATACTAGTTTCATATGTATGTATGAACAGAAATTAGTCTCTATTTTCATTAATGAACTTATTAGTTCAGTAGCCAGGTTCAATCCAGTCATTTATCACCTTTAGAATTTTTACTTTCTTATATATGTAATATAGAGAAAGTATTGGATTCGTAAAAATTTTCGACCTTGGGTTTTTGATGGATTTACACGTTTTGAGAGCTGTAGAACACGATTTGACCCTTTTTAGAAAATGTCTGTCTGTCTGTCTGCGTGTGTGTGACAAAATTTTGTGGCAACTGTATCTCAGGAACTACTGCACAGAATTTCATACAAATTAGTATGTAGTTGCACCTTGACATAAATTAGTGCCTATCAAATTTTGGTAAAAATTGTCTGACAGGTTGCGTTGCCATCCCGCTTTTTCTAAATTTTTAACATGGTGATATAGGACAAAATTTTGTATAAATGTGCATAAAGATAATTATTTTTTAGTAATCTTTATGAAATTTACAAGAATTATTTATAATACAGGTAGTCAACTGGGGAAAAAATTTTGTATGCGTAGGAGTCTCGTGAACCCCCCTGGGGGGGAAGTCCCCCCTTGAGGGGAGTAAATTTTTAAGATGGGTATCTTTCGAAAGGTCTCGTCAATACCTTTAAAACGAATGGTTGAACTATAAATCTGTGATAATTTAAAACAAAGTTATCGATTTTTTTTACTTTTAACAAAAAGCAACTTAGAAAAAAAATCGTATTTTTTTTTTTTTTTCACGAAATTTAACCAGACTTGGTATTTAGTTGGCCCCTGACATAAACTGGGGCTGATTAGATTTGGGGATCAATCACTCAACAGGTGGTGCTGTGATCGTATTTTTTCTAAATTTTTAACATGGCTGTATATAGGACAAAATTTCGTATAAATGTACATAATGGGAGTTATTCTTAACCTGTGATTGTGAAATTAATATGAATTATTGATAACAGTAGTAGTTAATTAGGAAAAAAAAATCGGTCATCGCTTCCCTCCCCCCAGGGGAAAGAACCCCCGGGGGAGGGGGAGGGATAAATTTTCAAGATGGGTATCTTTCGAAAGGTCTCGTCAATATCTTTAAAACGAATGGTTGAACTATAAATATGTGATAATTTAAAACAAAGTTATCGATTTTTTTTTTTTACGAAAAAAACTTTGAAAAAAAATCGTATTTTTTTTTTTTTTTTTTTTTAATATTGTTACTGTGTGAATTTGTATAGGAAAATATAGAAGAAAGTCTTGTGGTGGCCACAGCATACTAGTTTTAATTTAAAGTTATGGAAATTGTATTTCTCCTTATTACTTTTTGATAAGATTGATATCATTTCGGATTAAATACTTCTTTTTCTTGCCTACAGATTTGTTTCATTATCTTGTTCATTACTTCACAATTAGACCAGTTTTCCTTTTTCTTGCCTACTGATTTGTTTCATTGTTTTGTTCATTGCTTCACAATTAAATCAGTTGTGTTTTTCCCTTTATAGAAAGTTAAATTTTTATAAAGAATGCATTTTAACAGCCGTATTGTTGGTATCACATGCGAGGGGCCCACATGAGGGGTATCACATGCGATATATATAAATTCTAAAGTTTTTTAAATCTTATTTGAACATAGCTCCACTGAAACTCGCCCCCCCCAGATTTTTTAAAAAGTTGACACCTATGACTGGCAGGGCCACCCAAGCCAGACAGATCGAAGGGTAGGTGCCAGACTAAGAGAGACACCCTGGTCCTCCAGGTTGGAGGTTTTGCGTAAGGTTGGTACCCTGATCCTGATTATATTGTAGTTACAAAATAAATAAATTAATGAAAAAATGATGGAAAATATTACAGCAACTGCAAAGCTGGAAAAATAAATTATAAACATTAACAAATTAACAATTTTAAACAAATTAAATATATAACATTAAATAAAACAATGTTTATAATAAATTATAAACAGATAATACAAAAGATATAACAATAAATAAGTAAAAATGTAAAATTATTTACAAATTAATAACCTTTGCATAATAATAATAATAATAATAATAATAAAATACCAATATCTTTCCTCTGAATAGTCTTCTTTTTATTCTGTTTAGTAAATTTATAAGCTTCTTTCCCCAACATAGTAATAAATAATTCCTAAAAAAGAAAAAAGAAATAAATAACTTTTTTTTTTTCTTTCTATTTCTTACTTTCACTTTAATTCATTGTTGAAATCTTTGAGTTGTTAGACAAACATAGTGATTTTATATGATCTCATATATCACTGTCTCAGAAACAACTAATTTATTTTCCTGCTGCTGTACTTGCCTTTGATAAGATACAGCACATTTTTGGGAAATTTTAAAAATTTCAATTTTTTTTTTTTTTTTTTCAATATCTTTTGCTTTATATAATGCTTCACTCTCAACTGCAATTATTTATTGATACCTTGATAATATATCGTAAATTGCTGTTCAAGCACCCCCTCAATCTTCAAGAAAAATTGGGATATACAGTGGAACCTGTCTAAAGTGACCACCATAGGGACCGGCTAAAATGGTCACTATACGCAGGTGGTCACTTTATAAAGGGCCTTTAAAATTGGAAAAGGGTCGCTTTAGTCGAGAAAATGGTCACTTTAGTCAGGTGGTCACTTTAGTCAGGTGGTCACTTTACCAAGGTGGTCACTTTTACAGGTTCCACTGTATTTGGGGAGGAAGCAGATAAATGGTAAAAATATAGAAATTGACTTGTATTTCCCCTCGTAAAATTAAGTGGCATAAAAATCATTTTAAAACAAAACACATAATACTATATGTATGTATATATACACTGGTAAAAAAAATTAGGGGAGCACATGGTTTTAATAAAATTATGCAAATACTTATACTGATAACTAATGACAAATGAAACATCCATAATTTAAAGCTTGGCAGAAAACAGAAGAAGAAAGTTTCATATGCAAATCAACGTTCATGATGTTAAAAAGCCGAAAATGGATTTAACAGCCCTCTTCACTTACCGTCGCCGGAAGCCCGAGCCAATGTTATTCTATGGGGAAATTTTCTTTACAAATAACTTATTAACTAATACATATTTTTAAATTCTGTTTTCACATTCAGAAAATTCCTAACTGTTAAATTGACGGACCTTTTTTAAAAATGCATTTTTTAAATTTTTAATATTTTATTTTGAAATTGCAAAATGAAATTTGCAGCTTCAAAATAAAATCGTATTTTGCAGCTTCAAAATAAAATATAAAAAATAATTTTTTAAAAAAGGTCCGTCAATTTAACAGCTGGGAATTTTCAGAATGTGAAAACAGAATTTTAAAATATGTATTAGTTAATAAGTTATTTGTAAAGAAAAATTTCCCATAGAATAACATTATCTTCGGCTTCCGGCGGCGGTGAGTGAAGAGGGGCCCTTAAGTGCAGAAATTGTGATTTCACAGAAGATTCTTTTTTTTTCACTGTCTCAGCACTGAAATTCAACCGTTCGACTTTTGTTTTGAGAAAAGGTGACTTGAAAATGTCACGACAACTTGATCCACTGTAATCCATGGCTTGGTGTATTATCTGGTGACTTGAATTTGGCCCAACTCAAAGAAGTATAGCGGACACTGTTAGAGTGGCAAGAAGTGTCATTTCAAAACTGTAGAATCAATTCCAGCAGCCAAGACAGTTTCTTTTGACAACAGGGTGAAAGGTTTCAATCCAAACAATCCGAAATAGGCTTCATCAGGGTGGTCTCTATGCACATAGGCCAATGGTGTGTGCCGTTGACAGCAAGTGTGCGGGCAGAAGAAGGTGGGTTACTGAACATCGAGATTGGATGCAAAGTGATTGGAGTCAAGTACTGTTAAGTTACCTATATACAAGCACTTTCTGCCGCAATCCGCAGCCTTCTTCAGGTATATTGTCTTTAGTGAACTGCACTCGGCGGTCTTGCTACTTGTCTCCTTCTCCTCTAGTATAGCACGCCACCCAGCGTCTATTTCCATTGGCTCCGTGTTGCATGAGTCGTAATTCGCTAAGATTTTGATGGTTTTGAAATAATTGTATATGCGATGTTTTGCTTAAACTTTAAAGTTAACAATGAACAAAGAACAAATTTTTAAAGAATGGAATAAATTATCAAAAAAACTAACCAAAGTTAACAGACATAGAACTTTCCTGCAGGATTGTCAATGTTTTAACATTATTCCTAAATTTATAAAAATTAGAAACAAAACCTTAAAATATGAGTTTAAAAAAGAAGTTCACAAATTTGAAAGACATATTCTCAACAAAGCTATTAAAAATAAAACAGCAACTTTCTATAAACTAAGAAACCAAATAGAAATAACGAAAAACAAATGAATAAATTATATAAACAAGACGAATTTAATAAACTAAAAAATAAAATTAAAGTTTTTAGTAACCACATAGATGAAACCTACACCAAAAAACAAAACAAAAAACTTAAATTTTGGCTTAAAAATAAACCTCAAGTAAACTATAACGATAAACAGAAACAAATTCCATACCTAAATTTCTCCTATATAAAAATCTCTACACATCAAGACCAACTATTAAAACTTGGACCTAAATATATATTAGAAATTAGATGAACCTATTGACATTAAAGATACTACAGCTAAAGTTGAATCTACTCTACAAGATATTCCTAAAAGCAATCAAAATAATATAAGCAACATAGTACAAAAAGGAATCCTTGAAAAATAAAATATAACAAAAATTATAGTGAAGACAGAAAAGCCTTAAAAAAACTTAAACAAAATAAAGATATTGCATGCGTCCTTACTGATAAAACAGGTAAAATAGCAATTTTCAATCGTGAAGAATATAACGAAAAAATGGTGCTTGTATGTATATAGATAACTTATAGAAAACATCTGCCCTGCAGAATGTAATGCAGTTCTGGATAGTTTTTGCTTATGTGTCGTTCGGAACACAGTTAATGAATTTTATGCTGACAAAAACTTCCATTGATTTCAAAATTACTGCTAGTGTTACAAAAAAAGATTAGCTTTTCTTGGAAAAGAGAGACTTTAAGGAAAATCTTACATCAGATTGGATTTTGTTGGAAGCGATGCCAAAATAAAAGGAAACTTTTGATAGAACGACCAGCCATAATTTCATGGAGGTGCATTTTTATCATGTATCTTAAATTTATTTTTATAGCGCAAATATGTCTGTATGGTTTCTACCAGGAATGTAAAAAAAATTTTGTGAAAAATGTTTTGTGATAATTTCTTTTAACTTAATATATTTATATTTATGCATTAAAGTTTAGTTTAAAATGCTCTAATTTAATAACTTATCTAAATAAAACTACACAATAACTATTTAAATTAGATAATTTTAGAAATCCTGATACGCTTATATATTATAAATATTTCTATGTTGTGCCCTTCAATCGTTTAGAAACACAGTTTTTTTCCACTGAATTTCACATTAACCATATATTTCGAACGATACGATTTTTAATTCCCTATTCTTATAATTAATATGTTAAAAGCGTACGACAAATTTCATGTTTGTGTATTAGTGTATTGATTGCAAGCACCATTTACTGTTTAACATACACAAAAAATTAATCATAGTTTCTCACAATAAAGGTTTTACATTTGCAGTTTGGTGCAATTTTAATAAACAGATTCTGAATTGTAGTCATGTGAATCATAGAAAATCAGTAATAGCAGCACACTTGTCAGTTGATATACAACCAAATTAAATTAGCATTCGTTTTCATAATGGGTACCCCACTCACATATCAAGTTTGATACATTTATGTCACATAGAAGTTGAGATTTAGCCTTCCTATTCAAGCTGTAGCCCAGCAGCGCCATCTGTCTATCAAGTTTAATACATTTCTGTACATATAAGTTAAGATTTATCCTTCCTAATCAAATTGTAGCCCAGCAGCGCCATCTGTCGGCAGATATGCACCCAAACTAAATAACAATGTTTCATAATGTCCTTCACATATATCAAATTTTCTGCAATTATATGCAGCAGAATCAGCAATCTAGCCTCCCCGTTCACGGGGAAATTGCAACAAAGCAGCGCCACCTATCAACCTAAACGTACCCAAATTGAATCAGCATAATGATTCATAATGGATCTGTTACATACACAATAGAACCTGAGATATAGTCTTGCCTTAAATGTGATAAATCGCAAATCAACAAAGCCACCTGGGGAGCGATTTTCACCAAAAGTTGCTGGACACTAATTTTATGTCAAGATGTAACTACATATGAATTTATATGAAAATCTATGTTCTGGTTCTTGAGATACACTTGCCACAATATTTTATCACAAGAAGTAAAGACAGACATTTGGTCAAATCATGTTACGGACCTCTCAAAACGTGTAAATCCATCGGAAACCGAAAGTGGACATTTTTTTTACGAATCCTATACTTTTTTCTATTGAATAGAGAAGAAAGTAATATCTTTTATTTTATATTGTGGAAGAAGAAATTATACAAAAACTATTTTTGTAGTTTTACTTTTAAAGAGCATTTATGGCAGAATTAGGCGATACTTCCCACAAATTTGTATAAGAGGGATTATTATTTTGAAATACCATGGTAATGCATGGAAGCTATAACGATAATAATTACATCAGTAAAATTACGTTGCAACTGAGGATGGGAGAAGCAGATATTAAGGTTAGCCTAGTGGATGGAGCAATTAAATTTCTGACTGTGCCATGCTATAAGCCAAATTCACGGCTCTTATCATGGATGTAGTAGAGCCTTATATCAGAAAGATATTAGAGCAAATATTTGATGGGGAACTAGAAGCCAAACCAGGTGAAAACTGGGGCCCTTTAGTTGCCCTTTCACAAAATTCAAATTTATGGCAATTAAATGTATTTTGGAAAGTTTGCATACAATACTGTAACTAATCACGGCAAAATAAATCACTAAAGAATAGAGTAAATTTGTTTTTGAAATAATGCAAACAAAAATAATCATATTTATTGTTTAAGAAAAAAAAAAAAAAAAGGCCTAAGTAAGGTTATTTTTGAGCATTTAAATATTAATACTTTATTTTTAATTAATTTGTGTATTATAAAATTATGATTTAGTTTTTAACACTTTCGCTTATATTGAGCTTTTTCTCTTCTGAAACATATTTATTTTTTAGTAACAGTCAAATAAAAATTAGATTAGAGTAAATGTTAATGGTAACATAAATTAGAACATACTTCAGATTCACATAAAAAAATATATAAGCATAATTTTTATAACATTAACATATTTATTAATCACGTGCATTGTTTCTTTAATTTTTCTTCTAAAGGTGCTAACTAGCCAAATAAAGTAATCCTAGTTCAACGCATCCCTTCTCCCTTTCTAACTTCGTTCCCTAATTTACCACAGTAGACTCTGCGGAGACCATGTGACTCCTATGACATACCCTCCATCTCCTGATGGTATACTAACAATATTACCATTTACATCATTTTAATGAAAACTCAATACTACAATTATGGAATATTTTTAAAAGTACAGAATATAAAATATTTTAGCTTAAAAAAATTTAATGCACTTTTATATAACAGTTCTTTAATTCAAGGATAAAATCGACAAAAGTTTAAATGAATAAATAAATAAATAAAACTTTATGAAAAAGATAAGCATTAAAGCAAATATTTATAAATAAATTTACAAAGAAAAAAATAGGGTAGGGTATGATAGTCATTACTTCAGGATAGATTTTTTTAATGCACCGTGATTTAGGTGCTTACGAAGCAAGCATACAGCAGTGAGTGTACTGATTGCAGCCTATACAAATTTTCACGCATTTACTGTCTCATGCCTCGCAAATTAGAGGTATCCAGTGATGTTTTTTTTTTTGGTTTCAATGCTTGTGAAGCAAGCATACAGCAGCAAGCATACTGGCTGTGGCTTATACAAATATTCTTGCAGTTATTGATTCAAGCATAGCTAATTAGGGGTATCCAGTGATTTTTTTTTTTTTTGGTTTTAATACTCGCAAGGCAAGCAAACAGCAGAAAATATACTGACAGCGACTTCATCAATTTTCATGCTTTTACTAATTCATGCCCCATGAATTAGGGGTATCCAGTGATTTTTTTTTTGTTTTACTGCTCACGAAGCGAGAAAACAACAGCTATTAAGCTGACCACAGCAGTTCAGATTTCAGCAGGATACTTTTTAATACCAACCTCTGCAATGTACAGAATGAAAAAAAAAAAAGGGGGTCTAAATTTAAATATTTTTCTTTTAATAATATATATTTTAGTACTATTTTTATTATATTGAATGCGACATTTGTTGCTGTGATACACGTCAGCTCGTTGGTGTGATTTACATTTATAAATTGCGTTTGTTGATGTTTTTTGTATTTAAAATTCCATTAAAGATAATTTTTTTTCAATTTCATTTGTACGTAAAAACGATCGTTAACATCAACAAACACCATTTTGGAAAGTAAATCATGCCTCCGAGCTGGCGGGGATCGTGACAACAAAAGTCACCAAAAAGTGCCAAGGGGTACTGTACAATAGGATTTCACCGGTAATGAGTAATTATGGAAACAAAGTTTTCCATAGAATAACATGATCCATGGCTTTCGGTGAGATTAGGTATTGTCTGCTCTAAGACTTTAACCCAGTCCATCTTCTTCACAACTTCCATCTGCAGCATATTATATTTTCCTAATTTTTGACTTTAGGTAAATTGTAGTAAAGTTTTAAAGTTAATTAGGGTTTTCATACTTTAGGGTTTTCATACTTTTTTTTAATTAGCTATTAAGTACTGCTAAAAAAAAAAAAAAAAAAAAAAAAAAAACTTAAAAGCAATTAAAGGTGGTCTAAACCTTACAGAGTTAAGGAATACAGACATTTTTTTTTTTTTTTTTTTTTTAAATAATTATTTACTTGTTTCCTATAATGACACTTTTTTACTTAACATTAGAAAATTTTCAAGTGTTGACTTATAGTTTTAAAAAAGTTTAATAACTAACAATTACATTTCAGAAAATTTTGGAGTGGAAGGGTGATTTTTTATACTAACTATGTGAAAAATACCAGAGCAGGGAATTGGAAGGCCCAGGTTCGATTCCCAGCTCTGGTACTTTTCACATAGTTGGTATAAAAAATCAGCCTTCCACTCCAAAATTTTCTGAAATGAACTTTCAGGCTTGATGAATAAATTTCTAAATTAAATTGAAAATTTCGTGGTCTATTGGAGTCGTGCCATGATTAATAATGTCACTTTATCTTGATACAGCTGTGTTTGCAGACTCGGTGACTTTGCCAACGAATATTTTGTGAGAAATGCCTAGCTGGTAATCAGCCAGGGTAGCTCAATGATTTGAGCATCTGCACGTAAAGCAGAAGGCTCGAGTTCGATTACCAGCTCTGGTATTTTTCACATAGTTAGTATAAAAAATCAGCCTTCCACTCCAGAATTTTCTGAAATGAACTTTCAGGATTGATGAATAAATTTCTAAATTAAACTAACGTTACTTTTAATTTGTATACGAATAGGGATGAGATTAGCAAAAAGACAAAAAAGCTGAAACTACATCCAAAAACAATATGCTGAAATGAAATACTAGAATTATTATGAGAAAATCCATTGCATTAGAGTATTAAAAGCTTTTTTTTTTTTTTTTTTTTTTCAATCTACAAAGAAAGAACAAATGACTATGCTCTAGTATTTAATGAAGTTTTATTTGATTAGCTGATGCAACAAATTCACAAGACAGACAAAAAAAGATGAGAAAACTGAAAAACTAAACGTACAAAAAAGCTGAAAAATCTCATCTCTGGGATGCATATCAAATTTGGCTACAAACAAATCAGGATGTACTTAGGAGTGACTGTTGATTCATGAAAAAATAGCCTCATCGCTTGGCGGCGAAAAACGACCTTGGCGACGGTGGATGATACAGCATCTGCGCTATTAGTCTTTTTTTTTTTTTTTTTTTTTTATGAATTTAACAACCAGAAGAACTGGAATTCTAATACAGAAAGTGGGAAAAATTACCTGAAATCAGGTATTTTTAGCTTTTAAATTAATGCATATAAACATACTGGAATTCTAATACAAAAAGTGAGAAAAATTACCTGAAATCAGGTATTTTTAGCTTTTAAATTAATGCATATAAACATATAACACGTTTACGATTGTGTACTCACTGTTGCTTTAGAGAGAACGAATACAGCATCAAGACTAGCGAGTGAAACATCAGGATCTAACTTAATTAAATGTTTAATTCGAGTTAAAGGAAGTTTGGTAAGTTTTTCAGTTTTTTCTGAAGTTTTGTCGGAGTTCAATTTTATAGTAGAAGACTTGGCGGGACTTTCATTTGGCTTGTTTGCAACATCAATAGTATCGTCCACGACAACTTGTTCAGAAACATCAATATCGTCAAATTCTGATGAACCCTCCATTTATAATTATTTATTTATTAAATGCTAAATTTCTGAATAAGAGCTCATTAAAGTTATTCAACTGCATACATAAACAAAATCTTGGAGGAATGGACAAAATTCTATTGAAGCAATCTTTGTGGACAAAATATAAACACACAAAATACAAAACCGCGAAAACTGTTATGTTTTGTTGCCATTCAATGCTAAAAAAATAACAGCGACAATAGGGAAGTTTCATATGACGTCAGATTAACCATAATGGAGGACAACCAACTCCACGTGAAAATAAATAGAAGCCATATTTAGCACAGTAAGCAAATGGTAGTTGAAAACAGCTCATAGCACCATGGCAACGGCGCATGGAAACCACTGCTGGAGGACAAGCTGTCAACGTTGCCATGCTGTTACCAGCTATTTGCAACTGCTCTATACAAGTGAAACGAACGCAGAGACTGAGCCGATGCGATGAATCCATCGAGCTTTAATTTAGGTAGAGAACGAATGGCAACCCACTTATGTGGCCAACCATCGAGCTTTAACATGAAAGGAAGAGCGAGAAATGGCCTTTGTGTGGCCATTATAGGGTGACCATGCGCCCTCGAAATTCGAGGACTGTCCTCGAATTTTTACCTTTTCTATTTTTTTGTCCCCAAAAATTCTTTGACTAACTGGGGACACTTAATGTCCCCAAATTTAAATATTTGTATCTATTTCTTTCAAAATCGCAGTCCCTGCCGTGGCAGATCAAAATTTTGATGGCATGTCTCCGGACCATCTCTGGGGATGAGTCCTAGATCGTCGCTAATTGTCTGTTGCGCACCACTAGTGTAAGGTGACCATACGTCCTCGAAATTCGAGGACTGTCCTCGAATTTTGACCTTTTCTTATTTTTGTCCCCAAAATTTCATTGAGTACTTGGGGACACTAAATGTCCCCAAATTTAAATATTTGTTTCTATAGAGTTCTAACAGACGACGTCACGAGTACGTTTGCTGAGGGACAGTTGACCCCACTGACCCATTTTATCATTGCGGAATAGTGTTACAAATTTATTGTAACACAGTGTAGTAAATGTATTTGTAAAAGCATAAAAAAATTCGACTACTACGCTTCTTAGGCATGGAAAAATTAGCATTGTCCTTCAGCAAAGTACGCTTGCTAAGAAGAAAGTCACGTGGTTGTTAGAACTCTATTTCTTTCAAAATCACGGTCTAATGCTCAATTAAATGCATAATATTGGAAATCAACAAAACTTTGAAATAAACACCATCATACTTCATGAGCAGAGAAAGAATCATGCACTGCTAATCTGCATATAAATTCTATCTTGCCTGATTTATGTGAAGTGAAAAATAAAATTTGTTTGATGAAATTTTAACAAAAAATGGCAGTTATATGGCCACCAAAAAATGCATCGATACATTGATAGGGGTGTTGGCATAGCATAAAGCTCAGTTCCAACCTACCTACCAACCTACCTACATTGATAGGAAAGAAAAAAGAAATGATTTTCTTTTGGTTAGATAATCGGGAGTATTTTAAGCATTTCAGGGCGTGGGTATTCTGAAGATAAAAATGAAATGCTGTTATTTTGTGTTCTCTCCTATCATCAGAACAATGGCACGTAAAAGGGTTCTATAGACTTAACTATTTTAATAATGCTAGGATAGTATAGTTTGCATAAATATGTCTTCGGCTCAGTAATTTTTTATAGAAAAAATGGTTTCAAAGCATTTTGTAATGCATAAATCAGAGTTCTTTTTATTAATAATGCATATAGGTATATTTGTCTGTTATGTCCTCGAAAAAGTCCCCAAACTGAGTTTTCAATGTCCTCGAAATTTATTTCGATTCGGGGACAAACAGTAATTTGTCCTTAAATCAGTGTTTGAAAATATGGTCACCTTATCATAGCCAGTATAAGGAATCCGTACTCTACTACAGTCGGGAGCAAAGGTATCCGAGCACTAGCCAATAATTCCGATGTCAAAAAAGTACACTTAAAACTGTTTTATTAAATGAATCCTTGTCGAATCATGTTCTTAGACTGACTAAGAACATAACTCGAAAAGTATTTATTTAACAAAGCAATATTAAGTGTACCTTTTTTAGTCAGGGATTATTGCTTTTGATCCTTCCCAAATGTCAATGGACAATATCCATTTTTTGGGTTCGAGGCTAAACCATACCCAGCATATGCCGGGTATGGTACAGGCGGCAGCCTGTACCATATCCGAGCACTAACAAAAACTCCTATGTAAAAAAAATACACTTAATACAGTTTTGTTAAGTAAATCCTTGTTGAATCCTGTTCTTAGTCAGTATAAGGCCCGCCGTACACTGACGAGACATGAGACAAGTTTAAAGCGACATGCGACACGCGCATTCACTAAACGGTTTTCCGGAGATGAAGTTGTATTTAGAGCATGCGCGTGTTGCATATCGCTTCAAACTTGTCTCATGTCTCGTCAGTGTACGGCTGGCCTAAGAGCATGATTCGACAAGGATTTATTTAACAAAACAGTATTTAGTGTACTTTTTTTTTTATATAGGAATTTTTACTAGTGCTCGAATACTTTTGCTGCCGACTATAAATGTTTGCATTATTTAGGGAAATGTTTGCATCTAACGGAGAAATTTACAGGAAAATGGAGAATCAGAAATCACATGCTGGCAGCATGTGATTTCAAGTATGTGCCAAATTTCATGTGTGTGGCAAACATTTCCCCATACAATACAAATATAAACACTATAATGTTTCAGTTTTTCCTGCAATGGTCACATCTAAGAGTTTTTATGACGCAACGCGGATAAAGTCCGCCCACTGCTTAACTTTAATGCGACAAACCCCGATCTCAACTTTAATTTCCATTGTGAATTTGTCTGGGTTCGGTTGATTAACATTGCGCTAGAACTGCCGAGGAGGCTAGTTGAATTAAGTTATTTTCTTCTAATTCAGTATGTGGCATCGCATCATCACTAATAATCTTTAATCGAAACCGAAAGTTCTCCAGTCTTCAACTGTGACTCTGATGTGGAAATAGTTTTTTCCAATCTGGAGAAGAAAAGGGTAAGTTTGTTCGTTTATTTTTCATATAATTTGCCTAAAGTTAACATAAATGTATCAGTAAATATAGTTGCATGAATGCCTTTTCTCCTTTTTCATAATTTAGTAACTTTATTTTTTGAATTACGTCCCTAAAACAGGGGTGTTTGCGTTTCGAGAAATTTTATTATGTTTTCCACCAGTACTAATTACGAATTGTAATTTTGGTTATTAATGATTGCTAACCTTTACTAAAAAACTATCAATACAATCACTGTTAAAAATTCTAATAGCAAAAATCGGGGACACAAACACCCTGTTAAAAAGGAAAACTCAGTATTATATTAAATATATATATATATATGATAAAAAATACTTTTTATATACCATGTTTAAAATTTTCTGATGAATCATAGAGCTCTTATCAATGTGCGTAAAATTTTTAAAATGATAATAACGTCAAATTTTGTGAAATGCATAATTTAACTTTTTATAATTTTTTTTAAACGTTCACGTTTAATTAAATGTATTTACTTTTATGTCGAAAGAAAATGAACTCGTAAATTTTTTTTTGGCAATAATTAAATTATAGCTATTATTTTAATGTGTATTTTAACGCTATTAGGATGTTATTGTTTTCATATTTTAATTAATTATAAGAAAACTAATCAAAAATTCGAAAATCGGACTTCGAAGTATTGTGTTGTCATCATGGTCTGAGCTACTGTGAAAGTTTCAAATGTCTAGCTAGTAGGGAAGTTAGTTAAAATTCAATTGCAAGCAGTCCCTGATTACCCAATAGGCACAAGAAGCATGTGCTTCCCCTGTAGAATTGCAAAAAATGGGCCCCGGATTTTAAGCTGGTGGTCTAAAACCATTGTCTCATTATAAAAAGTCACATTACACCTGACTGCACAACTATCATTTCTAGATTATGTAGGAAATATGCTAATGAAGCTTTTACACATTCATTTATAATGGAATAATTTCATATATTGTGGGGAATATAGGCTTTCATCCAGTTTATATTTTGGTACAAAAAATAAGTGAATTTGCTTGTCTACATTTTAAGTGATTTTACTTGTCCTCAAACCTCAGCGTTATTACCTCCTCCGGTAATTACAAAATTTAATGAAAAAATTATAAATTTTTTGAGATGTTTGTATGAGGGGGGGGGGGGGACCCAAATGAATTTGTGCTTCCCCTCAGTTGTAAGGTTAATCGGGCCCTGATTGCAAGATTTGTACCGGACAAACAAACAAGAATAGAAGTTAATAAAAACATGGTAAATAATCTCGTGTGTCACTCGCACTACTTTCTCTTATCCTGAAATTTAATACTATAAATACCGGTTGGAGATTAAGAGGTAAGATAACGAGCACAGGTTATAGATCAGTACTCTGATAACGAGTACTGTGATGTAAACCTATGTTAGACAATTCAAAATAGGCTTAGGAAGAGTTTTATATGATAATTAGTTCTGTGTGAAGTGAGCTACAGCCTCCCTTAACCCCCCGTTTCATTAATGTACAAAAAACAAGCGATGAATATTTAGCTTAAAGCATACATTATTTACCATATCTCTGAGGAATTTATTTCAATTCCCTAACAGCTTTACTGGAAATGGTAAAATATTATTAGTAAAGCACATCCACTAACAAGTAACTAGTGTGTTGTGGCCATCACACGACTTTCTTCTATATTTTCCTATATAAATTCACTCAGTAAAAGCAATTTTTTAAAATTATTATTTAAAAAAATTGTCTTCCATGATAATGCACACGGTATCCATATTAGAGAAGTAGTATAACACTAAATACCCAAAGAAAAGTTTAATTTATTCTCAATATTCCATTTTTTTTTTTTTTTTTTTTTTTTTTTTGTTAAAAATGAAAAAAATCGATAACTTTATTTTAATTATCGCAGATCGATGGTTCAACCATTTATTTTAAAGGTATTGGCGAGCTCTTTTGAAAGATACTCATCATGAAAATTTAGTCCCCTCAGGGGGGGGGGAAGGTGAGGCTCCTACATACAGTTTTTTTTTCCAGTTCATTCTCTCTATTACACAAAATATATATTCGTTTCATTTGGTTTAGTGCAGTATATAGATGTTAAACTCTACTTACTTGTAATTTCCCCCATAGACGTAATGTATTTGAATACTTTTGAGTGTCCCTGTGCACGAACCATTTGCTTCATCTCAACGAAAAGCTTAGTGTAGCATCCCTATATGATACACATTTAGAATACCGAGTTTGGACATTTTGCTGCTATTTGTTCTTGAGATATGCTGATCACAGACACACACACAGACCATTCGCTAAAAACAGGATTTTCGTATTCATGGGACCTCAGAACATGTAAATATAACAAAAACTGACGTTCGAAAATTTGACTCTAAAACAATACTTTCTCGACCCTATGGGTAAGAGGTTGATTTTGACATTTTATTATATGTGTTTATCGTGATTGAAAAAGTAAAATTTGTCAATTAATGGGTTAGTTTCATTTTCATTTCAACCTAGTGCTATCAGTGGTTGGGGGGGGGGTTGATCTAGAGAAAGTTGTTTTTCATTTTTCGGTTTTAGATTTTATAGAATGCTTCTTGCATAATTACATTTTGCTTGTAAGGAATATTGGTCTCTCACATCCCCTTAAAAATATTTTTTCTTTCCTGGTGGGAGAAAAAATGTGGCCATCACAAAACTTTCTTCTATATTTCCCTATACAAATTTATTAAATAGAAATAATTTATTGAAATTACTTTCCACGATGAATGCAGGCGATTGTTTTATCATAGAAGTCTAATCTATATAAATAAAGAGAAGTGTCTGTGTGCGTCTGTGTGTTTGTCTGTGTGTGTGTGTGTGTCTGTCTGCGCTCTGATGCTCACACTAGTGATCGCAGAGCTTCCAAATTTGGCATATAATCTGGGACCATCGAGATTTTTTGAATTTCGAATTTGAATTTTTTAAATTAATGTTTATTCGATTTTAAATATTGGCTTTAATGCTTCATTTTTCATAAATTTAATTCTCTGATTGTAATCATCTGAGTATCTTAGCAACGGCTATTACGCAGTTCATTTTTTATTTAATAGAGCATTTCCTCGTGACGTCTGGTGGTTGGCAAAAAAGCGCGCTCGACTTTCCCGCGCCCCGCCCACCATTGATTTTCCGTTGGTAGTAATCAAGTAATCGCCATCGCTATGCTTTTCCCAAGCCTTTTTGCCAACCACTCATAAAAGTTGAGATGTTTGTTTACAAACAAGGAACTGCACTATACATTCATTTGAAGGCGATTTTCTTTTCTTCTTTCTTTTTTTTTTTTTTTATTATTGTAAATTGTTACGTTCATGTATAAATTTTATAGTATAGCAACTTTTTATTTTTCATCTTTTTTTAATTCCTTTAAAAGAAAAAATCCTTATTCTTATTATTTATAATATTTATTGGGGAAAAAAATGATAGTTTATAGTAGAAAGGATTAAACTGATTAAAATTCGTTTGTTTTTCATGTATTTAATTCCTTTTAAAAGAAAATCTACTTTTTTATTTTATTTTATTGCACTGGTCGGAATCAAATCGTAATATAGTGTAAATAACGGGGGCTATAAAATATATGGTTCAAAAACTAAAATATATAATAGATGCTGAGATACAATCATCTTTAAAATCGTAGTTCTTAAATAACAGAAAATCCACAAGTCGCCGATAAATTCCCAGACTGAAGTGCCCGTTACAGACTTTTCTGTAGACAGTGGGAAACTGGACCCGATGCAGTACGGGTAGAAAAAAGAGCTGACTTAGGCAACGGGTACCCGAAGAAGCGAGATCTAAAGCGATTTCAGTGTTTCTTTTCTTTTCTTTTTTTAAGCTTTTATTTGTAACGTGATGTAAAAAATAAATGCTGATCCAATTCTTTTGAAAATTCATTTAAATATAGTGACTAGCGAAGCGGGCGTAGCCTGCTAGTACTAACTATTCAAAGAAAATCGTATTTATGCTCTAGTAACAATATCTTTAAAAATGCTTTTATTTCTTATGAACAAAATTATAACTTTGTTTTAAATGGTTCACCGCTTTAAATTATCACACACCTATGGTTCAATCATTCGTGTTTAAGGTATTGACGAGTTTTTTTGAAAGATACCTATATTGAATATAATTTGCCCCCCTCGGGTGGGAAGGAGGGGGAAACATTGCTCTGCGTTCAAAAATTTTTCTTATTTGACTATTAGTTACTATAAGCAATTGTTTTCAATTCCATAATGATTTGTAAAAAATAATTCTGATTTTGCACATTTATTGGAAATTTTGTCCTATGCACTGTAAATACAAGTGTCTGAAATTCAGACACAGTTGTGTCTAAAATAAGTGTTCAATTTTAAGATGCTAAAAAGTGTCTTATTTATTTCAGACACTTGAAGTATCTTAAAAGGCACACACTCGTAGTGTCTGAAATTCCACCATCTTTGATCCTGTGTACAGTGAATATTTTTCATAAATAAATAAAAAGATGCGTTTTATACTGTTTACCTGTGAAAAATAGATTTTAGAATCTCATAGAGCATAAAAAAAAAAAAAAAAAAAAAAAAAAAGCATTAATAACTTTTACAAAAATATTCCCTGTTGCCCGCGCTAGGAATCGAAACTGACAATCAACGGATACAAAGTCGAGCGTCCTCCCAATCAAGATCAAGCCATCAGTACTCACGCTGTGCGCTGCTTGTATAATGAAATATATTCTAGTATCCGTAAAAAAAATCGAAGTTATATGTCTTTGCAATAAAATTGTCCATAAGAAGTAAAGCTTAATACATATTATCTTAAATTTGATGTGTAGAGGTTTAGAGTTTTTTTTAACCGACTTCAAAAAAAGAAGGAAGGTTCTCAATTCAAACCGTATGTTCTTTTTATGTTTGTTAGCTCATAACTTCTGAACGGATGATCCGATTTTGATACTTTTTGTTTTATTGTAAAGGTCTTGGTCTGAAATAGGTCCCATTGTAATACCTTTACGATCAAAAGAAAATACAGGGTGCCCAAAAAAGTGAGTCCCGACTCTTTTAACTGCTGAACAGCTGAAGCTATAGTCATAAAAGTGGTATGTAGGTATAGTAAAGTGGACATGTACTACGCGATTCAACCGCCTACATCGCCACCTGGTGGAAAACAGTGTAGTTAGCGTTCCTATCTCGGAAACGGTTCAAGACAGGGTAAAAAAGTGTATAATAAAAATGCAGAGCATCATCGATTTAGTACGAAAAGATAGTTTAGACATTAATGTTAAAAACAGAACGCTTAAAAAGTGCATTTGTTTGTTCACAATTTCCTATTTGGGGCACACTTGAACGACATTGCATATGTTGTAACGTAGCGAGTGACATTTATTAACAGACTTCAAAAAAGGAGGAGGTTCTCAATTTAGACCGTATGTTTTTTTTTTTTTTTTTTTTTTTTTGTTAGCTCATAACTCCTGAATGGATGCTCCGATTTTGATACTTTTTGTTTTGTGGTAAAGGTCTTGGTCTGAAATAGGTTCCATTATAATATCTTTACGATCAAAAGAAAGTACAGGGTGCCCAAAAAAGTGAGTCCCGACTCTTTTAACTGCTGAACGGCTGCAGCTATAGTCATAAAAGTTGCATGTAGGTATAGTATAGTAGTTTTGCGCAACGTGATTCAACCGCCTATAGCGCCATCTGGTGGAAAACAGTGGAGTTAACGTTCCTATCTCGAAAACGGTTCAAGATAGGAAAAAAAAGTGAATTACAAAGTTACAGGATGTCATCGATTTAGTAAGAAAAGACAGTTTGTAGACATTAATGCTAAAATTAGAACGATTAAAACGATAATTTGTTTGTCCGAGAATTAATATTTTCTTCACACTTCAACAGCATTGCATACGTTATAGCGTAGCGGGTGACATTTATGCTATGTGAAATTCAAAGTATTATTGTAAGCGGTCACGTCGATTAACGTATTATAAAGGTTTGAAACCGGCTTCATAAAGGAAGAGGTTCTCAATACAAACTATGTTTTTCATTGTTGTTGTTGTTGAAATTTGTTAGCTTATAACTTCGTAAGACATGCTTTAATTTTAATACTTTTTTTTTTTTTTTTTGTTTTCGCAAAGATCTTGGCCTGAAATAGGTTTCATTATGATTTCATTAAGATATAAACAAATTACAGGATACTCACAAAAGTCTGTTCTCACTTTAACTTCTGAACGCATGCAGCTACACTGGTAAAAGTAGTAAGTGTGTAAGTATCGATGTTGAAACTTCTGTCCATCAGCTGCAATGCATATTTTGTTTGAATTTTATGTTGAGCAATTTCAGCGTAACGTTTAAAACGTATTCAATGTAAAATTTAATATATGCCTAACAGAATTTTTGGTTACGAATACAGAGTATCCGTTCTTTACATTTCTAAAGCCTTTTTAATTTAAAGTATGTTCATTCAATAGATTTTTTTTTCTCATATCCGATAAAGGCAAGAAAAGTGACACAACTTAAAAATGCAGCATTTGAGAAAAATCAACTTAGAAATAACTTAACTAGAATAAGACTAGCACAACTGTATCTCGAGTGAATAACTTTCTAGATGGAGATGTAACCTTTTTGTTCACATTGGGTGCATTTCATGTATTTTTCAGTGACATAAACCATTTTTTGAGTTATGTCACTTTTCTTGGGGGGTTGTGATTTGTGAAACTGCCGTCGAACTTCTTCTGATGTTCTGCTATATAAATAAGTTTTCACTGAAAAGAGAAAAATAAAATCTTTTTGTAAAAAAATAGAACCGACTCGAAAAAGCAGCTACTATTCAAGCAACTAAAAAAAAAAATTGGCATGAAATGAAACTAAATTGCGCCTAAAAGTATAAAATAATTTCCTTCGTCAAACAACCTATAGCACTACAATTAATCATAACTTTTGAAGTCGGCGCAAAATTAAATAAAAATTGATACCTGTATTCAATACAAAAATCAAATTCTATTCAAAATACACATCTCACAATGTCACCTGCAAAACGCAGCCGAAAACTACTTTGATTAAAGAAAACAAATAAGATTTCGTAAACAGCAAAAGTTGGCGAAGCTGCTGGAATCTGGCGTCCTTGGTGAAAGAAAAATCGCAAAATTATCTGGCAAACATATTTAATTTCTTTCAAGAGAACAATCAAGAATATGAAACAACACTTCGTACAATATATATTATGAAAATATACACCTTATATTTTTGCCTTACGTTTTGATCGACAAATCCAAAAGCCACCAAGGATGATAGTTATCAAAGTTATACCAAATTTGCAAAGGAAACTAACATAAATACCGAATTGCGAAGAATGTTCACTGTTCTATGTAGATGCTACTAATGGACCAATTGTATACAGTGATAAAATAATAAAGGAAACATGAAAATGGATCATTCGAGACAACAGCATTTGTAGCTATCGATCTAAAAACAAACCTTCAAAAACTAATTAAATTTTATTTAATTTTGCGCCGACTTCAAAAGTTATGATTAATTGCAGTGTTATAGGTTGTTTGACGAAGAAAATTATACTTTTAGGCGCACAGTTTCATTTCATGCCAATTTTTTTTAGTTGCTTGAATAGTAATTGCTTTTTGGAGTCGGTTCTATTTTTTTACAAAAAGATTTTATTTTAAAATCTATATAAATAAAGAGAAGTAAGTGTGTGTGTGTGTGTGTGTGTCTGCGCTCTGATGCTCACACTATTGATCGCAGAGCTTCCAAATATGGCGTATAGGTACCTGGGACCCTGCACGAGTGCACCTCATCGATATTTTTTCGAATTTCGAATTTTTTAAATTAATGTTTTTTGGATTTTAAATATTGGCTTTAATGCTTCATTTTTCATAAATTTAATTCTTTGATTGTAATCGTCTGCGTATCTTAGCAACGGTTATTTCACTAGTTATTTTTACTTTCCGAACACTATAAGTGAGGAAAATATTGTAATCATGTGAAAAATCCGAAATTAAGATTTTGATGTTTCTATACGTTTCGAGGTCCTCTGAGTGCGTTTAACTATTTTCACGATAGTGTGTGTGTGTGTGGGGGGGGGGGGGTGAGTGAATACGCTAGCGTATAAACTCTTTGCTCGAATGAGCTGCAAGTTGGTACGCATGTTGCAAGTCACCGTAGCACGAACCCTATTGATTTTGATGAATCTAGCACTTATAGTTTTTTTTACAGGGACACAAAGAAAAATTCTTTATCATTATGGCGTATGGGCCCAAATTTTAAAAGTGCGATAGCGTCTAAACGCCTTATTAAGCTGAGCAAAAAATTTGTACACATGTTATAGGTCACAGTTGCACCAACTGTATAGATTTTGGTGAATTTAGCACTTAGTTTTTTTTACAGAGACACAAAGAAAAATTCTTTATCATTATGGCTTATGGGACCAAATTTTTAAAAGTGCAATAGCATCTAAATGCCTTATTCAATTGAACTTAAAATTTATATGAATATTATAAATCACTGTTGCACTATAAGCATTTTGGTGAATCCAGCATTGATAGGTTTTTACAGGGACACAACGAAAAATTCTTTATGATCTATGGGCTCAAAGTTCAGTAGCGTTAAATAAAACATCGTGTAATATATGGAGAAAAATACTCACTCTATTATGTTTTCCTCCCTTTTGTTTGTTTAACAACTCCTCTTTCTTTACTTTATCTACAAAACTGTTAATTACTCAATGTTCGGGAAGTCGAGTGGAGTCACTCCAGATTTTTTATTTAATACATTCATTTGAAGGCGAAATTATTCTTTTTTTTTTATTATTATTATTCTTATTTATTATATTTATTGAAAATGAAATGGTAATGCAATATAAACTAGTATGTTGTGGCCACCACAAGACTTTCTTCTATATTTTCCTATACAAATTCACGCAGTAACAATATTTAAAAAAAAAGAAAAAAAAAAAAACTATTTTTTTCATTTTTTTTTTTTTTTTTGGTTAAAAGTAAAAAAAATCGATAACTTTGTTTTAAATTACCACATATTTATAGTTCAACCATTCGCTTTAAAGGTATTGACGAGACCTTTCGAAAGATACCGATCTTGAAAATTTACACACCCCCCCCGGGGGGGGGGGTACTTCCCCCTAGGGGGGGGGGAAGCGATGCCCCAAATTTTTCCCTAATTAACTACTACTATTATCAATAATTCATATTAATTTCACAATCACAGGTTAAGAATAACTCTCATTATGTACATTTATACGAAATTTTTTCCTATACTGCCATGTTAAAAATTTAGAAAAAATACGATCACAGCGCCACCTGTTGAGCGATTGATCCCCAAATCTAATCAGTCTCAGTTTATGTCAGGGGCCAACTAAATACCAAGTCTGGTTAAATTTCGTTTAAAAAAAAAAAAAAAAAAAAAAAAAAGATTTTTTTCTAAGTTTTTTTTTCGTTAAAAGTAAAAAAAATCGATAACTTTGTTTTAAATTATCACAGATTTATAGTTCAACCATTCGTTTTAAAGGTATTGACGAGACCTTTCGAAAGATACCCATCTTGAAAATTTACTCCCCCTCGAGGGGGGACTTCCCCCCCACGGGGGGTGGCGAGGCTCCTACGCATACAAAATTTTTTTCCCAGTTGACTATCTCTATTTTAAATAATTCTTGTAAATTTCATAATGATTACTAAAAAAGAATTATCTTTATGCACATTTATACAAAATTTTATCCTATATCACCATGTTAAAAATTTAGAAAAAGCGGGATGGCAACGCAACCTGTAAGACAATTTTTACCAAAAGTTGATAGGCACTAATTTATGTCAAGGTACAACTACATACCAATTTGTATGAAATTCTGTGCAGTAGTTCTTGAGATACAGTTGCCACAAAATTTTGTCACACACACACACACACACAGACAGACAGACAGACATTTTCTAAAAATGGTCAAATCGTGTTCTACAGCTCTCAAAACGTATTTTTTATTTTTCATTTTAAATTAATTCCTTTAAAATAAAAATCCCCCCCCTTTTTACTTTCTTCTATATGTAATATAGAGAAAGTATTGGATTCGTAAAAATTTTCGACCTCGGGTTTTTGATGGATTTACACGTTTTGAGAGCTGTAGAATACGATTTGACTATTTTTAGAAAATGTCTGTCTGTCTGTCTGTCTGTCTGTCTGTCTGTGTGTGTGTGTGTGTGTGTGACAAAATTTTGTGGCAACTGTATCTCAGGAACTACTGCACAGAATTTCATACAAATTGGTATGTAGTTGCACCTTGACATATATTAGTGCCTATCAACTTTTGGTAAAAATTGTCTTACAGGTTGCGTTGCCATCCCGCTTTTTCTAAATTTTTAACATGGTGATATAGGACAAAATATTGTATAAATGTGCTTAAAGAGAATTATTTTTTAGTAATCATTATGAAATTTACAATAATTATTTATAATAGAGATAGTCAACTGGGAAAAATTTTTTGTACGCGTAGGAGCCACGCCACCCCCCCTGGGGGGGAAGTCCCCCCTCGAGGGGAGTAAATTTTCAAGATGGGTATCTTTCGAAAGGTCTCATCAATACCTTTAAAACGAATGGTTGAACTATAAATCTGTGATAATTTAAAACAAAGTTATCGATTTTTTTTACTTAAAAAAAAAAAAAAACTTAGAAAAAAAATCGTATTTTTTTTTTTTTTTTTTTTTTTTTTTTTTTTTTTTTAAATATTGTTACTGGTTGAATATGTATTACTTTTAACAAAAAAGAAAAAAAGAAAGAAAAAAAATCGTAATTTTTTTTTTTTTTTTAAATATTGTTACTGATTGAATATGTATATAGGAAAATATAGAAGAAAGTCTTGTGGTGGCCACAACATACTAGTTTTTTATTACTTCCTTATACAAAGTATAAGGAAGTATAGTAATCCCGATTTGCGAAATGGATTTTGTATTTCACATTGCTCGAAAACGAATGATCGCTGAATGTTGCCAATACGTGTGACTGTCATGATGTATAGTTGTACACCTGCAAGTGTCGTCTGAACACGAGCTCTCGTTTTAGAGATATAAGCGATTTTACACGATTTTTCGTGACGTCTGTATGTGTGTGTGTGTGTCTGTGTGTGTGTGTGTGTGTGTGTGTATGTCGCATAACTCAAAAACGGTTGGACGTAGAAAGTTGCGAATTGGTACATAGGTTTGTTATAACATCTAGTTGTGCACCTCCCGTTTTGGACTTTGTATGATTTTCCGTTTTGGAGATATTTAGGAAAATTAGGTTCATAATGACAAAAATACATAGGTTTTGGCCATAATGTATCAAAAAACGGTAATAACTCAAAAACGGTTGAACGTAGAAAGTTGCGAATTGGTACAGAGGTTTGTTATAACATATAGTTCTGCACCTCCCTTTTTGGACTTTGTATGATTTTCCATTTTGGAGATATTTAGGAAAATTAGGTTCATAATGACCAAAAATACATTGGTTTTGGCCATAATGTATCAAAAAACGGTAATAACTCAAAAACGGTTTGGACAAATCTTGCAATTTAACTGACTTCCCGACTAGCTAGACATTTGAAACTTTCAGAAAAGCTCAGAACACGTTTACAATGCGTTTTTTTAATATTTTTGGCCATCTGTTTCCGATACCTGCTGCCTTCGGCAGCGTTACCAGTACAAATCTTGCAATCGATTTTTAACTAACTTCCCGACTAGCTAGACATTTAAAACTTCCAGAAAAGCTCAGAACACGGTGACAATGCATTTTTTAAATATTTTTAGCCAATTGCTTCGTGTCACTGCTGCTTTTAGCAGCGTTTATATGATTCAACAGAAAATCTATTTAACTAACTTCCCGACTAGTTAGAGATTTGAAACTTCCGGAATAGTTCAGAAACACGGTGAAAATGCATTTTTTAACACTTTTATCCAATTGTTTCGGATCCGAAGTCCCCTCCCCAAGGCACAACTTTGACATGAGTCCCCCCAAGGCGCAACTTTGACATGAGTCCCCCCCCAAGGCACATGAGTCCCCCCCAAGGTACAACTTTGACATGAGTCCCCCCCAAGGCATAACTTTGACATGAGTCCCCCCAAGGTGCAACTTTGAAATAAGGCCCCCCCAGGGCCCAACTTTGACATGAGTCCCCCCAAGGCCCAACTTTGACATGAGTCCCCCCCCCCCAAGGATTTTAAAATGAGTCCCCTCAAGGCACAATTTTATTTATTTATTTATTTATTTTTTTACGTATGCATGCATTTTTTTTTAAATATTTTTAGCCAACTGTTTCGGGTCCAGTGACAATATTTTTTAACATTATGTATATTTCTAAAAGTGTATAAGGAAGTCATGTGGTACCCACATCAGATTTTTTATAATATTTATTGGAGGAAAATGGTAGTATATAGTGGAAAAGGATTAAACTGATTAAAATTTGTTTTTCATGTATTTATTTCCTTTTAAAAGAAAATCTACTTTTTATTACTTTCTTCTATATTCAATAGAAGAAAGTACTGGATTCGTAAAAATTTTCGACCTCGGGTTTTTGATGGATTTACACGTTTTGAGAGCTGTAGAACACGATTTGACGATTTTTAGAAAATGTCTGTCTGTGTGTGTGTGTGTGTGACAAAATTTTGTGGCAACTGTACCTCAGGAACTACTGCACAGAATTTCATACAAATTGGTATGTAGTTGCACCTTGACATAAATTAGTGCCTATCAACTTTTGGTAAAAATCGTCTTACAGGTTGCGTTGCCATCCCGCTTTTTCTAAATTTTTAACATGGTGATATAGGGCAAAAATTTTTATAAATGTGCATAAAGAGAATTATTTTTTAGTAATCATTATGAAATTTACAAGAATTATTTATAATAGAGATAGTCAACTGGGAAAAAAAATTTGCATACGTAGGAGCCTCGTGAACCCCCCTGGGGGTGAAGTCCCCCCTCGAAGGGAGTAAATTTTAAAGATGGGTATCTTTCGAAAGGTCTCGTCAGTATCTTTAAAACGAATGGTTGAACTATAAATCTGTGATAATTTAAAACAAAGTTATCGATTTTTTTTTACTTTTTACGAAAAAAAAAAAACCTTTTTTTTATATATTTATTGGGGGAAAATGGTAGTATAAAGTGGAAAAGGATTAAACTGATTAAAATTTGTTTTTCATGTATTTATTTCCTTTTAAAAGAAAATCTACTTTTTATTTTATTTTGTTATACTGGTCGGAATCAAAACGTAATACAGTGTAAATAACGGGGTCTATAAAACACATGGTTCAAAAACATGTAATAGATGCTGATATACAGTCATCTTTAAAATCGTAGTTCTTAAATAACAGAAGATCCACATGTCGTCGATAAATACCCAGATTGAAGTGCCCGGGAAAGACCTTTTTGCAGACAGCGGGAACCTGGATCCCCCCCGATGCAGCACGGGCGGAAAAAAGAGCTGCCGTAGACAGCGAGTACTCGAAGCAAGGTCTAGAGCAATTTCAATGTTTATTTATGTATGAATTATTATTATTACTTTCTTCTATATGTAATATAGAGAAAGTATTGGATTCGTAAAAATTTTCGACCTCGGGTTTTTGATGGATTTACACGTTTTGAGAGCTGTAGAATACGATTTGACTATTTTTAGAAAATGTCTGTCTGTCTGTCTGTCTGTCTGTCTGTCTGTCTGTCTGTGTGTGTGTGTGTGTGTGACAAAATTTTGTGGCAACTGTATCTCAGGAACTACTGCACAGAATTTCATACAAATTGGTATGTAGTTGCACCTTGACATATATTAGTGCCTATCAACTTTTGGTAAAAATTGTCTTACAGGTTGCGTTGCCATCCCGCTTTTTCTAAATTTTTAACATGGTGATATAGGACAAAATATTGTATAAATGTGCTTAAAGAGAATTATTTTTTAGTAATCATTATGAAATTTACAATAATTATTTATAATAGAGATAGTCAACTGGGAAAAATTTTTTGTACGTGTAGGAGCCACGCCACCCCCCCTGGGGGGGAAGTCCCCCCTCGAGGGGAGTAAATTTTCAAGATGGGTATCTTTCGAAAGGTCTCATCAATACCTTTAAAACGAATGGTTGAACTATAAATCTGTGATAATTTAAAACAAAGTTATCGATTTTTTTTACTTTTAACAAAAAAAAAAAAACTTAGAAAAAAAATCGTATTTTTTTTTTTTTTTTTTTTTTTTTTTTAAATATTGTTACTGGTTGAATATGTATTACTTTTAACAAAAAAAAAAAAAAAAAGAAAAAAAATCGTAATTTTTTTTTTTTTTTTTTTTAAATATTGTTACTGATTGAATATGTATATAGGAAAATATAGAAGAAAGTCTTGTGGTGGCCACAACATACTAGTTTTTTACTAAGTTTTCATTTATAATGTGATGTAAAAAACAAATACTGATCCAATTCTTTTGAAAATTCATTTAAATATAGTGACCAGCGAAGCGGGCGTAGCCTGCTAGTGCGTAATAAATACGAAAAAATCTGGAGTGACTCCACTCGACTTTCCGAACGAGTAATTAACAGTTTTGTAGATAAAGTAAAGAAAGATGAGTTGTTAAACAAACAAAAGAGAGGAAACCATAATAGAGTGTTTGAGTATTTTTCTCCATATGTTACACGATGTTTTATTTAACGCTACTGAACTTTGAGCCCATAGATCATAACGATAAAGAATTTTTCGTTGTGTCCCTGTAGAAACCTATAAATGCTAGATTCAACAAATGCTTATAGTTAGTGCAACAGTGATTTATATTATTCATGCAAATTTTCAGCTCAATTGAATAAGGCGTTTAGATGCTATCGCACTTTTAAAACTTTGGTCCCATAGGCCATAATGATACAGAATCTTGCTTTGTGTCCCTGTAAAAAAACAAGTGCTAAATTCACCAAAATGTATACAGTTGGTGCAGCTGTGACCTATAATATGTGTACAAATTTTTTGCTCAGATTAATAAGGCGTTTAGACGCTATCACACTTTCAAAAATTTGGCCCCATAGGCCATAATGATAAAGAATTTTTCTTTGTGTCCATTTAAAAAAACTGTAAGTGCTAGATTCTCCAAAATCTATACAGATTGAGTATCTGTGACCTATAATATGTGTATAAATTTTTTGCTCAATTGAATAAGGCGTTTAGATGCTATTGCATTTTTAAGATTTTGGTCCCATTGGCCATAATAATAAAGAATTTTTCTTTGTGTCCCTGTAAAAAAACTAAGTGCTAGATTCATCAAAATCAATAGAGTTCGTGCTACGGTTACTTTCAGCATGCGTACCAACTTACAGTTCATTCGAGCAAAGCGTTTAGACGCTAGCGTGTTCACACACATACATAGATCATCGTAAAAATAGTGAAAGCGGACTCAGGGGACCTCGAAACGTACAGAAACATCAAAATCTCAAATTCGGATTTTTGACATAATTACAATACTTTCCTCACTATAGTGTTCGGAAAGTAAAAATAGTAGACTATGGATTTTAAACGACTTTTTTTTTTTTTTTTTAACTGGTATTTGCAAGAAAACAAACTATGTACATGAGACAAAAAAAAAAAAAAAAAAAAAAAAAAAAATCTGGAGTGACTCCACTTGACTTTCCGAACATTGAGTAATTAACAGTTTTGTAGATAAAGTAAAGAAAGAGGAGTTGTTAAACAAACAAAAGAGAGAAAACCATAATAGAGTGTTTGAGTATTTTTCTCCATATATTATACGATGTTTTATTTAACGCTTACTGAACTTTGAGCCCTTAGATCATAATGATAAAGAATTTTTCGTTTTGTCCCTGTAAAAATCTATAGATGCTAGATTCTCCAAAATGCTTATAGTTAGTGCAACAGTGATTTATAATGCTCATATAAATTTTCAGCTCAATTCAATAAGGCGTTTAGATGCTATCGTACTTTTAAAAATTTAGTCCCATAGGCCATAATGATAAAGAATTTTTCTTTGTGTCCCTGTAAAAAACTCTAAGTGCTAGATTCACCAAAGTCTATACAGTTAGTTCAACTGTGATCTATAACATGTGTACAAATTTTTTGCTCAGATTAATAAGGCGTTTAGGCGCTATCACACTTTTAAAAATTTGGCCCCATAGGCATAATGATAAAAAAAATTTCTTTGTGTCCCTGTAAAAAAAACTATAAGTGCTAGATTCTCCAAAATCTATACAGATTGAGTATTTGTGACCTATAATATGTGTATAAATTTTTTGCTCAGTTGAATAAGGCGTTTAGATGCTATCGCACTTTTAAGATTTTGCTCCCATAGGCCATAATGATAAAGAATTTTTCTTTGTGTCCCTGTAAAAAAACTATAAGTGCTAGATTCACCAAAATCTATAGGGTTCGTACTATGGTGACTTTCAATATTCGTACCAACTTTCAGCTTATTCGAACAAAGCGTTTAGACGCTAGCGTGTTCACTCACAGACATACACACATACATACACACATACATACACACACACATACATACATCATCGTAAAAATAGTGAAAACGGACTCGTTGGACCTCGAAACGTATAGAAACATCAAAATCTCGAATTCGGATTTTTGACATGATTACAATACTTCCCTCACTATAGTGTTCGGAAAGTAAAAATAAATGTAATTTTGAAGTTGTCTAATGTATTTATGATCCTCAAAATGGATGTTTATGCTCAGTTTTGCCCTATTCTGACATGTCTCTACATTAATTAATTACATTAATTCTCTGATTAATCTCTACATTTTAGCACCGGTTTCATCTTCATACCTTTTGGGGTTCGAAAATCGTTTAAATTGTGACCGGAAGTGAGGTTGTTTCACTTAAACTTGACGGCTTTGACCAGGCAACCCTATCAGATTTTCATTGTAACAATGAATTCTATCTATAGGAAAAATATCAGCTTCGTACCTTATCAAGTCAATTTTTTGCAGCCGCCGCTTGGACTATCAGTTCCCCATCATATTTTTGCTCTCAGAAATTTCTAGAGCGAGACATATTATAATCATGTTAAAAGAAATGTATTTGACCAAAGCTTGATACAGTGACAGAATGAAAACCCCGCCTAATAGGCTATCCACCGTTCACTTCGATATATTTATCTTATTCTAATCTATATTAATTTATTTTATCAGGGTCAATTCCGTTGTTTAGTTTTCATGCTACTATTTCCAATGCAATAATCCTCAAAATTCATATTTATATGAAAAATTTACAATTTCGCTATGTTGGTAAAATCGTAAATTACGAATAATTTACGAAATTTTTCTATTAGAATATTTGTATTCAATAATGTTCAAACAAATATCATAAATGTAATTTTGAAGTTGTCTAATGTATTTATGAGCCTCAAAAGGAAAGATTATGCTCAATTTTACCTTATTCTGGCATGTTAAGTAAATCAAAATTCCAAATAACTTACGAATTTTTTTAAATTGGGAAAAATCATAGTCTATGATATTCATGCCAGTATCCTAAATAATATTTCGAAAGTGGTTTGACATCTTTACGATGAAAATATCCCTCAAGATTGACGTTTATGTGAAATTTTGCCCTATGCTGCCATGTTAAGAAATTCGTAAATTTCCAATAACTTGTGAAATTTTCAAAGTAGCATATTTATAGTTACTGATGTTCCTTCCGGCATCAAAACTGATATTTTAAAACTGGTCTGACATTTTTACAGTAAAAAGTTTCCATTTAATGCACGTTTAAGTGAATTTTTGTCCTATTCTCCCATGTTAAGAAAATCGTAAATTTCTAATAACTTACTAAGTTTTTAAATTCGAATGTTGCAAATAAATAGGGTTCTTGCCAGTGTCGAAAGTAATATTTTAAAACTGATCTGACCTCTCTGCGACAATTTGTTCTTGAGATATCGTGTACACAGACTAACAAACTAACGGATTTACACACTAACAGACACCCTACAGACAGACACCATAGAAATTTTGTCATTTTCGGATTCCTCACACCTGAAAACGTGTAAAAAAGTAAAAAATCCGAGGTCGAAAATTTTCACGATTACCTAAGTTCCCCATACCTATAGTATGATGGGGAACTAAAAATTTGGTGCCATAGGCCATAATGATACAGAATTTTTCTTTGTGCCCTGTAACTGTAAAAGCTAAATTCACCAAAATCTATACAGTTCGTGCAACTGGGACCTAAAACATGTGTACAAATTTTTTGCTCATATTAATAAAGCGTTTATATAGACGCTATCGCCCTTTTAAGAATTTGACCCCATAGGCCATAATGATAAAGAATTTTTCCTGGTGTCCCTGTAAAAAAACTATAAGTGCTAGGCTCACCAAAATCAATAGGGTTCGTACTATAGTGACGTACAATATACGTACCAACTTTCAGCTTATTCGAACAAAGCATTTAGACGCTAGCGTGTTCACTCACACACACACATACACACATGCATACATATACATACATACACACACACATACATCATCGTAAAAATAGTGAAAACGGACTCAAAGGACCTCGAAACGTATAGAAACATCAAAATCTCAAATTCGGATTTTTGACATGATTACAATACTTTCCTCGTTATAGTGTTCGGAAAGTAAAAATTCTTTTACAGTTTGAAGTGCAGGGAAACATAAAATAATTTTTAAAACGCGGACAAAAACTAGTTGGCATAGGTGGACTCTGCTCAGTTCCCCATTATATTTTATGTTCTCATAAATTTCTAGTTTGAGAGATATAATCATGTTAAAAGAAATGAATTTGACAAAAGCTTGATACAGTGACAGAATGAAAACCCCGCCTAATAGGCTATCCACCGTTCACTTCGATATATTTATCTTATTCTAATCTATTAATTTATTTTATCAGGGTCAATTCCGTTGTTTAGTTTTATTGCTACTATTTCCAATGCAATAATCCTCAAAATTCATATTTATATGAAAAATTTACAATTTCGCTATGTTGGTAAAATCGTAAATTACGAATAATTTACGAAATTTTCCTATTAGAATATTTGTATTCAATCATGTTCAAACAAATATCATAAATGTAATTTTGAAGTTGTCTAATGTATTTATGAGCCTCAAAATGAAAGTTTATGCTCAATTTTACCTTATTCTGGCATGTTAAGTAAATCGTAAATTCCAAATAACTTACGAATTTTTTTAAATTGGAAAAATCATAGTCTATGATATTCATGCCAGTATCCTAAATAATATTTCGAATGTGGTTTGACATCTTTACGATGAAAATATCCCTCAAGATTGACGTTTATGTGAAATTTTGCTCTATGCTGCCATGTTAAGAAATTCGTAAATTTCCAATAACTTACGAAATTTTTATATTGGAAAATTTATAGTCATTAATATTCATACCAGTGTCATAAATAATATTTCAAAAGTAGTCTGACATCTTTACGATGAAAATATCTCTCAAAATGGACGTTTATGTGAAATTTTGCCCTATACTGCCATGTTAAGAAATTCGTAAATTTCCAATAACTTGCGAAATTTTCAAAGTAGCATATTTATAGTTACTGATGTTCCTTCCGGCATCCAAACTGATATTTTAAAACTGGTCTGACATTTTTACAGTAAAAAGTTTCCATTCGATGCACGTTTAAGTGAATTTTTGTCCTATTCTCCCATGTTAAGAAAATCGTAAATTTCTAATAACTTACGAAGTTTTTAAATTCGAATGTTACAAATAAATAGGGTTCTTGCCAGTGTCGAAAGTAATATTTTAAAACTGATCTGACCTCTCTGCGACAATTTGTTCTTGAGATATCGTGTACACAGACTAACAAACTAACGGACTTACAGACTAACAGACACCCTACAGACAGACACCATAGAAATTTTGTCATTTTCGGATTCCTCACACCTGAAAACGTGTAAAAAAGTCAAAAAACCGAGGTCGAAAATTTTCACGATTACCTAAGTTCCCCATACCTATAGTATGATGGGGAACTAAAAATCAATTATGCACGAATTGTTTAAGATTGTTTAGTTACGCATTCGCTTTCTTAGCTATAAGTGACATACTTCGTTTATCTTAATATATATATATATATATATATATATATATTTTTTTTTTTTTGTTTTATTACACGTGAGAACTTTGAATAAAAATTAAATTTGTTTTTTAATTTTTAATAGAATAAGTTCCGCGTCTAAGTATTTTAAATAAGTTAACTACAGTAAGACCCCGCTTAACTCTGTTTCATTTAGCGCTGTTTCGGTTTAGCGCTCTTTTATTTCAACCCGGGGATTCCCCGAAATTGCTCGCAGCAGTACGGGGATTCCCCGAAATTGTGCGTGCGCAGCGCTAGGTTTCCAAATAACATATCCGAAACAGTGTAGTTGTGTTTCTTGTTTAGTGCGGTGCTGTACCTGTACGGACGCATTTTTATAAATTTATATACTACTAGCAGGCTTTGCCCGCTTCGCTGGACATTAAACTTAAATGAGTTGTCAAAATCCCATATCTTTATTAATAACCCAAGTTCTCGCTGTGATTGGTAGAGGTTTTCTCGCTCGCAAAGTGAGGAGTCTAGGTCTCCACTGTCTTCGGCACAACTTACCCACTTCTTACTTCCCCTTCCTCAGCGGGTGAGTTCGAAGTTTTGCAAAATCACAGTAATGTACATAATGCGTACACTTAATCAACATACAGTCTGGGTCCCCACTGCCTTAGGCACAACTTACCCACTTGTTACTTCCCCTTCCTCAGTGGGTGAGTTCGAAGTTTTGCAAAATCCCACTAACGTACATAATGCGTACACTTAATCAATATCCGCACACCAAAATTCGCCATTCTAAGATAATTCAAAGCGAATTCAAACGGAAAAACATGTTTTTACACATGTTTATTGGGAACGACTTCAGTATAAACCCACAACGATATTTGGCGATTTTTTTTGTTGGCGATTATGGCTAAATCATAAATCTAAAAATCATAAATCATATATGATAAATGATAAAATCATAATCTAAATCATAAATCCAAAATAAGCAAAATATTAGGCTGCCATATTATATCGCAAACAGTCCAGAACGACATCGTTATCCTTCAAAACAACGCCAAAGAAAAATCGCCAAATTCAGCTGTGGGGTTATACTGAAGTTATACCGTTTATTGCCCTCCGACTCCGAGAAGGGGGGGGGGGGAGATTTCGAATTTCGTGAAATCCAGTTACAATAAGTGCCGGATGCAAACAAATAATTTACGCACCAAATTTCGTGACCACAGAAGTCTTTAATAGAAAATATAAATAAATAAGTACAAAATGCACAGCTTTAGTATGGGAACACTTTGGTGACTTTAAATATTTTAAGCCATTTTTGCGATGAACTGAATTGGCTATCTCAATTGTGCAATTAAAGATCTTGGCGAGAAACGTCCGAGCTACTTCGGTGCCGAATTTCAAATTTTGCCAAAGGGATCCAATACTAAAGCTGTTCCATATCGAATCTAGGTTGAAAACGGAAAAAGGGTAAAATAAATTAGAAATATCAGACCTATATTTATAAATTTGGTACCAAATGAAAGAGGCGATTTTTCTGAATCCAGGGGTGCAAACAGTTTTTCGATGCGACAATTATATATTAAAAAAATAACTAAAGTATGAAATTTAAGTAGCAACGGAAAAACGGAAAAAGGGGAAAATAAATTAGAAGTATCAGACCTATCGTTACAAATTCAATACCAAATTAAAGAGATGATTTTTCTGAATCCTGGGGTGTAAACAGTTTTTCGATACGACAATTAGATGTTTTAAAATTAACTAAAGTATGAAACTCAGATTAAATCTTTTCATAATTTGTAGTGCGAATCACGCGAATGAAAAAAGTCTTTATCTTAAAAATTTATTTTTGCATTTTATTTTTCCATTCAAAGCGTTTTAGTGAAAAAATATTTATGGCGCATGCGCAGGCGTTTTTTACCCACAATTTAAACACTAATTATAATTTTGAAAATTTCTATATATATAATTTCAAGTTGGGTGAAGACCTAAGTTTCTGCCAAGCGCCGTTGAATTCCGTCCAGCCGTTCTCGAGTGATGCCCGGACAAAATGTTTTAGTCTTTTACCCCCTAGAGGGGAACGGGGGGGAATTTTTGAAAAGTTGATAGATATAATTTTAAGTTGGGTGAAGACCTAAATTCCTGCCAAGCGTCGTTGAATTCCGTTCAGCCGTTCTCGAGTGATGCCCGGACAAACGTGTTTTAGTCTTTTACCCCCTAGGGGGGGAACGGGGGGGAATTTCTGAAAAGTTGATAGATATAATTTTAAGTTGGATGAATACCTAAATTCCTGCCAAGCACCGTTGAATTCCGTCGAGCCGTTCTCGAGTGATGCCCGGACAAAAAAAGTGACATTCGGACACGATGACATACACACAGACACACACACACACACACACACACACACACACACACAGGCAAAATTTTCTGAAGTCATTTTCGGCTTTCATGGGGTGTGAAACGTGAAGATATCGCAAAATTTTTTGATTCCGACAAATTTACAGACAAAACTCTGATTTTATTAATATAGACTAGCAGGCTTTGCCCGCTTCGCTGGACGTTAAACTTAAATGATTTGTCAAAATGCCATATCTTTATTAATAACCTAAGTTCTCGCTGTGATTGGTAGAGGTTTTCTCGCTACCAATGTTAGGAGTCTGGGTCCCCACTGTCTTCGGCACAACTTACCCACTTCTTACTTCCCCACCCTCAGCGGGTGAGTTCGAAGTTTTGCAAAATCCCACTAATGTACATAATGCGTACACTTAATCAATATCCACACACCAAAATTCTCCATTCTAAGATAATTCAAAGCGAATTCAAACGGAGAAACATGTTTTTACACATGTTTATTGCCATCCGACTCCGAGAAGGGGGGGGGGGATTTCGAATTTCGTGAAATGCAGTTACAATAAGTGCCGGATGCATACAAATAATTTACGCACCAAATTTCGTGACCACAGAAGTCTTTAATAGACAGTATTATAGAAAAAATAATTATAAATAAAAATTATACAGACACGACATTATTTCATTATTTAAAACATGAAAATCTGACATTGAAAGATTTTAATTTAGTGCCAGAGGCCTACAGCTAAACTTGTTAATATCGACAAATTCTTCTTCAGTTAATTCGTGACGATCTAAATTCCATGATAAAGTTTTCATTAAATCAAACCAATGTGTTTCAGCTGCAGATATTGTAACAAATAACGTTGGAAGTCCAAACTGTCTTATAGCCGCAAAACAACGTTTTTTCTCTTTTTCCCAATGAGGGGGAGGTGTGCCTTGGTGGGACTCATGTCAAAGGTGTGCCTTGGTGGGGGAACTCATGTCAAAGTTGTACCTTGGGGGCGACTCATGTCAAAGGTGTGCCTTTGGGGGGGACTCATGTCAAAGTTGTACCTTGGGGGGGACTCATGTCAAAGTTGGGCCTAGGGGGGGACTCATGTCAAAGTTGGGCCTAGGGGGGGACTCATGTCAAAGTTGGGCCTTGGGGGGACTCATGTCAAAGTTGTACCTTGGGGGGGACTCATGTCAAAGTTGGGCCTGGGGGGACTTATGTCAAAGTTGTGCCTTGGGGGGACTTCATTCAATAAATCCCCATTCAATAAACCGACTGAAATAGGCTCTTAGCACTATTAAGAGTGTATTATAAAAATTCGACAACGCTGTACCGACTGAAATAGGGGTACCTTGGGGGGGACTCATGTCGAAGTTGTGCTTTGGGGGGACTTCATTCAATAAATCCCCATTCAATAAACCGACTGAAATAGGCCCTTAGCGCTTTTAAGAGTGTATTATAAAAATTCGACAACGCTGTACCGACTGAAATAGGGGTACCTTGGGGGAGACTCATGTCAAAGTTGTGCCTTGGGGGGACTTCATTCAGTAAATCCACATTCAATAAACCGACTGAAATAGGCCCTTAGCACTATTAAGAGTGTATTATAAAAATTCGACAACGCTGCACCGACTGAAATAGGGGTACCTTGGGGGGGACTCATGCCAAAGTTGTGCCTTGGGGGGACTTCATTCAGTAAATCCACATTCAATAAACCGACTGAAATAGGCCCTTAGCACTATTAAGAGTGTATTATAAAAATTCGACAACGCTGTACCGACTGAAATAGGGGTACCTTGGGGGGGGAGTCATGTCAAAGTTGGGCCTTGGGGGGGGACTCATGTCAAAGTTGTGCCTTGGGGGGACTTCATTCAATAAATCCCCATTCAATAAACCGACTGAAATAGGCCTCTAGCACTAATTAAGAGTGACCTATAAAAATTCGATAACTGTACCGACTGAAATAGGCCTCTAGCACTAATAAATACAAAAAGCACAGCTTAAGTATCGGAACCCTTTGGTGACTTTAAATATTTTAAGCCATTTTTGCGATGAACTGAATTCTCTATCTCAATTGTGCAAATAAAGATCTTGGCGAGAAACGTCCGAGCTACTTCGGTACCGAATTTCAAATTTTGCCAAAGGGATCCAATACTAAAGCTGTTCCATATCGAATCTGGGTTGAAAACGGAAAAAGGGTAAAATAAATTAGAAATATCAGACCTATATTTATAAATTTGATACCGAATGAAAGCGGCGATTTTGCTGAATACAGGGGTTCAAACAGTTTTTCGATGCGACAATTAGATTTTTATAAAATAACTAAAGTATGAAATTTAAGTGGCAACGGAAAAACGAATAAAGGGAAAAATAAATTAGAAATATCGGACCAATCGTTACAAATTCAGTACCAAATGAAAGAGGTGATTTTTCTGAATCCTGGGGTGTAAACAGTTTTTCGATACGACAATTAGATTTTTTAAAATTAACTAAAGTATGAAACTTAGATGGCAACACTTCATTTCAATCTTTTCATAATTTGTAGTGAAAATCACGCGAATACAAAAGTCTTTAACTTAAAAATTTATTTTTATGTTTCATTTTTCCATTCAAAGCATTTTAGTGAAAAGATATTTATGGCGCATGCGCAGGCGTTTTTTACCCACAATTTAAACACTAATCATAATTTTGAAAATTTCTATATATATAATTTCAAGTTGGGTGAAGACCTAAGTTTCTGCCAAGCGCCGTTGAATTCCGTCCAGCCGTTCTCGAGTGATGCCCGGACAAACGTGTTTTAGTCTTTTACCCCCTAGGGGGGAACGGGGGGGAATTTCCGAAAAGTTGATAAATATAATTTCAAGTTGGGTGAAGACCTAAATTCCTGCCAAGCGTCGTTAAATTCCGTCCAGCCGTTCTCAAGTGATGCCCGGACAAACGTGTTTTAGTCTTTTACCCCCCCAGGGGGTTAACGGGGGGGAATTTCTGAAAAGTTGATAGATATAATTTTAAGTTGGGTGAAGACCTAAATTCCTGCCAAGCGTCGTTGAATTCCGTCCAGCCGTTCTCGAGTGATGCCCGGACAAAAAAAGCGACATTCGGACACGATGACATACACACAGACACACACACACACACACACACACAGGCAAAATTTTCTGAAGTCATTTTCGGCTTTCATGGGGTGTGAAACGTGAAGATATCGCAAAATTTTTCGATTCCGACAAATTTACAGACAAAACTCTGATTTTATTAATATAGATAACGATTAATACAGTGACAAATATTATGATCTTTAGTTTTTATCATGGGTGATAATAAAACACAAGAAAAGAAAGCAACCAGAAAAAGCATTTCACTGGAAACTAAAATGCAAGTGATTAGAAGATTAGATTCTGGTGAACGTCAATCTCAAATCAGTGCTGCATTGTATTTGGCAACTTCAACAATAAGGACAATTCTTAAGAATAAAGAAAAAATACTGTCATCGGCAACTGCAACTACGTCAAGCTCTGCAACTAGAATTACCCGTTCTAGAAATAACATTATATAGGAAATGGAAAAACGACTGTCTATATGGATTGACGACGAAATTGAACGCAATATTCCATTAAGCCAATCTATCATAATGGAAAAAGCTAGAAGAATTTTTAATTACATTCAGGCTGAGGCAAGTCACCCAAGTGAAACTTTCGTTGCTAGTCGAGGATGGTTTAATAGATTTAAACATCGAAATAATCTTCACAACATAAAGATTACAGGAGAAGCAGCAAGTGGTGATACGAAAGCGGCGGCTGAATTCCCAGCGACATTAAAAACAATAATTGAACAAGGAAACTATCCTCCAGAATTGGTTTTTAATGTTGATGAAACAGGCCTGTTTTGGAAAAGAATGCCAAAACGAACATTTCTATCCCGTGAAGAGAAACGAGCATCAGGATTTAAAGCTGCAAAAGATCGCTTAACACTTCTACTGGGTGGTACGCAAGCGGAGATTTCAAATTAAAACCACTACTAGTTTACCACTCAAAAAACCCATGAGTGATGAAAGGCATATCTAAATCAACTTTACCTGTAATTTGGGAGTCTAATAAAAAATCATGGATAACTATGAAAATTTTCCAGGATTGGTTCACTGAACATTTCTGCCCGTCTGTTAAACGTTATTGCGAAATTAAAAAACTTGAACAAAGAGCACTATTAATTGATAATGCTCCAAGCCACCCAACAAATTTATCAGACTTACCAACATGCGTTCCAGTCGAAGTGGTTTTCTTGCATCCTAACACAGCTTCCTTAATCCAACCAATGGACCAAGGAGTTATATCCAATTTTAAGGCTTATTACTTGCGGCGAACATTTAAGCAGATGTTTGAAAAAACAGACGGAGAAGAGAAGCAATCAATAAGAGAATTTTGGAAAAACTACAATATCATGAATGCTGTAGAAAACATAAACCTTTCTTGGAATGAGATAACAGAAAGTTCTTTGAAAGGAGTATGGAAGAAGATTTGGCCAGATTTAAGTAAGAGCGAAGACATTGGACACTCTGTCGATATGGATGAAATAGTGAAATTAGCGAAACAAAACCGGTTTAGATGAGGTAAATGTGGAAGACGTCGAAGAAATAGTTCAAGAAACAGCAACTAGTCTTTCTAATGATGAGCTCAAGGAATTAACTGAGCAAGAAGAAAACAAAAATATTGATAGTAGTAGTAGTGATTTCGAAGAAGAGCAAAAAGAACTTTCGATGGCGTTTGTAAAAAGGAGTTTGACCACTATAACTGAAATTATGGACCAATTTGTTGAAAATGATCCAAATTTTGACAGGAGTTCAAAAGCAAGACGGGGTGTTATAGATGCTTTATCCACTTATCAACAACTTCTAACAGAATGCAAAAGAAAAAAGCAAACTACATTAGATGCCTTCTTGACAAAAAGGCAGAAAATTGGAAACACAGAATAGACTGAATGATCTGACTGACTTAGAATTTTATTTGTTTTTATAAGTACGTATATTCGTTTATATTGTTTTTATTTTTGTAAGAAATAAACGTTTGGTTTTATTTTTATTAAAAAATACACTATTAAATTTAATACCTAACCAATTTTCTATCCATCTTCCCCTAACTCCATTATTTACATGTTAAGATAGCCTCGTTTAGCGCTTTTTAGCATTACGCTCTACTTTGATGGAACGTATCCCCCGCGTTAAGCGGGGTCTTCCTGTACTTATATTATATAAAATATCAAATTTATTTGTTAAAAAAAATGTTAAAACAGGATATGCATGCTGCTTAAAGTAGATTCCATATGGAAAATTTGTTAAGTAACACAAATGTCTGAATTTCTAAGTGTCTGAAATTTGTAATGTCTGAATTTTTAAGTGCCTAAATTGTAAAATGTCTGAAATTTTATGTGGCTAAACTGTAATATGTCTTAATTTCAGACATCAATCTTATTCAGACACTTAGCTCATTTATAAAAAAGACTTACGTGTCTTAATTTAAGACAGCACATGCATCTGAAATTTTGCATGCGTAAGTGTTAAAGGCATTTATGAGTCTGAATTGGCATTTCAGACACATTTCTGACTGAATTTAACTCTTCTATTTACAGTGTGCTGCCATGTTAAAAATTTAGAAAAACCGGGATAGCACCGCTGCCTGTTAGGCGATTTTCACCAAAAGTTTACAGTCATTAATATATGTCTAGGTAGAAAACTACATATTAATTTGTAAGAAATTCCATGCGGGATACAGTTACCACAAGATTTCGTCACACTCAAAATTTTTTCTAAAAATGGTTAAATCGTGTTCCAAGTGGTCTCAAAACGTGTAAATGGATCGAAAACCAGAAGTCAAAAAATTTTACTTATTTTCTTTTATTGATTATAGAATAAAACTATTATTGGGCGTCATGGTCATTCAAACCCACATGCGAATCAATGAGTAAATTTGTAACAATAATGAGTATTTTAAAATTTCATCTTCTTTTTCGCGTCCAGAAAATTCATGACCATTAACCCTACAAGGCACCCAGTTCCATATGTGGAACACCGACTTTAAGACTTTAATCGTTCCTATAGCTATAAAATTATTGGTATCGACATCTCTTGACATCTTGATAGAAGCTACTGACATTTAGCAATGTAGTAATACGAATCTTTACCTAAAGATGTCGTTCGTGTTTTTGTTATAGTGCACTCAGTGTGAAATTTGAATGAAAGTGATACGTTAGTCGTTTGTCTGAATTCAAAAATAAAAAAAGAATAGTTATTGAACAGTTTTGACTCGGAAAAAAAAAAAAAAAAAATACTGTGTGTTATAACGAAGTGTATATTTTGCAGAGGTAAGTTTTTTACTTTCTCTTACCCATAAGGTAGAGAAAGTATTGTTTTTGGGTCAAATTTTCGAACGCGAGATTTTGTTATATTTACACGTTTTGAGGTCCCCTGAATACGAAAATCATGTTTTTAGCAAATGGTCTGTGTGTGTGTCTGTGTGTCTGTCTGTTATCAGCATATCTCAAAAACAAATTATGGCAGAAAGTTCAAACTGGGTATTCTAAATGTGTATCATATAGGGATGCTACAGTAAGCTTTTCGTAAAGATCAAGCAAATGGTTCGTGTACAGGGACAATCAAGAGAATTCTAATACATTACGTCTATGGGGGAAAATTGCAGGTAAGTAGAGTTTAACGTCTATAGACTGCACTAAACCAAATGAAACGAATATATATATTTTGTAATAGAGATAGTCAACTGGGAAAAAAATTTTGTGTATGTAGGAGCCTCGCCTCCCCCCTCGAGGGAGGTAAATTTTCATGATGGGTATCTTTCAAAAGAGCTCGCCAATACCTTAAAAACGAATGGTTGAACCATCGATCTGCGATAATTTAAAACAAAGTTATCGATTGTTTTCACTTTTAACGAAAAAAAAAAAAAAAAACTTTGTAATTTTTTTTTTTTTTTTAATATTGAGAATAAAATGGACTTTTTTTGGATATTTAGTGTCATACTACTTCTCTAATATGGAAATCGTCTGCATTATTATAAAAGATAATTTTTTAAAATAATTTTAATAAATTATTTTTAAAAAACAGGATTATGTTTTAATAACCGAATTAAATTATATATAAATGTAGGTTTGGTAATGAAACGGGTGTTGAGGGCGGCGGTAGCCCCCCTCACACAGAATTAATTATCATACAAAACTCTTCCGAAGCCTAATTTGAATTGTTTAACATAGGTTTACATAACATCTTTATCTTACCTTTTAATCTTCAACCTGTATTTATAGTATTAAATTTCAGGGTAAGAGAAAGTCGTGTGAGTGACACACCAGATTATTATTTTTTATATTACTAGGGGGCTCTGCCCCCTGCTCGCTCCGCTCACCAACCCCCGAGGAAGGCTTCGCCTCCCCCTCCCCCCGACTCACTTCGCTCATTAATCCCTGCGGGATTCTACCCGACTATTCGCAACTTTGCCTTTCATTGAATTGGAATATTAATAATACATAACACAAGGGAAAAAATGAATAATATTATAGAAATCCACCATATTTGGTATCGCATTGAAATACACAATATTTAATATTATATCGTTTATAATATGTCAAAAATCTGTTATAATGTTCGACAATTTAATAACAATTTGCCATTATTTTGAGAGAGAACATAAAATAAACAACCATAGCACTAATTATTTAGAACAGAGAGAAATTCTTGACATCTAAATCATTTAGCGTTACAACTTAAGTATATGATCGACTTGTTAAATTTTTGTCACTGTTTGACGATAAATTTTTTGGTTGTTATTGCTTGATTAAAGATATTATGAACTTATTTTTTCTAATGCCTATATTTTTTTTACTATTGAATTTTTTTTAGTTAATTTAGGACAGTATGTAATACTCTGCATTTATTTCCAGCATACAGCAAGGTTTAAAATGGTGCTTTCAACACTAAAGATGCGACTTTTTAAAGTGCATTTTTTCTAGAATATGATTTAGTCAGGTTGAAGATAAATATCTTATGCGATTATTGCAATTATTTTAAAAATTTCATTAGTAATAGTAGTACGACAGGACAATTTCTTTCAGATAGCGATTTTGCATTGTCGCCACTTATTGTATTACACCATGAATTTGCCAAGATGCCTGTCAATATCTGATTTTACCATTTAATTTCTTAAACTGTATTAAGTACTAAGGAACAACTTTAGTATATCCCCACAACGATATTTGGCGAATTTTTGTTGGCGATTATGGCTAAATCATAAATGATACAATCATAATCTAAATCATAAAACATAAAATCATAAATCCAAAATAAACAACATATAGGCTGCCATATTATATCGCAAACAGTCCAGAACGACATCGTTATCGTTCAAAACGATGCCAAAGAAAAATCGCCAAATTCAGCTGTAGGGATATACTAAAGTTATATCAATACTAAGTTAAATCGGGGAAAAAAAAAAAAAAGTATCACGTTTTTCGAAATCTACTGATAAGTGAAAAATTCATCCTTGATTGTATTGTAAAAACGAATTGCCAGTTTGAAGTATTCGAGATAGACCATCACCATTCATAAATTGGATGGCTTTTGAATATTTGTTGACAATATTTTCTGAATAAGTGTTGATGATGGCTCCTGAATACTTGTTGGCGATATCTGCTGAATAATTATTATTGTTAGCGATATCTACTGGATATATATTGATCATGACATCTAAATAGTTGTTGGGAAAATCTCCTGAACTTGTGTTTATTTTGGTCTGAATATTTGTTGGCTACATCTTTCGGCTATGTACTGATTACACCTTGATTTTTTTTACGTATATATTATGTAATATTAAATTTAGAAAATAAAAAATGAGCGTGGAGAAGGAAATTTAATGATATTGGATAATTTAATTTAATTTATAAAGACATCAATGGTACAGGAAAAACTACTTCAGCCATTTTCTTTCTAATAATGAACAGAACGAAAAACTGATATTTTACCTGGAGATATTTTGTATATTTAGACCAAATGAAAAAATTTCTTCTTTTTTTCCCTCGTGAATTTAGTTGAAAAATATTTAAAATGAAATTGAAAAAAGTCATTCTAAAACAATGGTACAGTTTAACCTCTTGGCGAAATTTTAAATTTGGCACCGAAGTAGCTTAGACTTTTCTCGCGAAAATCTTGACATGCATAATTGCTATAGATAATTTAAGTCATCGTCAAAATAAATGAAAAATTTAAAATCAGCCAATGAGGTCCTGTATTAGCTGTAACTACAATATTTTAGCAATGCAGTTACTACATTCCTTTATACAGAAAAAAAAAAAAGTCGTATTAAATTCTGTTTTCTGCAAAGTTTTATATCAATGCTTAAAAAACAAAAATAGGTTGCGGATTTTATTATTATTATTATTATTGCACCATTTTATAATTTATCTCTATAGGAAGGCATGGCTAGAGTTAAAATGGCTATTGTGGTTGCGTAAATGAATTCCTTGGCGAAAAACGTACGAGCTTCATTTCTGAATTTTAAAAATCGCTAAATTGGTCATAGTAAAGATCTATCCTATTAAATAGGGATGAAACGGATAGTGATTTTGCCGGATACCGGATATCGGATATCCGGAGCTCTTCTGCCTGCCGGATACGGATATCCGGACCGGATATCCGTCGGATATCCGGCATTAGTTTTGTTTTTTGTTGTGTTGTATATTTCTTTTCTTTTTCTTTATTTTAAAACAATAAAATATAAACATATTTCATATACTATTCTTTTAAAAACATTTTAAATATAATTTATTTAAACATATTTATTTCATATTCTATTTATTTGTGCAATATTGCCATGAAGAATAAAATTTTAAGCCTAACATACTCATTCCTACACTTGCAATTTTTGGTGAAAAGCACTATCACAAAAAGATAGGTTTTGTTCAGAATTATAAAATTAAAACTTATTATTTACATATTTTTTACAATACTATTATTAAAAAAATGAAATAAAATATTTTACTAATATAATCACAGTTGAACGGTTTTTTTCATATGAAAACTAATATGTTGTGGCCATCACAAAACTTTCTTCTACATAATTCTATATAACAGCGCCACTTACGGTTTAAATCGTATAAAAGTTTAACCATAGCTTCTCACAATAAATATTTTACAAAAGGAGTTTATGCAATTTTAATCAACAGATGCTGAGATATACGCTTGTGAAAAATCCTAATAGAAGCTCCACCTGTCGCCTGATACACACATAAATAAGGTCAACATTTGCTTTCATAATGGTTGTCTTATATATCAAGTTTCATGCACATGTGTCATAGAAGTTAGGATTAACTTAGCCTATTCATTGGGTAAATTGTAGTGCAGTATTGCCACCTGTTGGCTGATATACACCTAAAATAAATCGCAATAGTGTTTCACAATGGCTGGTTCTCTCACATACCAAATTCTATGCAATTGTACACAATAGAATAAGAGATATAGCCTTCCTCTTTTGGGGGGAAATTTCTGTATTGCAGAGCCACCTACTGGCCAAATGCACACAAACTGAACAAGCATAATTTCTCATAATGCCTTTCCAACATGAAGTGTTGTATAGTTACATGAAATAGAACCTAAAATATAGCCTTCCCTAAATTGCTTAAAGCACTGTATAACTGCACCACCTGTAGAGCGATTGGCACCAAAATTTGATAGGCACTAATATATGCCAAGTTACATGTACATATATATTTATATGAAATTCTGTGCAGTAGTTGGAGATATAGCCTTCCTCTAAGTTGCAGAAATCGCAGTATGGCAGCACCACCTGTTGAGCCATATGCACCAAAAGTTGGTAGGTACTGATTTATCTCATGGTGCAACTATACATAAATTTATATGTAATTGTAGTACGCAGTAGTTACGGGGGTACAGTTGAACAGAATTTTTGTCAAACACACACAGACATTTTTTTAAAATTGGTCAAACCAGGTTCTGGACTTTTTAAAATGTGTAAATCCATCAAAAACCAGAAGTTGAAAATTTTTATGAATCCAGTACTTTCTTTTGAGACATTTATAAGAAAACATAAAAGAAAGAAGGAAGAAAAAAAATAAATAAACTAAAAGCTTCAAACTAGTATGGTATGGCCATCACAAAACTTTCTTCTATATCTCTCATATAACAACGCTACATGCTGTTTAACATGCAGAAGAAACATAATCATAGTTGCTTACAATAAAGATTTTAGATAACTTTTATTCTCATATTATTTTTATCTTATTTATCTCTTAAATTTTATAGATGTTGAGATTTTGCCTTCCTATTCACAGAGTAAATTGCAACCTAATATAGCCACCTATCGACCAATATGCACCAAAATTGAATCAACATGATGTTTTATAAAAATGACCCTTTCCCTTACTAAATTTTTAGCAATTATACATGAATGAATCTGAGATATAACTTCCCCATTCACAGGAAAATTGCAGCATAGCAGCATCACCTATTGGCCGTTATGCACAAAAATTGAATGAACATGTTTCATAATAGCCCTCCCTGTGACACACTTAGTTTATTTTTTTAATTATACACAGTATAAGCTGAGATATAGTCTTCCTTTAAATGGGAGAAATCACAGTATAGCAGCGCCATCTGTTGAGACATTTGCACCAAAAGTTGATGGGCACTTTTTTTTTTTTTTTGGTAAGATGCAACTATGTATAAATTTATATGAAATTCTGTGCATTAACTCTTGAACTGCACAAAATTTTTGTCAGATAGACATTTTCCAAAAATGGTCAAATTGTGTTTTGGTTCCTTCAAAATGTGTAAATCTACCGAAAACTGGAAGTTCAAGAAAATTTTCACGAATCCAATACTTCCTTCTAGTTCTATTTAATATAGAAGAAAGTAATAATTCAAAATGAATTTATACTTTTTACTTATTTTATATTTTTATAATCTGTACAGATAAGAAAGAAAATTTTACATTAGTTATTAAAATTCTTTAAGTAAGTGAAGTTTTTCTGCAGTACAAAATCAAAAACTTTAAATAACTGAATTTTTTTTTTTTTTCTTATGAACAATATGAAAGTGAAAGTACAGACTTTCTGAAAATTTAAATATGTATTTTTATTTGAAGTAATTTTAATTTTTTGGGATATATCTATGCAACGCAACAGGGAATTCTAAATTCAAGTGCTTTAGTAAGATATTCCATTAAAAATGCAAATTTATATAAATTGGAGGGTTTTTAAAAAAATCCAAATCGAATAGATAATGGCGCAAGTAATGCCAGGTTTCTGCTAGTATAAATATATGGTTACAAAAACAACAGCTTTATTGTGTATGGAAAACTGGATTGTAAATAAACAGGTTCTAGTCAATAAATGCACATTATTTGACTCATTCTCGAAACAATCTAACAACTTTAACATCCAAGACTAACAATATTACTAAACAATCTAACAACATATTCGCAAAAGACATGAAAACAGAGTTGTATATACACTGCAACTGCAGAGAATAAATATCATTTGTTCAGGAACAACAATGAACAGCTCTTTTTATTGGTATGGGGAAGATTAGGGGGAATGTTATAGATCACTCTGGAAAAAAAAAACCTAGCTAACTCTGTACAAAATTAAAATAGGGCTTCTATATTTCTTAGACCTGAAGCTACTTTTGGCTAAATTTGTTTGCTAATGAGTCCAAAATCGATTTTCGCAGAAGCCAACTTAAAAAAAAAAAAAAATCCTTTACAAGCTACAACTGATCTAAAAAAAAATTAAAAAATTGTCGCAAAATTTTCATCTGATGGGAGTTTAAGCTTGAATTTTCTCTTTCGGATATCCGTCGGATATCCGGCTTGAAATTGCCGGATATCCGTATCCGGTGTGCTGATATCCGGTACCCCGCCGGATATTTAAAACCCAGCCGGATAGGCCGGATACCGGATAGTTACCGGATATCCGTTTCATCCCTACTATTAAATATGTTTTGAGTTAAAAAACTAAATCTTTATATAATCTAATATAAATTTTTATCTCATAAATTCCATTTTAAAAATGTCTGCGCTTAATCTCTAACTCTATATCAATAATTGTTTAACATAATCATGGTATTCATTACTAAATCTTTTTCGCCTAACGTTAAAATTAAGAAACAACTTCAGTATATCCCCACAACGATATTTGGCGATTTTTTGTTGGCGATTGTGGTTAAATCATAAATCTAAAAATCATAAATCATAATCTAAATAATAAAATCATAATCTAAATCATAAATCATAAATGATAAAATCATAATCTAAATCATAAAACATAAAATCATAAATCCAAAATAAACAACATATAGGCTGCCATATTTTATCGCAAACAGTCGAGAACGACATCGTTATCGTTCAAAACGGCGCCAAAGAAAAATCGCCAAATTCAGCTTTGGGGATATACTGAAGTTATACCATAATATAAACTAAAATAAAAATATAAACTAATTTTCGTTTCATCTTTATTAAATTTTCCATAATATTTTTTAAATCGGTTATTTTTAAATGTTTTGCTATTCTAAATATTTTTTTCTTCTCTCGAGCATCTCTCAAAGATTCCAATTTTTCTTATTTACACCATTGATCACATTTTAATTTTCCTGAGGAAAGTGACGTCAGAGACACAGAAAAAAACGTCATAAGAGAAACTTTTCCCTCCGGTGGCAAATAGAATACCTTTATAAATCCGCGTTTTTACTTAATAACTTCGTTAATTAAAATGGTAGAAATATGTAAGCAGCTGAAATGCCTTCTTTGTAGCAGTCGGAATACACTGATATATCTCATGACGCGGAGAACCCTGCCCTCCACGAGAAGTTGCTGTCGCAGACAAAAAAAATTGACGCCAGCGACAGTTACTTTTTTTTTAATATATAGAGACAATCCGCGATTGTAATGAAATGCTCGCCCTCTGGTGGGCTAAGGTGAAATTACAATTAACATGCTTTAATTCGGCTTTCAAAAAGCCGCCATTGCTTGCCGATGTTTAGTTTCACATATACACTAAGCGACAAAAAAAAAGCCGCACTTGGATGTTTTCCTTTTCGCCTTCTACGACCGCCAATTTTATCGTTTAAAAAGCAAATTTTCGAGCAGATTTTACTATGTTATCCTCCACATACACTTTAGCTTTGAGTCTAGTGTTAAAAACAAAATGCAATTGTCAAGAAAATTGTAATTTTAAAATTTATTTCAAAAATGGTAAGAATAAGGCAGTTAACGATGCTACAAAAAGTATTAATTTTTGAATGAAAATCAAAAAAATATTTTAATACGTGAGATGGCAAAAAAATTAAATGTTAACGAAATATTGGTAAAATGAATTTTAGCAAAATATAAATTTTTTGGCCGTTTAAACTGGGAATTTGACTTCAGGCGGTTGTGTTGCTCATCCAAGCAAGGTAACCGCAAGTTAAAAAGGGAATGTTTAAAAAATCGATTTGTATCATGTTCAGAACTTAAAAAATATTTTTTAAAAGTATATAGTAAATTACTTTCTTCAAAAACAATGCGGGAACAATTAAACAAAGCGGGTTAAAGAACAGAAGATCTGCGAAAAAAGCCATTATTAAGGAAAAGAATGAGAAAAAACAATACTTTAGTTGACCAAAATTTAAAAACATTATCAGTTAATTATTAGGCTGAACTTGTTTTCTCTGAGGAATCAAGTTTTCTTTATTTCGATCAGTTGAAAAAAGCTAGAATGAAGACGAAAATGTGACCGACTTAATGAAAATTGCACTTTTAAAACAGTGACACATTCTCCGTACATTATGGTACGGAGGTGCATAACTTTTCAAACACTCGGGGAAAATTTTATGCTCAAGGGATCAAATAACTCGATATAAAACACAATCTGCATAAAAGTGGTGCCTGACCGACTATTTTGAGGTATCTTAGACATTTCCATAAACAGCATTTGAAGATAATAAGGCACCTTACTACACGGCGTCTGTGGGAATTTCATTCACTTCAAATTGTCAAAATTTCTTATACATTCCCATGAGAACCTATAATTCTGTAAGTAATCATACCTTTTTTCACTTTAAGTTAAATAGCACAAAGGATATAGTAGAATTTCTTCTTTACCAGTCATGGAAATGGTCAAAATCACGATCCGCTCGAAAATGTTTCGTCTATAAAAAGGCGGGGGAGAGGGGAGAGGATTCGAAATTTGCAGCCTATAACTCTGCCAGAACTAGAAAAAAATATTTGTGATATTTGGCACATTGAAATTTCTGAGATTTATATTAAAACACTGTATAAAACTATGCCATTGCGCATTAATCCAGTAATTCCATATAAAGATGGAATTAACCCAATGCAGAATACATATTTTTAACAAAAAATTGCTTAGATCTAACAAATAAATAGTTTTATTTCATATATTAAAATATAACTTGTTTATTTCATATAATAAATCATAATAGAATGCAAAGTGTATAGCTATTGCATTATGTTCAAAAAGAAAGTTTCATGCAGATTTTTAAAAAGTACTTCGTAAAGTGCAATAAAGCGAATTATTAAATCGTAAATATACATGGGGTATCATTTCATACCTTTGGTATTATGCAAAAAAGACAGTTTTGTTTGTTTTAAACATTAATTTTAAAGTTATTACAAATAAAAAAGGTATAAGTCATTTTTTCTGCAGTGCGGCTTTTTTTTTTTTTGTCGCTTAGTGTATTTATTGAATAAAAATGAATAAATCCGGTAAAAAAGATAACACTTACTGTTGTATGCCACAGTGTAACTCCAAAGGATCAAGAAATCCAGAATTAAGCTTCCATTTATTTCCAAATGACAAATTTAAAAGTTCAGTTGCTTCGAATAATGGAAGTAAATAATTAATCAGATGATTTGAAACTAATATTTGTTCAACTTCAGTTAAAAATCTACTTCCGATCGAACTTTGAATAAACTGAAATATTTTTTCCCAAAAGCAATCAATTTTCCATGATGTAATGGCGGAGAAATTATAGTACGAATATTAAATAAAATAATAAAAAGAACAACAATAAATACACGTGGCTATTATATTTACTAACAACAAGAGCTGAAAAAGCGCCATCTATCTATCATTACAAACGCGGATAGTAAACGTATTAGTAAATCATATATTTATGCATGTTCCACATACAGTACGTTGAGCTAAAAAGTTGATTTTTCCGTAAAATATGGTTTTATTTTTATTTTTGTAAGTTTTCCCTATCTTTTGATCACTAATTACAACCTATATATTTCTGTCGCTCACTAAAAAAATTGAGCCTTGTAGGGTTAAATCAATTTTCTGAATGGGAAAACGGGATTTTAAACAATGTATTATGTAATGAATAATATTGGGGCGAATTTCTCGCATTATGCATGAGTTATGGTTAATAAGGGGTTTGAATAACCTTGACACTTACTGGAAGAACTTTAAAATGCTAAAAATGATCGTAGAGCGATCCCCCCCCCCCAAAAAAAAAAAAAAAAACTCAAATCCTCGGCAGAAAGTTCATCTTAAATCTAATGCATGTTAACGTTGTGTGACCTCGTCATAAAGCATCTGTAAAACTTCTGTAAACTTTTAATGAGCTGTAGAATAAACTGCCCCCTCCTCCAATTATTTACTTCTATTACCCGACCATACTCCCATAGGATGGAAGTATTGTTTTCAATCAAAAATTTCGACATGTTTTTGAAGATCTGCTGAGTTCATTGCCTCCCCTCCTCCCAGGCCCTGATAACCCAATAGGCATAAGAAGCATGTGCTTCCCCTGGGAAATTTTGAAAAGGCCCCAAATTAAGCAAAAAAATGGGCCCCGAATTGTAAGCTTGTGGTCTAAAAGTATTGTCTAATTGTAAAACGTCACAGTCCTACCTGACTGCACAATTATCATTTCTAGATTATATAGGATATATGCTAATAAAGCTTTTGGACATTTATTTATAATGGAATAATTTCATATATTGTGGTGAATATAGGCTTTCACCAGTTTATATCTTGGAACAGAAATCAAGTGAATTTGCTTATCTATATTTTAAGCGAATTTACTTGCCCTGAATTCCAGGTAACTATAAAATTTAATGAAAAATTTATAAATTTTTCAAGATGTTTGTACGAGTCTTTATAAACATAGAAGTCAGTGGGGGCCCCCAAATGGATTTGTGCTTCCCCTCAATTGTAAGGTTAATCGGTCCCTGCCTCCTCCGACCCGCAAAGTTTCAATAGGGGTATATTTCAAAAGAACTTGTCAGTACCTTTAAAAAAGAAATGGTTGAACTATCGATCTGTGATAACTTAAAATGAAGTTATCGATGTGTATACATATGTATTTCATTTTGAACAAGAAAAAAAAAAATCATTTCGTGGAACGTAAAATTGACCATCTTTCTTAATATATATAAATCTCGTGTCACAATGTTTGTCCTCAATGGACTCCTAAACCACTTAACCGATTATAATAAAATTCGCACACCATGTGCAGTTCGATCCAACTTGAGAGATAGGATAGTTTAAATCTCAAATTATAGTCGCAATTTTAATTTATTGCTAATTATTTGTCTGTTATTATTTGACAGTCACAATTATCTGTTAACTCCAAATGATTCTAACAGATGTCGATACCTTTCGACTGGGTTGAAATGAAAGCTGAAATATATTTGGTGCTGCCATCTACACAAAGAATCTTCAACTTTTTAACCTATTAATAAATTTCGTATAATTCAATTATTTCCACTTTTTAAATTTTTGGAGTGTAAATTGAATTCATATTATAATGAAGATAATACAGTGAAATTAATCCTGTTTTTTACTTATTTGTGCTTCATTGATCAAAACTTTATAATTTAATCTGTATATATATATAAATTACGTGTCACGATGTTTGTCCGGGGTAAACTCCTAAACTAAGGAACTGATTTTGATGAAATTTTGCACACTGTGTGCAGTTTGATCCAACTTGAGAGATAGGATAGTTTTTATCTCAATTTATTGTCACAATATTGTTTTATTGCAATTATTTGTTAATTATAGACCTTTATTAAAGTTGCTCCAAAATATCTGTGAGTTCCATTAATTTAATTGTTGCCAAAAAAAAAAAAAAATACGAGTTCATTTTCTTTCGACATAAAAATAAATACATTTAATCAAACGTGAACGTTAAAAAATTATAAAAAGTTAAATTATGCATCTCACGAAAATTGACGTCATAATCAATTTAAAGATTTTATACACATTGATAAAGTGCTAATGTAGTTCTATCATAGATATAGTAATATATATAGATCTCTCATCCCCATGTTATCGTAGAAAGATTTTTGATGCCGAAAAAAGATAAAAAATAAAAGCTTTGGAAACAGCCATTAAGTGGTATTGAAAAAAAAAAAAAAAAAAAAAAAAATATGAAAGAAAGAAATATGAATTTGAAACTGTATCTGGAGTCTTCCATTCCCCTTTAGCAAATAAATTATTCATAAATTTTATTTGCTAAAATATTAGTATGTATTCCCGTGTGTATTCACTCGGGGAAAGACGGCCATATTTTGGTAAAAACGTCGTCTTTTCCCAAATGAAAAGGAATAACTTTTTTCTCCCCAATGATCACTCTATTCTATATATGCTATACTATATCTATGAGTTCTATACGCAAGCGAAGTGTGACTCACTGACCGTCTGTGCAGCCAAGAAAAAGATTTCCTATGTTAATTGCCCACTGGATTTTTTGTAAGAAATTATTAAAAATCGAGGAAATTTATTTCCCGATTTTAATCCTTATATTTGGGTATAGATATGTATTAGTTATCGCGGGTGTTAGATTGAATTATTTTGCTGTCAAATTGACAAAATTTTAATTTTAAATTTTTAAACTCTGTCGCCCTTGGCTTTTTTTATTATTATTATTATTATTTGGCGATCAAAAGCGTAACACGAAAATATACATGCCAGATGTATGCATTGTACGAAATGTAATATGTATTATTCATTGTACGTATGTATGACATGTAATATGTATTGTACGAAATATTGTTTCATATTATTCATTACTCTTTTAATATAAGTTGTTAAAATAACCATGATTTTTGAAAGGAATTAAATATTTTCGCCAGATAATTTGGCGATATTCTTTTTTTTTCGCCAAGGATGACAGAAATGAAATCTATTCCGCTGCAAACTATTAGTATCTTACATCAGATATTTTATTTAGACATTTGAAAACAAATTTGACTTCAAACTATGATAGAATATTTATCATTTTCCTTTTAATTTGTATATTATTAGTATATTAAAATTTAAAAGCATGGTATATAAAAAGGTTTTTTTTTTTTTTTTTTTTTTTTTAAATCTTATAATTATTCTTATCTTAATCCACAATGTTTCCCATCTTTATTGACTTGAATTTACTATTAAAATTTTAACATACTCAAAAACTTCTCATCACTTCGTTAAAATACACTAAACTTTTCCAAAATCTTTTTGTATTTAAAATGATACATGTATTTACTTTAAATGTCCAATATTTCATAAGATTTCCAATTTTAAAGTTTTAAAATATTTATCAAGTTTACTTATTTTTCTGGTTTAGCCTTATTGTTTTCCCTTTTATAACTACAGCTGTTGCCCTCTTTAAAATATTTAAAATGATGAGGTCATTTAATAGTAAAATTATCCATTATAGCATATATTATATTTCACTCCTCCATAAAAATTGATTTTAAAATCGTCTGTTTCTTTTATACTTTTATTTTAATAGAATTTTAATAGAATTTAATTTATATATTAGTCATTTTAGCAATTTTATCCAAAGTAGCATTAGAAATAATATATATCACTTCTCCATTAAAATTTATAGGACCCTACAATAAAATTAATTTGTGCTTAATATCAACACTACGAAAATTTTTATCAATCGCTTCCAAATTTTGACCTAAGTTTCAAATCTCAACCCTGTGGGTTTTTACATCGGCTACAACGTTTTCGTCTTTGTTCGTAAATAATAATTTAACTGTACTAAATAGTTTACAGCCGTATAATTCAACGTATAACTTAGTCACAGCAACGCGTGGCCGGGTCTGCTAGTCTTTGTATATTTAGCGTTATACTTTTCTGGTATGAAAATTGTCTGTATTCATCATGGAGTCTGTTAATCGGTTAATTTCAAACTATATTTACTATAACGCTCAAGAATTTAAAATTTACGATTAAAATTGAGAGTAATACGTTACAGCTTCCTATGACTTTTTATCTGGGTCTACGTCAAAACATCGCTTGTCAAAACGTCGCCATGACAATAACATCTCCCGCATAAAACGTAGCGAAGCAAACAATTTTATACTGATTTGACTTGACATTGGAATAGAATTTTCTAAACTTTTTTTTTTCTCTCCCAACATGGATCTAAAGGTTGAAAAGTAATGTGTGATGATTTGAAGTCATGCCAAAACTATTTCCAACACATTTTTCATTGGTTTCTTCTGTACGCTATAAAAGAAAATATTGGATTTGTGAAAATTTTAGGTGTTCGTTTTTCAATGGATTTATACGTTTTTAGATATCTGGAACATGTTTTAACCATTTAAAAAAATGTGTGTGTGTGTGTTACCAAAATATTTTAGACGCTGTATCGTACGAACCAGTGGACGGAATTTAAGTAAGCTTGATATTTAGTAAAACCCTCGTCTTAAACTGATGCTGATTAGCTTTTAGGGTATATCGTCGAAAAGGTGGCGCTGTTAAGTTATGATTTCTTTAGTTTAAAAAAAGGAATATTTCAGCTTATATAGCATATAAATTTGAAATGTAGGATGGATGTTGTGTAAAACTATGCAAATTAAATTTGAATACATACTGGCCAATAACTGCGTTTCTATGTTGTAACTTAATATCTTTTACGAGAAGGCAGTATCTAAACTTCTATGATATATAAATGCACCAAACTTGGTATGTGAGATCTGAGATGTACATGCAAAACTAAACTGATTGAATTTGGGTGCACATCGGTCTTCAGAGGGCGCTGGTATGCTGCATTATTTTCTATTCAATTATATTTTATGTTATATAAAAGGAGAAAACTTGGTATATATATATTACGAAAAATTACGCTGATTGAATTTGGGTGCATGTCGGCTGAAAGGTGGCGCTGCTGTTACTTTTCTCTGTATTAACATTTTGTCTATGAAATTTGGTGCAATTTTTACAGACAGCTGCTGAGTTACAACCATTTGGAAATTTGCAGAAATTAAAGACATCACCACCTGTCGGGCGATATATACCCAAAATGAATAGGCAAATTTAAATAATTTATGTATCACATACCAATTTCGTGCATTTATGTAATATAAAAACTGAGATATAGCCTTTCTGTAAACGAAATTAAATTGAAGTGTAGCGGCACCACCTGCAGCGATAAGGACTTAATCTGAATCAGCATAGTTTTTCGTATAATTCGCCTCACATAGAAACTTGATTTTTACAGTATTTGGTTATATCATAGAGATAGCCAGACTTAAAAATTTTTGAAAAAATGGGAACAATTCTATGCTATTTACAACGTTATTAATTATACCCCAATACCTTAAAGAATAAAATGTAATGTTTTATTCCAGACAAGATGTCTGTTATTGAAAGAGAATCGTCTGCGAGAGGGAATTGGCAAGAGGTACTGCATCATAACACCGCCGGAAAAACATAAAACGAAGTCAAATTTCATATTTTAATAATTTTTATAACTGTAATAAAAAATTCGAAAATCAAGCTCTGAAGTGCATCGTGAGGGGTCAACGCAGACCTCCGTGTGATTTTTTTTTTTTTTTTTTTTTTTTTTTTTTGCCGGAATCCATTTGTCTACAAAGCGACCGACTTACACACAAAAAATTACACTTTTTATTGTATGTAGAAATAAAACTTATTATTTGGCGATGTTTCTGTCAACGATGTTTTTGGCACGGCGATGTTTTGACGTCTATGTTTTGGCGCGCAATGTTTTTTCCGGCGATGTTATGACGCGGTACCTACCCCATCTACGAACTCGACCGAGATTTTTACTGTCCTGACAACATATCCCGAGCTGGTTAAATTTAAATAAAAATTACTCCAGTTATCGTGTTCACAACTTAACATGGGAAAAAGCGTTATATATATACATATAAACTTTTGAACGGAGGGTGGTTTAGGGTTCTAGGGGTGATTAGGGTCCAGGCAGCACCGTGGGGGAAAATGATCATCAATCACTATAGCCATCTCCTCTTGGTACGGAGTAGGGTTACCTTTTTTGCATTTGAGTAATTTTGTTAAAGATGGTTCCTCAAAAAAGAGGGCTCCATGGGATTTTCTAGAATGGAGAAAGGAAGATTGACAAGGGAGGATTAATTGATTTTTTTCCCCCAAGTATCCTGACAGATAAAGGAAGCTGATAATTTGCTGTTTTTTATTGAATACAGTTAGTGAATTGGTAAATAATTGCATGGAAAAAAATCTTTTAAAATTACTTTAACTACGGAATTAAACAAGACATATATCTGACTTTATTTGAGCAGTATTACGCAGAACATCTGTTTAGTAAAGGAGAAAAATAATTTTACAATTCAGGTTAAAAAAAAATCCCCCCCCCTCGCCCCCCATACATATATGATTTTTAATGATAATAATGAAAAGAATGAGAACGAAAACCAAACAGTTGATTACTTCACCACATAAACCCACAGAAGTCGATTAGGTAACTAGTTAACGTGAATAAGTTTGGTGTTTTAAATTTATTTGAATAGTTATGTTAACTTAAATGTATTAAAAAGTTAATAAAATTATTTTTATAATTTTAATACTTTTTAGGCTACAAAAAACGTAAACTTATAAAAGAAAGAAATTTAAAGGGAATTTAATATAAATGTGTTTTATTTATATATAAGCAATGTTTGTGCGTGTAGGTGTGTCTGTGGACAGCGAAGTGCAAGGATGGTACTCGGACAGTCAAGAGATTCAACAAGAATTCGCTTGAGGTTTCTTAGTGTATCTCGAAGCCCCCCCCCCCCCTTTTTTTTTTTTTTTGTTTTTTTTTTTTTTTTGTTTTTTGAGGAACAAAAGTAAATCTGCATTTGTTATTGTTGGAGGAGAAAAATAAACCTGCAACTTTATTATTATTATTATTAAAATGAAATTTAGAAAAATCATGCTTAAGAAATTGAACAGCTTTACAATTTTTATTAAAATCACACAATCAACTGATTGGAAGAAAATCATATTTATTGAAATTTCATTTTTCCGACTGAGTGAAAATAATGCCTGGACCGGGAGTCGAACCCCGGATAGCTATCCAGGCCGACAACCGGTCGGCATTACTCACTCAGACAACCTTTTAGGCAGAAACATCTGGTCTATCATGTAGATAGCTCGACAGAAAAAAGCCGCAGGTAAAGGAAAGCACCATTAAACAATGGGAGGAAGAAATAAAATTTTTATTAAAATCACACAATCAACTGATTGGAAGAAAATCATATTGAAATTTTATTTTTCCGACTGAGTGAAAATAATGCCTGGACCGGGAGTCGAACCCCGGATCTTTGATTAACCGGATTTCAAAGATCGGATTACAAAGATTTGAACCCCGGATCTTTAAGATCCGGGGTTCGACTCCCGGTCCAGGCATTATTTTCACTCAGTCGGAAAAATAAAATTTCAATAAATGTGAACAGCTTTAGTATAGAAAGAGTCTTATATTATGTGTGTTAAGCATTCTATCAATATTTACGAAACGTTAAAAACGCCGATGCAAAAAATTGTTAATTGCAGACAGCGGTTTCGGTAGCGTACAAAGTATCATCATTAGTGCAGAATGACAAAGTGCATTACTGATGACGGTACGCCTTGAGCTACCAAAACTGCAGTTGCAATTAACAATTTTTTACATTGTTGTTTTTAACGTTGTGTAAATATTGATATTTCTGTTCTGCGACAAGTGTAGTTATTTATTCTATATTAAGTATTATTATTATTATGTAAAGATGTTTTGAAAAAATTACATGAAGAGTTAACTTGCATGTATTTTTTATGACTTTAGAAAAAATGACGTCATTAGTGTAGTTAACTAAGAAATTTATTAGAAAATATTTATAATTAACATCTGAAAAATCATTGAAAATAAAGTTACATTTTCTAAAATAATGATGGCAATTTCTGATAAATTAAAATAAACAGAAAAATACGTCAAAGGCTCAAATTAAAAAAGAAATGGAAATTTCTGAAAATAAATAAACTTTATGACATAAATATGACTTAAAATTTATAAAAATTACAAAAAGCTATATATAGATTCTAATATTCATGTGCCAAAAATAAGTAAATTAATAAATAAAAAATATCGTTCTTTTCATGTCAATAATAATAATAATAATAATAACGTGCAAACTTTTGTTTTTAATAATTAAAATAAAATTTAGAAAAATCACTGTAAAGAAATGGAATTGCTTAGGTACAGAACGACTTGATGAAATTTGAAATTTAGCACCGAAGTAATTAGGACGTTTCTCGCGAAGATGTTTATTTACAATTGCAATAGCTGTTTTACTTCATCGCCAAAATGTGTGTGTGGGGGGGGGGGGAATATATATATATATATATATCTACAGTGTACCAAACTTATGAGATATTATGAAAAACTCTGCTCATTCAGTTTGAGTGCATCTCGGTGGTAGTTTAGCCAATGACCCCCTATCCCCTTTTTGCACGATGCAACTAAGCACTGTATTCCTACGCACACCAGGATTAATAGACTACCATTTCGAAAATAGTTTAATAAAACATCAATTTTTTTTTTTTTTTTTTTTTTGTCAAGTCATGAGAAAGAGGGCTTCTTTGGGAAGTTTTTTTTTTTTTTTTTTCATGTCTCTACGAGACTTCATTGATTTTCTATCATTTTTTTAAAGTCAAAATTTTAATTTTCTTAATTTTTGGCCTATTTTAAGCTAAAATTAAAAATATTTCTAAATGCTTTAAAAATAATACGGGAAAGAAAAGAAGTGGATACACTTCTGTTTTAACGATTGATAAAATTTTTAATCCGTTAATTAAGATATTTTTCTCTAAAAAAAGGAACGTAATTTTTTTTCCATTGGTTAACATGGGACAAATCGTAATGGCCGCCGTGGATGAAGAGTCACCTTAAATGGGAATAATTTGAGACTTTTTATGTTTTATGATCAATGTGGTACATCAGTGAGGCTTTTGATGATCTGCCCCTTTCAGAAATATTAGGAAGGACCAGAAACTGTTTTCTAATCTGAAGCAGTATGCATAAATATATCTGTTCAAAACTTATACTATTTTAAAATAGTAGTAATGCTTTCATATATCTGTTATGAAAAGGAATAGTTATATTGTGGTGGCATCTAAGAAATTCCTTAACGGCCCTCTTCACTTACCGTCGTCGGAAGCCCGAGCCAATGCTATTCTATGGGGAAATTTTCTTTACAAATAACTTATTAACTAACACATATTTTTAAATTCCGTTTTCACATTCAGAAAATTCCCAACTGTTAAATTGACGGACCTTTTTTAAAAATGTATTTTTATTTTATTTTTTTATTTAATATTTTATTTTGAAATTGCAAAATGGAAAAATTTCACATATTAAATATTCGTATTTTGCAACTTCAAAAAAAAAAAAAAAAAAAAAAAAAAAAAATAATAATAATAATAATTTTTTAAAAAAGGGTCCGTCAATTTAACAGCTGGGAATTTTCAGAATGTGAAAACAGAATTTAAAAATATGTATTAGTTAATAGGTTATTTGTAAAGAAAAATTTCCCATAGAACAACATTAGCTTCGGCTTCAAGCGGCGATGAGTGAAGCCTTAACTATAAATCGAGCACTACAGCAGTTTTTTTTTTTTTTTTTTTTTTTTTTAACACGCTTTTATTAGCTTCACTTGTGTGTATGTATGCATGTTTGTTTGTATGTTTGTAACCACTCTGGGAGCAAACAAAAAATTTATATTGTAAAAAAAAAAAAAAAAAAAAACTTTTCGTACGTGAACGCCGTGGCTGCGAGGTAAAGAGCCGCGCTACAAACCTAAAGGTCTAGCGTTCGAGCCCAGTCAGGGGAGATTTTTTAAAAATGGTTTTTGTTTAATTCTAAATTATTTTAATTAAATATTTAAATGTATGTAAATATTATGGTGTGTCACTCACACGATTTTCTCTTACCCTGCATTTTAATACTAAGATAGATATTTTGTGCTTTTTTAGTTCACATTTCTATAAAAGTGTGTTCTTTAATTTTTTAAAACTATAATATTATTTTATTATTTATGTATTTCTGATTTTCTTGTCTATTTTAGAAAGAAGATAGAAAATATTGGCACGATAACTCAGATGACACTCAAAGAAATTATTACGAATACAAAAACTGTAATTCAGGGCCTGGAGGCTTTAAAAAATGAACACAATTCTATTTTAAATGGTCTTCTCACATCTCTGAAAGCTGTTCAAGAAGAAAAACCAAATGACGCTAATGTTGTTGAAGAAAATACAACCATTATTAAAAAGACACTCGAATCTATCGAGTTAGGTTTGGGTGAAGCTCAGGTAAAATATTGTGCAGTAAATTCTAGTTTTTCAAATGTTATTTAAGAGTGATAATGATATTGCTATTTAATGTTTATCATCATGACGATTTCATATGAATCAAACTTAGCTCAAGAATTTGATTCTTTGCACAATCATTTTACACCCCCCCCCCCCCCCAAAAAAAAAAAAAAAAAAAAAAAACTTTTGAATAATTTTTAAAATATTTAATTTTAAAAAGATGAGAAAACTGGCAAGCTACGCCCGCTTCGCTGGTTACTATGTTTAAAGAATTGAATCGCACTTTTTTTTTTATCATTTAAAAAAAAAAAAAAAAAAAAAAAAAAAAAAATTGAAATTGCTCTAAACCTTGCTTCGGGTACTCGCTCACTAAGGCAGCTCTTTTCCCGCCCGCTCAGCGTCGGGTCCAGATTCTCATTACCTGCAGAAAGGTCTTTTCCGGGAATTTCAATAATTTGGGTATTTATCGACAACAGGTGGATCTGCTACTATTCAGGAACTAAGATTTTCAAGAGTAGCATCTATTAAATATTTTAGTTTTTGAACCATGTAGCCCTCACTCTTTACACTCTATTACCATATGATTACGACCAATATCTTTATATATATAAAAATTTCGTGTCACGATGTTTGTCCGCGACAAACTTCTAAACTAAGGAACCGATTTTAATGAAATTTTTCACACTGTGTGCAGTTTGATCCAACTTGAGAGATAAGATAGTTTTTATCTTAATTTATTATCACAATATTTTTTATTGCAAATTATTTTTTCAATATATGACAAAGATAGCTTTCAATAAGCCATTTAAACATTAGCTATAATTTAATTGTTGCGAAGGGGAAAAAAAAAAAACGTGAACATTAAAAAAATTATAAAAGTTAAATTAGGCATCTCACAAAAAATGACGTCATTACAACTTTAAAATTTTTCTACACGTTTATAAAATGCTAATGTAGTTCATGATGCTAATAGATGTTGTATTGAAATGATTAATATTTTATTTTATTTTTAAAACCAAAGTTTTTTTTTTCAATTATTATTAGTTTACTGAACTGAGTCCACGTGCTTAAATATTGCTTATATACATCTTATTTTTTATTTTATTTATAATTTAGTTGTTGCCAAAAATATTTACGAGTTATTATTATTTTTTTTTTCCATAGGAAAATACATTTACTTAAACGTGAAGAATAAAAAATTGTAAAAAAAACTAAATTATGCATCTTACAAAAATTGACGTCATTATCACTTTAAAAAGTTTTATACACATTGATAACATAATACGCAAGCACAGTGATGACGTCACTGGCCGTCCGTGGATGCAAGAAAAAGATTTCCTGTGTTAATCGCCCATTGGATTTTTTGTAAAAATAAATATTAAAAGTCGAGGAAAATTATTTCCCGATTTTAATCCACATATTTGGGTATAGATATGTATTCGTTATCGCGTACGAGCGTTAGATTAAGTTGTTTTTGCTGTAAAATTGATAAAATTTGGATTTGAAATTTCAAAACTATCGCAATAAATATTCAACTAATACACTAATTAAAAGGAAAACGATAAATATTTTATCATAATTTGAAGTCAAATTTGTTTTCAAATGCCTAAATAAAGTGTCCGATATAAGATACTAATAATGTTGCAGCTGAATAGATTTCATATGTCATCCTTGGCGGAAAAAAAAAATAAAAATAAATATCGCCAAATTATCTGGCGAACATATTTAATTCCTTTCAAAAATCATCTTTATTTTAACATCTTCTATTAAGAGAGTAATGAATAATATGAAACACTATTTCGTACAATACATATTACGAAAATATACATCTGGCATGTACATTTTCGTGTTGCGTTTTTGATAGCCAAATACAAAAAAAAAAAAAAAAAAAACGCCAAGGACGACAGAGTTTTGAAATTTAAAATTAAAATTTTGTCAATTTAAGACCAAGCTTATGACCATAAATAAGTCTCAAGGCCAAACGATGTCCATTTGCGGCTTAGACTTGGAAAATCTATGTTTTTCCCATGGACAATTATATGTTGCATGCTCAAGTGTGGGAAAACCATCGAATCTATTTGTGTTAACAAGAGACAGGTTAACCAAGAATATTGTCATCGATTAGCACTGAATTAAATTAAAACTGAAAATTTTTATAATTCAAAATGATGAATATAATTATTATAAATAATGAATAATCTACGCTACCTACCTCATTTGTAAAATTGTTTTATGTTATCATCTGAGAATTTTGTAAATTACACATTTATTACAAACTATGCTTAAATATATGGGATGAATGAAACATAAAATTCGAAATTTTATGCTTATTTGTGCTTAATATCAAATCTACGAAAACTTTTATCAATCGTTTTCAAATTTTGACCTAAGGTTCAAATTTCAATTCCGTGGGTTTTTACGTCGGCTACAACGTTTTCGTCTTTATTCGTAAATAATAATTTAACTGTATTGAATATAATTCTACAATATAATTCAACGTATAACTTAGCCACTGCAAAGCGTGTTCGGGTCTGCTAGTAATAAATAAAGGAAAATAGATTTACTTAAAGTTTAATAAGTTTAATCCTCCGCGTCATGAGAGGTATCAATGTATGCCAAATACTCCAAGAAAGACATTTCACTTATTTAGAAATTTCTATCATCTTAATTAAGGAAGTTAATAATTAAAAACATCGGGATAATAAAGGTATTATTCTGTTTGCTATCTTGAAAAAAGTTTCTCAAATCGTTGTTCTTTCAGAAGGTGTTTAATGGACAACAGGTGGTACTGCTATTATTCAAGAATTACTTTTTCACAGATGGTTGGTTATATCTCAGTACTTACTGAATATTTTAGTTTTGGCACCACGTTTTAGCGAGAAATAACGTGCTTAGGGAACCACGTTTGGGAAAAGTGAGATTTTTTAAAACTATCATTAAAGGGGAAATAACATCTTATTACAGCAAAGTATTCTGCGATTAAACTTTTTTTTTTTTTAACGTTTTGTCTGGTCAAGTATAGAGTAACAGTAATTTCACGCCAAATGTAGTATTACAATATTCTGTAAGCGGTATATCAACCCTATGAGAGTATAGGGTTGATACACCCAAGTTTGTAGTGGTTGCATATTGTTTCGCATTTTAAATATTTTATTTTGACTTACTTATGTAAATAAATATAAATACTAAACGTGGGTTTAAAATATTTATATGGCTGTTAAATCTTGGTGTGAAATTTAAACGTTTCAACTGAGAAAAAATTAGTATGGAACAAACAAGCATCAGTAAAATGCTTGACTAAATGTACAGTCTTTAAAAAATCCAAATTATAACTATATGTTCTCCCCCCCCCCCTCTCTCTCTTTCTTTCTTTCTTTTTTTGTGGAAGGGGGGGGGGGCGGAGAGCATAAAAATAAACATTTATTTACACGTGAATGGTAAAACTGAAATACAATTTTATCACGATGCGTACAATTTTTTAAGTTGTATCGTCAACTTAATTTTTGATAATTTTTTATTATTCTCGTGCAAATCAATATAATTTTTTTGCATTGGGGGAAAAATAAAATAAATAAAGCGTAAACATTTTTGGCATCAGCTTAATATGCTCTAACCATCGAGATAAATAAAGTAGAGTGATAAATGTTAACCCTTGACAGGGTCCCCCAAGTCAAGTGACATGAACCATCTATGCGTTGATAAGAAAGCAGCACCACAGAACTGGAGTTTCAAAGTAATAATTACAAAACTTTAAATAAACACTATAAAATGCAATAAACTCGCAACAATTGTTTCGGGTCGAAAGAACACACGATCCTTCGTCAGGCGAGCAAAGTAGGCACGAGTGTTGCAGTCAAAGCGGCGAAGCACAAAACCGTTTTAAAAGAAGATCAAAAATATATAAAGACTTTAAAACCAAATGGTAAAAGAAAGTGATGAATAAAAAGGTAAAATAACTGGAATGAGACTGTGATCGCTCAAACTAGGAGCAGAACGTTTAGGATTCTTGAATTTATATAGAGCTTTATCGATAATAGAGGCATTATAACCTCGAGAAAAAGAGCAAGAGATTTTAAATAATTTCTTTCTAAAGACTAGACGGATCAAAACAAATGCGTTAGGCGCGAAAAAGATAAGTATAGAAAGAATACTTTCTGTTGAGGGGCGTGGTTAGAGAAAGTATGCGGCGGAAGAGAAAGAGAGAGAATGGTTTTCTAAAGACAGTGGTTAAGAACCAATCCTTATCTTCAGACACAAAAACGTCAAGGAATGGCAAAGAACAATGCGTTTCAATGTCGAAAGTAAATTAAATGCATGGGTCAATCGAAATGTCCAAAGAAAGTAAACTAGAAAAATTGACATCAGCGGGAACAAGAACGAGTCAACAACATACATGAACCATTGAGGAAATTTATATACACCTACTAGCAGGCTTTGCCCGCTTCGCTGGTCATTATATTGAAATGAATCCCCAAAACAGCATATCATTAATAATAATAAAATATCTTTAAAAAAAAAATCATTGAAATCCGTCAAAATCTAATTTTAAGTTCCTGCTACTTTCTGTCACGGTATCCCCGCTCGTCACAGTCGAGTCTGGACCCCCAATGCCTTCGGCAGTCCCTTACCTGCTTTTTACTCCCCCTTCCTCGTGGTTACAGTTGAAAGCTTTACAAAATCTCATCAAAGTGCATATTTCGCACACTTAATTAACACACACACACCAAAATTCGCCATTCTTAGGTAATTTGGACGGATTTAAGCTTCAAAATGTGGTTTTTGCCCCGCCCGCCCCAAGGGGAAGGGGGGGGGGGGGTAAATTTCCAAAATTATTTTATATTGCATGTTGCATACACATACCTAACCGACACATAAAAAAATTGAGATCCTGAAATTATTTAAAGCTGAGCTATGCTTTAAAACTTTTTTTTTTTAAATCTCTCCCCCCGTTCTATGTTCTCTTTATACATACCTATACCTAAATATGGGGATTAAAATCGGAAAATAATTTTCCGCGATTTTTAATATTTTTTTACAAAAAATCCAATGGACGTTTAACATGAGAAATATTTTTCTTGCATCCACGAACGGCCAGTGACGTCATCACTTCGCTTGCGTATTAGCACTTTATCAATGTGTAAAAGAAATTTTTAATTAAAGATGACGTCAATTTTTGTGAGATGCATAATTTTTTTTTATAATTTTTTATCATTCACGTTTAGATAAATGTATTTATTTTCCTGTTGAAAAAAATATATAAGTTCGTTTTTTTTTTTTTTTTTTGGCAACAATTAAATTATGGAAAAATATAAATGGCTAATTTTTTGCTATTATTAGCTTACAAAATTGCTATTTTATGCATAAAAATCGCAAAAACAAATTTTTTTTCGGAATAAAAGGTAGCCAACTTTTTAAGTTAGGGCTCTTTGACGTTAGGAACACACCTAAATTGCTTAGACAACAGTGAGTGATTATAATTTAATATGAACTTTATTGAATAGCAATAAAGTTCAAATTGACTCTAGAAAACGTTTGTATGGGAAATAGAAAAGGGCTGTTTTTAGGGTTTTCCCGGAAATTATTCGATTTTTTCTCGCCTTTTAAACCTTCCCTAGACCTCCACGAACATTTCAAGACTAAGATAAGATAAATCCGTTCAGCCGTTCTCGAGTTTTAGTGAGACTAACGAACAGCAATTCATTTTTATATATATAGATTAAGTAGAAATCCTAAGAATCTACTGTCGAAAGTTCAATTTATTATCCAGGTCCTTATAGCTGAAAAAGAAGGCCGTTGAAACAAAAAGAACTAATAGTTCGCAGTAAAACATATTTATTTTATTTTATAGAGGTTTCATAAGAAAATCAACAGTACATTAATAGTGGAATTTCAGCATGACCATAAGTTACGAGAATGCAAAAGATAGGGGTGAGAGAGAGAGCTACGGGGTCACATGTTATGCTAACAACAGTTGTAGAGCCAATCTTTAAGTTGACTCTCTTGCAATTAAGATCAGACTGTTGAATTACGCCAAGAATTTTGAAAAAGTGCCAAATTTTATAGCCAAAGATATTCCTTTGTTTGTAGAATAATTTAATATAAATATTTTGAATTTAGCAAGTTCGTTGAAAAGAAATAACGCCAATCCTCTATGCCAAGTTTTATCGCCAGACAGCCGTTAAAAAGCGAGACCAAAAGTCTGCAAATGATTGCACATCCTGTGATAAAAAAAATCTAAATTACCCTTTAATGACTTTCGAACATAAACACATTGCCTAATTTATTTATAACAAAGTGGACTCGCGCAATTTAAAAGAAATAAAAAGTAATTATGTATCCAACGGTTTATAAACAAAATAATATTTTTTTTATATTTTATTTATTAAATGATTTAGAAGAGCTTATAATTTTGAGAGATGTCATTTAAAAGGAATGTTTTTGTTCTCAGGCGATTTATTAATAGCATAAGGGATAAAGTATTATTAGAATTAAGATATTTATTATAGACAAAAGCGAATAAATAAAAGTAATTTAAAATTTCGTTATATATTTTTATTAGCCATTTAATTTATTGAAAATATAATAATTACTTATTGCCTTTATTTAAAGTTATAATTAAAACTCATATATGTGAAGGAACGACTTCACAACACCGAAGCGTTTTTCTTCAAAATAGTACATATAAATGTCGCAAAGCAAAGGAGAGAGAAGACTGCCCATTGCTATATCCTCATTTTGGGAATAAGTACCATTAAAGATGAAAGCTGTTTGCCTGATGCATGCCCCATCTATGCGTTGTGTTTTCCTTGGTAACAACAATGGTGGCTGGCACACGTAAAATCCGTCGTGGCCACAATGTCCTCCATGTTCCCATCCAAATTATACTTCTGAGGGTTCACCGAAACGGGAGAGCCCACCGTGGAGGATCAAAATTGTGATAGTATGCCTCTGGACCATCCTTAGGGGTGCGTCCCAGCAACACCACCTGTAATAATGCCTCCGAGCTGATCTCTACGTCACGGAAGATCGGCCGATTTCATCCAATCCCCACGGTTCAACATGTATCATATGAAGTGTTGATTGGATAAAATCGGCCGATCTTCCATGACGTAGAGCTCAGCTCGGAGGCATTATTACAGGAGGTGTTGGTCCCAGACCGTTATCAATTAATCTTTGTGCAATACTAGTGTGACGTTAAACCCAATCAACCAAACCTTGATAACAGCTTATTTTTAATAAATTTCTATGGCAACTATTTGAAGATTATATTTGGCGAAATTTTTAATCGTCAATGTTTTTGTTTATTTACATAATTTAATATTTTTTGTACTAAATCTTTCGAGTTTTTATTTTACTTCTTTTTAAATCAAAATTTAACCAACAAAATATTTCAAAATACTTAAGCAATTACTTATTATTTGTTGTTAAATTTAGCTCTTTTAAGAATGTATTAAACTAGAAGATGTACAGTTCTGGAGCCTCAATGGTTCCATTTGAAATACTAATAAATTTATTAACTATTTTTTATTCATTTTTATTAATCTTTTTCAACAAACTTAAAAGGTGTTAATAAAACTTCAGTCATAAGACTGTCGTGTTAAAACTGATAATTTGCCGAATTTAAATATTAAATGCCAAAATAGCGATGTAAGGCCAACGCCAAGCATAGCAATCTATTTTTAACACGCTTTTATTAGCTTCACCTGTATGTATGTATGTTTGTAACCACTCTGGGAGCAAACAAAAAATCTATATTGTAAAAGAAGATTTTTCGTACGTGAACGCCGTGGCTGCGACGTAAAGAGCCGCGTTACTAACCTAAAGGTCTAGCGTTGGAGCCCAGTCAGGGGTGATTTTTTAAAAATGGTTTTTGTTTAATTCTAAGTTATTTTAATTAAATATTTAAATGTATGTAAATATTATGGTGTGTCACTCACACGATTTTCTCTTACCCTGCATTTTAATACTAAGATAGATATTTTGTGCTTTTTAGTTCACATTTCTATAAAAGCGTGTTCTTTAATTTTTTAAAACTGTAATGTTATATATTATTGTTTTATGTAGTAAAAACATTACAAATTATTTTACTCTGGTTCATATCACATGGTTTATATTGAACCACGGAAAGCTAACCCTACAAACACATCTTTCCAGGACATATATAGAACATCTTGAGGACGAAATAGACATCATTAGAGTGAAATGGGTATGAAAGGATGAACTGTGGAAGCCTCTGAGGGGCAAGCAAATTTTGCTCATTTAAAATCAAAAGTCACCATAATTCATCAACATTGAGGAAAAACTTGTTTCTTCTCCACTAACAAAGTTATAAAAATAAAATTTTACAAAAAAAAATCCTGGGGTCTGGTTTTTGCAATTGGGAAATAAAATTTGCGTTTGTACTTTGCAAACGGCATCCCTGAAAGGGTTAAAGTTAATTTTAAAACTAAGGTTTTTATTTTAATAATTTAAATAATTTAAAGCAAACTAATTTAAAATTGGAAAATCTCGCTTTGAGGTGCATCAAGAAAGGCGCCAAAATGGACCTCTCTCCCTCCATGCGTAATTCTGCAGCTTTTCGGTCAAAGCCTATTACGGTTTGCTTACAAAGCAATCGAAACACACACACACACACACACACACACACACATCTTTTATCTGTTGAGATTTAACCCTTTGGGTACATTTGACGAGTGAGACTCGTCATGTGCTTACTTGGGCGAAGTTACGGTGGACGAGTCTGACTCGTCATCTGAATTAAAGAATTTGGCGTTAATGTTTGCGGCACCCCCGCCAGTGGGCGTTGATCGCAAACACTTTCCTGGCGTTTTTTATGATATCTTACAACCATACTTATATCATCAATATAAGTATATTCCAAAGAAAATGTATTACTTTTACATATTAACACATCTGCAGCAGCTGACGTAGATTCAAATCATTTGAAAATCTGTAACTCCACCAGTGGGCGTTTCTTTTGCAATTTGTATACTATTTTTTCTTAAATATATAATTAATATTCACAGTTTTACAATGAAATATACTATGGATACAAATACTTTGATTAGAAAGAATAAAATTATAATGTATATCCATTTGTAATATAAACGTGAATACAGAAAATTTCGTTCTGAAATATTGTAACATGGGAGAATAACGCCCACAGGCGGACCTTACTGTCAAAAATTCAAAATCATTCCATATAGCGACAAATTAAATCGTCCCTTGGGTATAAAAATCTTCAAATAATTCAGTACTCAAAGGGTTAATAGAACTTCTTTCCTTAAGTGACAGATTCGGGTTATATGGCAGATGCGTACATGACATTTGCGTACAAGCTGAAATTAGTGACACTTGCGTACAAGTCCAGGTGTTCCAAATGTTACAGATCTGTTTTCGAAAAATCAAGTGGCATTTCCGTACAAAATTTGTTTCTCTGTATTTTTCGTTTGTAACAGAAAGGGGTTGTATCCATATGTTAAACTTGAAGATAAATACTCTTATATAAATACGTGAATCGTGAATTTTCTCTTATGCATGTAGTCTTACGACTGACAAAGTTATGAGCTTAAGGCATATAAAAGTTGCAAGATATAATAGCCGTAGTTATTTTCTGAAATGACATTCAATTATTTATTCACTGAGTCAAGACCAATAAAGGTCCTTATAAATGCTATTAAGGTCTTAAAAAATATTTTTATTTCTTAAATACTTTTTTACTTTTTAACAAGTATGAATTTTTTTTGTCTCCAATAAAGAAAAAAAAAAGGGAAAAAAACGATCTCTCTTCTTTATCAATAAGGAATTGAATCATATTCCAATTCCTGAAATTATTTGTCGTTCACCTATATGCCTATCTTTCTCTCCCCCCCCCCCCCCCCCACAAAAAAAAAAAAAAAAAAAAAAAAAGTGTGTTAAAAATGAAAAAAATCGATAACTTTATTTTAAATTATCGCAGATCGATGGTTCAACAATTCGTTTTAAAGGTATTGATGAACTTTTTTGAAAGATACCCATCAGGAAAATGTACTCCACTCGAGGGGGGACTTCCCCCCTCAGGGGGTGAGGCGGGGCTCCTATATACACAATTTTTTTTTTCCCAGTTGACTATCTCTATTACAAAAAACATATATTCGTTTCATTTGGTTTAGTGCAGTCCAACGAAAAGCTTACTGTAACATTCCTATATGATATACATTTAGAATACCGAGTTTGGAATTTCTGCTACTATTTGTTCTTGAGATATGCTGATAACACAGACAGACACACAGACCATTCGCTAAAAACATGATTTTCGTATTCAGGGGACCTCAGAACATGCAGATACAACAAAAACGCACGTTCGAAAATTTTACCCTAAAACAATACTTTCTCGATCCTATGGGTAAGAGAAAGTAAAAAGAAAAGAAAAAGAAGGAAAGAATAGAAAAAAAAAAGGTTTTAATGTTTGCATCATATGGATACAACCCCTTCATGCAATGATCCTCAAATAAAGCGAAAGAAATGTTGTACGCAAGTGCCACTAGATTTTTTGAAAACACACCTGTAATATTTAAACCACCTGGACATGTACGCAAGTGCCACTGTTTTCAGCTTGTACGCAAATGTCATGTACGCATCTGTCACAACACCACAGATTCGACCCTTACTCTTATTTTATTATTATCCAGGTAATGGTGGCTCTTGCATATCACTTACAAACAGTTGAAGCCGAAAAGGAGAAATTCAAAGCCCAACTGTCTAGACTTTGTGAAGAAAATGAATGGTTGAGAAATGAATTGTTTAAATCTCAACTAGAAGTTCAAGAATCAGCAAAGACTATCGTACAGCTTGAAGAGGACAAAAACCATTTAGAATTTCTGATTACTCTAAAAAAATATGACAATGAAGCAGTAAGTATTATACACATTTTTTTTTTTTTTTTTTTTTTTTTTTAATGTGAAGTAAATGACTTGAGCAAATGCATGCAATTATTGTATTTTATTTTATTATTATTATTATTTTTTTTTTTTTTCTATTCTTTGTAAACTGGTTGGTCGGCATTACTTAGCGCTCGATCTTTACACATGCATTTTTAAATTATTTTTCCTAGCTAATTCAAATTACTAAACACTGGTTTACATGATATTGAAAACAAATTGCATAATTTTTTACATCATAATATTTTTTGTTTTAAAGTCTAAACATCTCCAATAAAGTAAACTAGTTGGCATACGTGGACTCTGCTCAGTTCCCCATCATATATATATATTCATAAATTTCTAGAGCAGGACATTCTCTTAACATAGTTATCATGTTAAGAGAAATGAATTTGAGAAAATGCTTGACACAGTGACAGAATGAAATCCCCGCCAAATAGGCTATCCACCGTTCACTTCGATATATTTATCTTATTCTAATCTATTAATTTATTTTATTAGGGCAAATTTCGTAGTTAAGTTTTCATGCTACTATTTCCAATGCAACAATCCTCAAAATGCATATTTATATGGAAAATTCTCAATTTTGTTATGTTGATAAAATTTTAAATAACGAATAGCTTACGAAATTTTCCTATTAAAACATTTGTAATCAGTCATGTTCATAGAAGTATCTTAAATGTTATTTTGAAGTTGTCTGATACATTTATGATCCTGAAAATGGCCGTTTATGCTCAATTTTGTATTCTTCTGCCATTTTAAGAGGATCGTAAATTCCAAAATAACTTACGAATTTCTTAAATTAGAAAATTCATACTCTATGGTATTCATGTCAGTATCCAAAATAATATTTCAAAAGTGGTCTGACACCTTTACGATGGAAATATCCCTCAAGATTGACGCTTGTGTGAAATTTTGCCCTATTCTGCCATGTTAAGAAATTCGTAAATTTCTAATACTTATGAAATTTTTATATTGTAAAATTCATAGTCAGTGATATTCATGCCAGTATCCTAAATAATATTTCAAAAGTAGTCTGTCATCTTTACGATGAAAATATCTCTCAAAATTGACGTTTATGTGAAATTTTGCCCTATACTGCCATGTTAAGAAATTCGTAAATTTCCAGTAACTTGCGAAATTATCAAAGTAGCATATTTATAGTTACTGATGTTCATTCCGGCATCAAAACTGATATTTTAAAACTGGTCTGCATTTTTTCAGTAAAAGGTTTCCATTTAATGCACATTTAAGTGAAATTTTGTCCTATTCTCCCATGTTAATAAAATCGTAAATTTCTAATAACTTACGAAGTTTTTAAATTCGAATGTTGTAAATGAATAGGGTTCTTGCCAGTATCGAAAGTAATATTTTAAAACTGGTCTGACCTCTCTGTGATCATTTGTTCATGAGATATCGTGTAAACAGACTAACGGACTAACACACTAACAGACACCCTACAAACAGACACCATACAAATTTTGTCATTTTCGGATTCCTCACACATGAAAACGTGTAAAAAAGTCAAAAAACCGAGGTCGAAAATTTTCACGATTAGTTAAGTTCCCCATACCTATAGTATGATGGGGAACTAAAACTAGTTGGCTTATAGGTGGACTCTGCTCATAGTCCAAGCGGCGGCTGCAAAAAATTGACTTGATAAGGTACGAAGCTGATTTTTTTCCTATAGATAGAATTCATTGTTACAATGAAAATCTGATAGGATTGCCTGGTCAAAGCCGTCAAGTTTAAGAGAAACAACCTCACTTCCGGTCACAATTTAAACGATTTTCGAACCCCAAAAGGTATGAAGATGAAACCGGTGCTAAAATGTAGAGATTAATATGCTCTTTAACCCCTTCGGTCCCCATGCACATTGTAATGTACATAACACTTTTCGTGTTGTATTTTATGCTGTATAGGTTTAAACTTCGTTTCAACACCTAATGTACCTACAAGTGATCATCTAACATGAAAGAATAACGTCTATAACGCCATCTGATTTTTGCGTGTTGAGTTATAGTGCTTCTTATGTGAGTAGTTTGAAATTCGAATGGCCGTGACAGCAGTAAGTCGCAAATATTGTTAGTTTTTCGTTCTTTTTTTTTCAAATGAGTGTCAAAACATATACACATCACTAAAGTATGTATGGGTCTACGTAATAATGAAATTGTACAAAAGATATTTACTTTGGCTTCGTATTATAACCTCTATAAAAAATATGTACATCCTAATGTACATCCTGTCAGTGGAAACACTGTACAAAGTTTTCGATTTGAATTTTTTGCGAGTAATAGTTAGACATACAGTTCTTGAAAATATTTTTGCAGATTATTTTATCCTTCAAGATGAATAAGAAACTATCTAATTTAGAAAACGAAAAATATGCAGATAAACTATTAGAATTGTTGGAAAATGGGGATGATTCGGATATTGATGACATAGAAGAAAGTGAAGATGAAGTTGGTGAAGATGAAAGAGTAAGAAGAGAACGGGACGTTGAGGAAATCGAAGACAGTAGAGAAGATGAAATTTTAAATCCAGAGCCCACTACAGAAGGTTTTCGAAATAAGAAAAGAGTACGATGGAGGAAACAAACACCCGATGTACCAAAATTCGAATGGATAGAGAATGATAAAATTGGCGATTCTATTGTATTGGATGCTATGTAATATTTTTCTAAATATATAACAGATGAAATTTTTGAACAGATGGCCGAATGTACAAACATATACGCACTTCAACAAGGACAAACCCGATTCAAACCAACAAATGTTATTGAAATTGAAACTTTATTTGGATTACATATTATGATTGGATGTCTAAATAAGTTCCCACGCATACAATTGTACTGGAATTTCGTATGCACGTTCCAAAAGTTTAATTTATAAGAACAAGCTTGTAAATGTAAAGAAACGTGGTCGTCCTTCAAAAAGTGAAGAAGAAATTACACCGGACAGAAAAAGAAAATTTCGTTGCTGTGAGAAAAGACCAATAAGAGAAATTCAACACGATAATGTGGACCATATGCCCCAAATCGATGATAAAAAAGAAGCAACACGATGCAAGATGCCATTATGCAAAGGAAGGACACATTTTTATTGTGACAAACGTCGTATCCATTTGTGTTTAGTAAAAGAGAGGACTTGTTTTGAAAGATTTCACAGAAAATAATAATTATATATATATAACTTCTTATTCAAAAGCAATTATTTATAATATAATAATAAATTACTTATAATATAGTAAGATAATTTTTTTTTCATACAAATATCACTCAAGATCTCCTATGCTACAAATTTTGAATAAGGACCATATGTCCATTAAAATGTACATTTAAAAATTATATATAAATGAGTAAATATTTTTGTAAAAAGTATATTGTTGCTTTCATTTACATGAATTAAGTTAATTTTAGTATAAAAATAATTTTTTCCTAAACGACAAAAAATTCGGGTCTGAAGGGGTTAAAATGGCATAGGGTTGCCTGGTCAAAACCGTCAAGTTTCAGAGGTTGCCTCGATAATAGGGGTCAAATTTAAACGATTTTCGAACCCCACAAGTGTGAAGATGAAACCGGTGCTAAAATGTAGAGATTAATATGCTCTTTAAAATGGCATAGAGTTGCCTGGTCAAAGCCGTCAAGAAACAGAGTTTGCCACGAAAATAGGGGACGTATTTTGCGATTTATTTACCCAAGTAAAAAGTGATTTACCCAAGTGTAAAGATGAAACCGGTGCTAAAATGTACAGATTAATATGCTCTTTGAAATGGCATAAAGTTGCCTAGTCAAAACCGTCAAGACCCAGAGGTTGCCTCGAAAACAGGGGTCAAATTTAAATGTTTTTCGAACATCACAAGTGTAAAGATGCAACTGGTGCTAAAATGTAGAGATTAATATGCTCTTAAAATGGCATAGGGTTGCCTGGTCAAAACCATCAAGTTTCAGAGGTTGTCTAGATAATAGGGGTCAAATTTAAACGATTTTCGAACCCCACAAGTGCAAAAATGAAATCGGTGCTAAAATGTAGGTATTAATATGCTCTTTAAAATGGCATAAGGTTGCCTGGTAAAAACTGTCAAGACTCGGAGGTTGCCTCGAAAATAGGTCAAATCTGTCAAGTAAATCAGTCAACCACAAAAAAATAGGCGAGTTTTGAAGATTTCTTAACGAAGTGTAAAAAAATACGAATAGCATTAACAAAGAAAATGAATAAGGATGAAATTATATGAATATTTGAAAGGTGTAGCTGGTTCCAGAATGTACAGCGTAGGAGTTATTTTAAAATGGCATATGTTTGCCTGGTAAAATTCGTAAAGAAATAGCGGTCAGTCTCCAAAAAGCTAACAAATATTGAAGGTGTTTAACACAAAGTGAAACACACATGAAGACTATTTTAAAAAGGTTAAACACGAAATGATTAATATTTAAAAGATGAAATTGCTAGCTAAATGTAGAACATACAACACTTTTCAATTTGCTTACGATTGTGCTTCAAACCTGTCAAGGTATAGCGGTCAGCTTTGAAAAAGAAGCGAATTTCAATATCCGTTTATTTTATTTGTTTAATGATGTAAGAGATTTTAAAGCATAAAGAAAATTAAATTATTATGCGTGACCATTCTTTTTCTAATCTGTATAAAACTAATTTCAGCTCACGAGCTCGTTTTTTCCCCATTTTTCAATACTTAAAATATTCAAATTGTGTCAAAGTATTGAGAAGATAATTCCCTGAAGAAATGTATGCGGCTGCTTTGTAGAATTTTATACGAAAATATTGGGTTGTGCCGATTTTGTTATATTAAAAATTTGTCAATTTTAGAAAATTTTCTAAATTAATTTTTTTTATGTCTAATTAAAATAATCAATAATACCTTCTGCAAATTAATTATGGGTACAAATAAAGCGAAAAACATTTTTAAAAAATTGATAAATTTTTCGCGTTTCTTAATAACAATGAATTAATTTATGAAATTGAAATTTGTAAATCTTGCTGCAAATCTGAAATAAGGTTTTTTTTTTTTTTTTTTTCATTTTATTTAATTATTTATTTTGTATACTAACAGAATTTTTTATTGTGAGTTTCTTGGGCATTATAATCTTCATTTCTGTTAACTTTTGCGGTCGTATTTTCTTATCTGTATCCGCATGCTACATTTTTAATTTTTACTATTAATTCGTTGTTTTTATGGGAAATTTTAGAACAGTTTCATTACAGTTTATTTATTTTTTCTTTTTTAAATACTTTATATATTTTTTCTTCACATTGTATAAAAAAACCCTTCAAAATTAGCTTTTTTTTTTTTTTTTTCGAGGCAACCACTATTTTTCGAGATTTTCACCTGGCAACCCTATGATACTCTAAAAAGAATATTATTCTCTATATTTTATAAACGGTTTCATTTTTAAATATGTTAAGATAAGAAAACCGCGAAAATTCGCCCCCCCCCCTCCCACACACACACAATTTTCATGGCAACCTCTTTTCTTGGCGGTTTTGACCAGGCAACCCTATGCCATTTTAAAGACCACATTACTCTCTACATTTTAGCATCGGTTTCATCTTTACACTTGGGTAAATCATTTTTTACTTCGGTAAATAAATCGTAAAATACACCCCCCTTTTTCGTGACAACCGCTGTTTCTTGACGGCTTTGACCAGGCAACCCTATGCCATTTTAAAAAGTATATTATTCTCAACATTTTAGCACCGGTTTCATCTTCACACTTGTGGGGTTCGAAAATCGTTTAAATTTGACTCCTATTATCGAGGCAACCTCTGAAACTTGACGGTTTTGACCAGGCAACCCTATGCCATTTTAAAGAGCATATTAATCTCTATATTTTAGCACCGGTTTCATCTTTACACTTGGGTAAATCACTTTTTACTTGGATAAATAAATCGTAAAATACGTCCCCTGTTTTCGTGGCAACCTCTGTTTCTTGACGGCTTTGACCAGGCAACCCTATGCCATTTTAAAGAGCATATTAATCTCTACATTTTAGCACCGGTTTCATCTTCACACTTGTGGGGTTCGAAAATCGTTTAAATTTGACTCCTATTATCGAGGCAACCTCTGAAACTTGACGGTTTTGACCAGGCAACCCTATGCCATTTTAAAGAGCACATTAATCTCTATATTTTAGCACCGGTTTCATCTTCATACCTTTTGGGGTTCGAAAATCGTTTAAATTGTGACCGGAAGTGAGGTTGTTTCACTTAAACTTGACGGCTTTGACCAGGCAACCCTATCAGATTTTCATTGTAACAATGAATTCTATCTATAGGAAAAATATCAGCTTCGTACCTTATCAAGTCAATTTTTTGCAGCCGCCGCTTGGACTATCAGTTCCCCATCATATTTAAGCTCTCATAAATTTCTAGTGCGAGACATATTATTATCATGTTAAAAGAAATGAATTTGACCAAAGCTTGATACAGTGACAGAATGAAATCCCCGCCTAATAGGCTATCCACCGTTCACTTCGATATATTTATCTTATTCTAATCTATTAATTTATTTTATCAGGGTCAATTCCGTTGTTTAGTTTTCATGCTACTATTTCCAATGCAATAATCCTCAAAATTCATATTTATATGAAAAATTTACACTTTCGCTATGTTGATAAATTCGTAAATTACGAAATTTTCCTATTAGAATATTTGTATTCAATCATGTTCAAACAAAAAAAATAAATGTAATTTTGAAGTTGTCTAATGTATTTATGATCCTCAAAATGGATGTTTATGCTCAGTTTTGCCCTATTCTGACATTTTAAGTAAATCGTAAATTCCAAATAACTTACGAAATTTTTATATTGGAAAATTCATAATCATTAATATTCATGCCAGTATCCTAAATAATATTTCAAAAGTAGTCTGACATCTTTACGATGAAAATGTCTCTCAAAATTGACATTTATGTGAAATTTTGCCCTATACTGCCATGTTAAGAAATTCGTAAATTTCCAATAACTTGCGAAATTTTCAAAGTAGCATATTTATAGTTACTGATGTTCATTCCGGCATCAAAACTGATATTTTAAAACTAGTCTGACATTTTTACAGTAAAAAGTTTCCATTTAATGCACGTTTAAGTGAATTTTTGTCCTATTCTCCCATGTTAAGAAAATCGTAAATTTCTAATAACTTTCGAATTTTTTTAATTCGAATGCTGCAAATGAATAGGGTTCTTGCCAGTATCGAAAGTAATATTTTAAAACTGGTCTGACCTCTCTGCGATCATTTATTCGTGAGATATCGTGTAAACAGACTAACAAACTAACGGACTAACACACTAACAGACACCCTAGACAGACACCATACAAATTTTGTCATTTTCGGATTCCTCTCACCTGAAAACGTGTAAAAAAGTCAAAAAACCGAGGTCGAAAATTTTCACAATTATATAAGTTCCCCATACCTATAGTATGATGGGGAACTAATAAATAAATAAAGGAAAATCTAATATTGTGCAAATTTACGCAAATTTATTCCTTCATCATAAAGATTGCAGTTCAGCCGTGTAACGAACATTTCTCAGGCATTTGTAAAAAAAGCAAGAAAATCCGTCATACTGCAGTCAACAGATCAGTATTAAATCCACTAATTGGGTTAATAAATTCTTCAATAGTCCGATTCGCCCATTATTATTAGCAAAAAATATGGCGGGGTTAAATTCTATGAATTAATAGAAAATAAAAGATATCTGACTTCTGGATCTAGAGAACAAGAGATTCCACATCTAATTTACTACTGGTGGAACTCGGCTGGAAATAAACACGAAAAGTCAAATAAAAAAATAACTACTTCAGAACTGAAAACGGTGATGAAGTACCCCCCAACATATGTTCCGAAATTCTCTGCCAAAATCGTGGTTGCTGGCGTTATTTATCCAAGAGTTGTAACAAAGTTGTATATTGTTCCTCAAGGGCGAACCTTTTATGCTTAGTGTTACAGAAATGCAATTGTACATGCTTATTTAGATCATAGCTGCCAATATTTTAATTTATACCGGAATACTTTTAACCCCGCCTTTATTTCGCACCACTTTATTTATAGAAAAATTCTCTTCAATATATAACTTCGATAAAATGAGAAAAAAATTACTTTAAAAAAATAAGTGGTACGAATTAGAGGCGGGGCTAAAATTACTCCGGAATAAATTAAAATATTGGCAGCTATGATTTAGATGCTCTGGACAGTAAAATCCTGTTCCCAAGAAGAGACAAAAAAAAAAAAAAAAAAAAAAAGAGTAGTCTTCCTGCCAGATAGCACTACAACCATTCTGCAAAGAGAACTATGTGCAAGTGGATTTGACGTTATTAGAGGGTCAAAATGGCCGGATTATTCACCTGATTTGAACCTACTTGAAAACATTTGGTCCATCTTCGAAAATTCTGTTACCAAAGAACCAATTCCAAAAACAATTAGAATTAACTGCAAGATTTCAAAACACTTGGAGCAATTATTCTGCCATAGGTCTCTCAAACTCGTTCAATCTTTCAAGCGAGGATTGACAGTATGTTAGAAATTGAAGGTGGACTTTTCAATCATTTAGAGGAGGAGATTATGTACAATTTTGAATATATATATACATATATTATGTATATTAATGGATTGAAATATTTTCTCTGACAAGGAAACGTTCTTTAGCTACAGTGGTGCCAACTTTTGAAAAAGATTGGGTGGGCTCAAATATTTTTGGGTACAAGGGGCAATGATGTGGTGATTTTTTTCCTTTTGGGGGAGAAGAAAGTGGGTAAGGATACAATAATTCAATACTATTTAAAGTATAAAGTAACGATTTTATTAAATTGCATTATCATTGGATCTTTTAAGCATAAAACTAGTATCTTTATATACATAAAAGGCTCTGTCTGTCTGTCAACAGTGTAGCACAAAGACGGTAGCTCGGGCAGTCACGTGATTCGACACGAAGGTACCCCCGAGGTGCAAAAGTGCAGCTCAAAGTCCAATTTTTGAATTTTTTTTTTTTAATTATTATTAATTAAAATATATTAATAATAACCTTATGTTAGCTCACGGCCCTACTAGATCACTCCTCGGTGCCAACGCGCCAACGTCGTAAAACGCGTCGCTTACGACGTTGGTGCGTTGGCGCCGAGGAGTGACCTAGTAAGGCCGTGGTTAGCTTTAAAGCATTTAATCTGTTGCCAAAAAATTACTATTTTTTTTTTTTTTTTTCGACTTGAGAAGAAATATATTTAGTTAAACATGAACAATAAAAAATTATCAAAAGTTAAAATATGCATCTCACAAAATTGACTTCATTCTAACTTTAGAAATTTTACTTATAAAGTTCTGATCATAGAATTTCACGATGCTAAAATATGTAGTGTTAAAAGAATTTGTTTCATTATAATTAATTTTTGGACTTTTTTTTTTTTTTTTTTTTTTTACTGTCAAATTGTTGATCAAAAAACGACCAATGATGTCATATTCGACTGAATAACGTTTCTTTACTGCTCTAAACTCTATAGGTCATAACTTTTATTTTATAAGCTTTATTTATAGATCTTCCTAGGCGATTTTCTAAATTTTGACGCTGAACAGTAGACTGGACATTTTTCGTGAAGTCCTTTAATTTTGCTACAGGCATTTTAAGCCAAGTAGCACATGAAATGTAATAAATAAATTATAAAATATTTTTTTAAAAATTAAACAGGAATAATAGTCACATAAATGATTTTTTTTTTCTAAATAGATCATTTTATAGAAAAAAATGCACTTTCAAAAATAGAAATTTTATTTCTACAAGCACTGTTTTGAACCTAAAAATATACACAGGATTTTAAGGATTCTTATAAATAAATGAATTTTTATCTTCGAAAGTTTTTAATTCGATGCTCAATCAGCAGCACTATCGCATGCCATATTTCTGAGTTCGTAAAATATTATAATCGGAAATGTCATCATCGAAAGCGTCACAGACATCATCTGATTCTTCTGTAGCAAGTTTTTCTATATGGTTTAAAATTTCATTTTCTTTAAAACGCTCTTTGAGGGAAACATTAACTCAGTCTATTAATGCATACAAATTTGTCCATGATAAATCATATATTTTAATTTACTATACAGAAAATTAATAGGCTTATGAGTATGCAGATTAAAGCCATTTTTTTTCTTAATAAATATGCAGAAATCATGTTTAAAAAAAATAGAAAGAAAAAAATCTAAATCGAGAAATGCAAATATCTCTATTTTAAACTCATACAAATGTATATTCCTAACTGAGAACTATTTTTTTTTTTTTTTTTTTTTCAAAGAAAGCGCTTTGTTAAACTTAAAAAAATAAAATAAAGAAATAAATAAGAAATCAGAATAATGAAAATTGGGTGGGCTGGGAGAGCAAATTATTGGGTGGGTCCATATAAGTTGGCGCCACTGTTTAGCTAAACTCATAGAATTCGATGAATTGGTACAGATGTCAGAAGAACTTATAGGAATTCATACTCTGAAAATTTGCTGCTTAAATTCATTAGGAAAGGTGTAAAACGATGTTGTAAATTGAATCGGGATTACCAGAACCTTCCAGTTAGCACCAATTGGCGACTTCGAATTCTTGAAAACTAACGTTTTTAAGAAAATGTAATTCAGTGACATAACCAGAATTTTCTTTTGGGTGGGAATGGGGAGTTTAATATGTGGTGGCCTTTTCTATTTAAAAGTTACTGGCTTGTTAAACAAATAGATTCCAAAATATTGAGATTAAAAAATATATATATATCATGCGAGGGACTTTTTAGCATTAAACTAAATAAAAACGAATATTTATAGCACAACGCTAATATATACTTCAAATAAAAGGGTAGAAAATATGCAGATTAGACATACAATGTTTTTCAAACTGAACTTTAAATAGCTTTAAAAGCAAAATATCAAAAAGTGACTTTGAAACAGTGATAAACTGCTACGGAGGACGCGCTTTTCTCTGCATCCTCACCAAGTAGGGTTGCATTTGGCGTTAAAAATGTTGACTTTTATTAATTTTTTACCGCTTTTCCGTTGCAATTAAGCAGCTAATTTTTTCACCGTAGATATTTTGAGCCATCTCCTATCACCTGTAATTTTTTTGTTGAATTCTATGAGCTTAGCTTAAGAACGTTTACGTTTCCTTGTGCGAAATTTTCATTACGACATGTGTCTGAGAAACTTTCATTACACGACTTATGTTATAAAGAAATACAGTTGTATGTAGAAATGTAGAATCAAGATTTCATTATCCTATTTTTACCTTCATTACTCGACTACCATAGGTAATGGAAATATTGTATTCGATTAAAATTTTTGATATCAAGTTTTCACTTGATTTACATGTCATAAGGTCTCTTGAGTCCTTAACGGCCCTCTTCACTTACCGTCGCCGGAAGCCCGATCCAACGTTATTCTATGGAGAAATTTTCTTTACAAATAACTTATTAACTAATACATATTTTTAAATTCTGTTTTCGCATTCAGAAAATTCAGAACTGTTAAATTGACGGACCTTTCTTAAAAATTTATTTTTTTTATTTTTAATATTTTAGTTTGAAATTGCAAAATGAAAAATTTTCATATATTGAAAATTCGTATTTTACAGCATCAAAATAAAATATCAAAAGTTCAAAAAATACGTTTTTTAAAAAGGTGCGTCAATTTAACAGTTGGGAATTTTCAGAATGTGAAAACAGAATTTAAAAATATGTATTATATAGTTAAGTTATTTGTAAAGAAAAATTTCCCATAGAATAACATTAGCTTCGGCTTCCGGCGGCGGTGAGTGAAGAGGGCCCTTAAAGGGGTTTTTGGCGATTGGTCAGTGTGTGTTAGTGTATGTATGAAAATGTATGCGCATGCATGTGGAGAGGGAGGGATTTTTCTAATTATCGTATCTCTGAAATGAATAAAGATATAACGACGAGTCGACGAAACTTCAGAATTAAGACAGCTCTAGTGTACAGATGATTTTTTCTAACTTTTAATGACATTTGAAAAACCGAAAGTGCGTACCTCAAAAAAAGCTCTAACGATTTCCTTTAAAGTTGCTATGTAAACACCTTTAGTAGATGTCCTTTCGCATGTGTCGAGTAAATTTGTTCAGGAAAATTGATAGGCGGTCAATTTGAGGTCTCACAAGTGTGTTCCTTAAAAACAGTTTTATGGATTTTCTCAAGCTCACCCTATTTACACCCTTTTAGTTTTAGATATCCATTCGTGTGAAATTTTTGGTTTTTAGTGAACAGATCAGTTTGCCAATTTTTGGTAAAAAGCGGAAGTGGGACTACAAGTCTGTATCTCAAAAACGGCTCTATAAAGATTTTCTTCAAATTTACCACATAAACCCTTTTTTAGGTGTCCTTTCGCATTCATTATTTAGTTATTACAGGAAAATTGATAATCGTCCTGATTAGGTAAGTCAGTTATAGATCTCGGAAATTTGTGTTTCAAAAAACAACTCAAACGATTTGTTTTAAAAATTCGCTGCATGAACTTTTTTATATGTGTTTACCACGTATGTATTTAATGTTACCACAGTGAAATTGTTTGGCATCTGATTGGTTAGGTCAGTTTTATGTCGTCCAATCACACCATCTCCACAATGAGTTTATAATGTGTGTATGATCACTTTATATTAAAACTCGCATTAGTGAAAATCATGTGCAATCAACTGTGCATCATTTGTGTATAATACTTTAGATCAGTTGTTCTCAAACAGTGTGCCAGGACACATTGGTTCACTCTGCATTTTCCGAGTGCACCCTGTGGTATTGAAGAGGAATATATGGTCAGATATAAAAACTAGTATGATGTGGCCCATCACAAAACTTTCTTCTGTATTTTCCTATACAAATTTATTCAATGCAAATAAGTTATTAAACTTATCTTTCTTGATAAATGCAGGCGATTTTCATCAGGGTCCGACTATGCTTTTTTGCTGTGGGTAGTTATGATGTATAGTAGATTTTTTTATTTCTCCTTTGGTTACATGTTCTATTTCTCCAGTTTTTTTTTTTTTTTTTTTTTTTTTTTTTAATCAACTCCATAAGAAAATCATTAGTTTTAAGCTCAAGACAACCGAAAAACGGATAAAGCATTATAATTATAAATGTTATCTTAGATTCGGGGATTAGAGACAAAATTTAACAAATATTCAAGCTCTTTAAAGCAATCTAGAAAGAGTTTCAATCAGTTTTTGTTTTGACTAGACACCTCACGTGAAAATTTATGCTGTTACATTCCAACTTTCGGAAGTGAGGCCACTAAATTTGGAGTCCCTGGGCCTGTGCTCAGTCTGCCCGTGCCATAATCTAGCGCTGATTTTCATCCAAGAGAAGTATAACACTAAACATACAAAGAAAGTCAATTTCATGCTCTACAAATAACATCTTTAAAAAAAAAAAAAAAAAAAAAAAAAAAAAGGGGGGATAATTTTATCATGGATCGATGTCCATCGTAGATCAGTCTTCATCGAATTATCATAGATCGATGATAATTCGATTTAAAGGTACTGACGTGTTCTTTTGAAAGATACTCATTTCCTTTTCTAGGATGAAAGGTGGGTCGATGCTGCTACATATATGCAAAATTGCTTTTCTAGTTGATTATTATTATTAATTTCATAATAATTCATTAAAAAATAATTCTCATTGGGCATATTTATTCGACATTTTGTCCTATATTACCATGTTAAAAAATTAGAAAAAACAGATTGATTGATTGGGTTTTACGTCGCACAAGTGCTGCGCAATGGGCAATTTGGCGACGGTTTGAGACTCACCCCTAGAAATGGTGTCACAATTTTGATACTATACGGAGAGGATGGATCCCCCGCTTCGGTAACACCCAGAGGTATCATTTGGATGGGAACATGGAGGATATTGCGGCCACGACAGATTTTACGTGCGTCAGCCACCATTAGTAGAAAAAACAGGATGGGAGATTTTCACCTAAAATTGATAGGGTCTAATTTATGTCAAGATCTAACTACATATCAGTTTTTATGAAATTTTGTGCCCTAGTACTTAGATTGTTGCCACAATATTTTGTCACAGACAGACGTTTTCTGAAAATGATCAAATAGTGTTCTAGACTTCTAAAAACGTACAAATCAAATCGAAAATTTTTACGAAAATAATACTTTTTTCTATTGAATATATAGAAGAAAGTAGTAAATCTAGTAACTTTATTACATTATTTCATTACAAATATACTGTTCTTTTTGTCTACCTATCATCGTTATGTCATGGATGCCAAGCATCCCATTTTTCAACGGAGACTTCATACTGGAAAGTTTTTAAAAATGTTTTCAGTTTATTTAATCGTCGAAAATGTATGTCAGATTGCTTTTTAAAAATAGTTTTGAAAATCTGATTTAAAAATAGCAAAGTTAGTAGGTATGTTATGTTTAATTAGATAATGTTCATTTATTTTTTCGAGAGTTAGCCATTTTTTATTACTTTCTCTTACCCATACATATGGTAGAGAAAGTATTGTTTTCGGGTTAAATTTTCGAAATTGAGTCTTTGTTATATTTACACGTTTTGAGGTCCCCTGAATCCTAAAAACATGCTTTTTTTTGCGGTTGGTCTGTGTGTGTGTGTATGTGTCTGTTATCGTCATATTTCAAAAACAGATAGTAACAGGAAGTCCAAATTCGGTATTCTATATCTATGCTATATAGGGAAGTTACGCTAAACTTTTAGTTGAGATCAAACAAATGGTTCGTGCACAGGGACATTCAAGAGAATTCAAATACATTACGTCTATGGGGGAAATTTCTGGGAAGTACAGTGCAACATTTATAAGCTGTCCTAAACAAAACTAGTTGGCATAGGTGGACTCTGCTCAGTTCCCCATCATATTTATGTTCTCAGAAATTTCTAGTGCGACACATATTATAATCATGTTAAAAGAAATGAATTTGACCAAAGCTTGATACAGTGACAGAATGAAATCCCCACCTAATAGGCTATCCACCGTTCACTTCGATATATTTATCTTATTCTAATCTATTTATTTATTTTATCGGGGTCAATTCCGTTGTTTAGTTTTCATGCTACTATTTTCAATGCAATAATCCTCAAAATTCACATTTATATGAAAAATTTACAATTTCGCTATGTTGATAAAATCGTAAATTACGAATAATTTACGAAATTGTCCTATTAGAATATTTGTATTCAATCATGTTCAAACAAATATCATAAACGTAATTTTGAAGTTGTCTAATGTATTTAGGATCCTCAAAATGGAAGTTTATGCTCAATTTTGCCTTATTCTGACATGTTAAGTAAATCGTAAATTCCAAATAACTTACGAATTTTTTAAATTGGAAAAATCATAGTCTATGATATTCATGCCAGTATCCTAAATAATATTTCGAAAGTGGATTGACATCTTTACTATGAAAATATCCCTCAAGATTGACGTTTATGTGAAATTTTGCTTTATTCAGTCATGTTAAGAAATTCGTAAATTTCCAATAACTTACGAAATCTTTATATTGGAAAATTCATAGTCATAAATACTCATGCCAGTGTCCCAAATAATATTTCAAAAGTAGTGTGACATCTTTACGATGAAAATATCTCTCAAAATTGACGTTTATGTGAAATTTTGCCCTATACTGCCATGTTAAGAAATTCGTAAATATCCAATAACTTGCGAAATTTTCAAAGTAGCATATTTATAGTTACTGATGTTCATTCCGGCATGAAAACCGATATTTTAAAACTGGTCTGACATTTTTACAGTAAAAAGTTTCCATTTAATGCACGTTTAAGTGATTTTTTGTCCTATTCTCCCATGTTAAGAAAATCGTAAATTTCGAATAACTACTGAAGTTTTTAAATTCGAATGTTGCAAATGAATAGGGTTCTTGCCAGTGTCGAAAGTAATATTTTAAAACTGATCTGACCTCCCTGCGACAATTTGTTCTTGAGATATCGTGTTAACAGACTAACAAACTAACGGACTAACACACTAACGGACTGACACACTGACACACTAACAGACACCATACAGACAGACACCATACAAATTTTATCATTTTCGGATTTCTCACACCTGAAAATGTGTAGAAAAGTCAAAAAACCGAGGTCGAAAATTTTCACGATTACCTAAGTTCCCCATACCTATAGTATGATGGGGAACTAATGGAATGAACAGATTTTTTTATATGCATAAATGCATGTTTTGTGTAGATTGTAGTATGAAAATTATTCATCATCCATTTACAGGGCTACTCAATGTATTTGGATATATTGGGGCTATATTTGGAAATTGCTACAAATGCTTTTCATGTACGATTAAATTTAAGTACACAGTGTGATGTGCATATAGTTTATAGACAACATACAGGGCTACCCGAAATTAAGCTAAACGTTCTTTTCCATTGAAAGTGATTGATTGAAGGCCAATGGTACATTTTTACTAGTGTGTTAAATTTACTAGTTTGATACATTTTACTTTTACCTTATACAGTTCTCAGGGAAGAAAATTAATTTTTCATACCCATACTACAAATAAATTATTTCTTGAAGTTCTATTTTCAAGTCTTTTTTTTTTTTTTTTTTTTTTTTTTTTTTTTTTATAATATGAGTTTCTGAGGTGCCTTGAATACGAAAGTCCAATTTTTTTAGCGGTTGATCTGTATTTATATCTGTTATCATTATAACTTAAAACAAAATAATGCAAAAATTCAAATTTGTAATTTGAAGTTCGTATTAAGTTGCTACTTGAAAAACTTCATCAAGTTTGGCAATTCAGAAGGCCTTGTGTCATTTTTTTTTTCTTTTTAATAAATGTAGGCACTATAATGGGGTCTTCCCACCGTCGTCTGCTCAGTCACGTGATAGAGAAAAACGAATAATCGAATTCTGAGAATCGAATTCAATTAAATATTGTTCTTAAGAACACAAAATTTAATATTTAATATAAAATAAAATAAAAGTAATGTTGTGCATTTGTAAACAGTAGAATAATTGTGTTTGTAAATTTAATAATTTTTAAAAAACATTTTATGTGTTTATTTATTTTTACCTATAAGAATCGATTTTTGTATATTGTAGTGTAACTGTAACATTAACTGATCTAGCAATAAATAATAGCTTCTTGTGGAATGTTTACGGATTATAAGTTGAAATTTTAAAATGTTTTCATTTAATTTAATTGCATAAAGGTGTTACATCGAGTTAATTAACTTAGTTACCGGTCTAAATGAATTTACGCCGTACGATATTGCACTGTCACTGATTTAAGTACCAAAAATCAGAGTATTTAAACATGTCTTCATGAACATCAATAACAGGTATAAACTAAATGATGATTGTAAATGTATACAGCAAACAAAAGATGATGAATAATGATATAAAATGGATTAAAAATGATGATTTATAAAAAATAACACAGATTAAATACGATTGATCAAAAATAAGAATAGAAAATATGTTATTTCAGCAATCGCTGTAGATAAACAAGACTTCGTCTGCTATTTGTTTTTCCTCTATCATGTGACCTCTGACATCAGGTGGGAAGAGTCCATTGTACGTAGGGTTGAAAGGAGACGGTGCCCCGTACACACACGCACACATATATTTATATGAGAAATAAAACTGTTCCTAAATCTATTAGTTCCCCATCATACTATAGGTATGGGGAACTTAAATAATCCTGAAAATTTTCGACCTCGTTTTTTTTTTTTTTTACTTTTTTTACACGTTTTCAGGTGTGAGGAATCCGAAAATGACAAAATTTCTATGGTGTCTGTCTGTAGGGTGTCTGTTAGTTTGTTAGTCTGTGTACACGATATCTCAAGAACAAATTGCCGCAGAGAGGTCAGATCAGTTTTAAAATATTACTTTCGACACTGGCAAGAACCCTATTCATTTGCAACATTCGAATTTAAAAACTTCGTAAGTTATTAGAAATTTTCGATTTTCTTAACATGGGAGAATAGGACAAAAATTCACTTAAACGTACATTAAATGGAAACTTTTTACTGTAAAAATGTCAGACCAGTTTTAAAATATCCGTTTTGATGCCGGAATGAACATAAGTAACTATAAATATGCTACTTCGAAAATTTGGCAAGTTATTGGAAATTTACGAATTTCTTAACATGGCAGAATAGAGCAAAATTTCACATAAACGTCAATTTTGAGGGATATTTTCATCGTAAAGATGACAAACCACTTTCGAAATATTATTCAGGTTACTGGCATATGAATATCATAGACTATGGTTTTTCCAATTTAAAAAATTCGTAAGTTATTTGGAATTTGATTTACTTAACATGTCAGAATAAGGCAAAATTGAGCATAAACTTCCGTTTTGAGGATCATAAATACATTAGCCAACTTCAAAATTGCATTTATGATATTTGTTTGAACATGATTGAATAGAAATATTCTAATAGGAAAATTTCGTAAATCATTCGTAATTTACGATTTCATCAACATAGCGAAATTGTAATTTTTTCATATAAATCTGAATTTTGAGGATTATTGCATTGGAAATAGTAACATGAAACATAAACAACGGAATTGACCCTGATAAAATAAATTAATAGATTAGAATAAGATAAATATATCAAAGTGAACGATGGATAGCCTATTAGGCGGGGATTTCTTTCTGTCACTGTATCAAGCTTTGGTCAAATTCATTTTTTTTTTAACATGATTATAATATGTCTCGCACTAGAAATTTATGAGACCATAAATGTGGTGGGGAACTGAGCAGAGTCCACCTATGCCAACTAGTTTTAGATTATTTTAAAGTTGATTGAGCTATTATCTTACCTTATTGATCTTACGACTTAATTTGCAATCTATATTAAATGCATGGTAAGAGATAGTAGTGTTTGTGACACACCAGATTATTCTTTTTGTGTATAACTTATATAAAATGTTTTTGAATTGTTTGTTATGTGTCTTATTACTTATTTTTAGATAAATATACTCAAATAAAATGTATTGATTTCTCAAAAATAAATATATAAAGTTATGCTGAGCATTATTATTCTGGACTTAAACAAAAGTTAGTTAATTGCCACTAAGAGAGAAAAATCAGTCTACTCGGAACCATAATTTATATTCAATGTCATATTTTCGTGAATTAGGATTTTATACCTTCACCAAAATCAAATGTAAAAAGAGAGGGATTTTTTTTACATATTCTCGCATTGTATTAAATTTCTTTCCTGCCTCAAATTGTGCTGTTGCAGCGAAAGTAGATTTCCAGTCAAATTGGAAATGAATGGCATCCCATTCATTTCCATCAAGGTCAAGCCTGGCGACAAATTTAGCGGAAAATGATAGTTAGAGATTCTCGGAGTTTCGAAGTTCTTTGTTGAATAGAAGCAGAGTTTTGGAACTCTCCAGTGTAATCTAGCACAGAATCGTCATCAAGCTCCGTCGCAAAGAATATAAGCATGGGCTAGAGTTAGACTAACCTCTGCGAGTCAGTGATACTCAAAGAGTCATTCTGAGCGATTACTTCATAGACTTTGTTCTAAGCAACTGATCTTCGTTCTAAAGTCAGCGAAACTCGCTCTGTTTAATATTAGATACTGTTTGGATTTACTGTCGTTGAGAAAATAACTGCTCTGTTGCACTGTTTTTTTAAATTTTGTTGAATAGTGACATTTGTAATATAAATACGAGTGACAGCTTGATTGGACTGCTTCAATAATCTTCGAGTTTGTTTGTCTCTCGATAGCGGCCGCAAAAATCACGCTATTGACTTGAAATTTGGTACACGTGTTCATGATCTACATGGGATTAGCTGTATAATTTTGAGTGTGTGTTCCATTTGTAATTCGTGTAAAGGAGCATACAAAAGTTTCTTATCATTACGGTCTACAGACAGAATTTGTATGTACCGCAATAACGGCCGCAAAAATCCTCCGACTAACTTGCAAATTGTTGCACACGTTCAGGCTCTGTATACAAATAGCTGTATAAAAATTTTATGTCAATATTTTTTATGAACTGTGTACAGGGACAAGCAAAAGTTTTTCTTATCATTACGGCCTGTGGGGTGAATTTCATTTAAACGAATTTTAACATCGTTACTCTGCATTCAACAAAATGAAATTAGCGTACATTACTGAGATATATGCTCTTAGGCTTCCTAATTAATATACAGGACTTTACAAGAGTGTTCCGACAATGTCACGTAATCATCCAAATTATGTCAAATTTCGAACAATTATTTATGAAAAACGTAGAATAAGTTGTATAGTTTTTAGTGATATATACAATGTTTATGGTTCGTATACAGAGACACACAAAAGAATTTCTTACCATTATTGCCTATAAACAAATTTTCATTTAAGCGCATTTTAACGCGTTTATGCTGCATTTAACAGAATGGAATTAGCATACATTATAAAGATATATAAAAGCATGTTTACTCTAAAAATAAAAATAAATTAAAAAAAAGGGGGTGGGGGAGGATATGTATTGACTAAATGATTTATTTACGGGACCATACAAGAGAATTCGGATGACTTTCTGTAATCATCCCAATGATGTCAAATTAGGTAGAAATATTAATGAGTTATAATTAATTGAATAGGTGTATTTTTTTAGTGTATATAATTACTGTGGCTCCTTATCCGGGATACATAAAAGAATTTCGTACTATTACTGTCTATAGTCGGTATTTCTTAAATGTATTTTAACATGGTTACGCCCCATTAAATATAATGAAATTTTATTAGAATTTTTAATGCATGCTTTTCTGTGGGGGAAAATGAGAGCATAGAATTGGTAATTAGTTTACAGGGTTACACAAAATAATTCTGATGTTATGCAATCGTTTTGCATGAAATTTGATACAAGTATTTGATTTACAGGAAATTAATACAAGACTATCGGTTATTAGGAATACATACATATACAGATAGGTATAGAAAGTGATTCAACTGAGAGTTGAGGGGGGGGGGGCGACAGCCCCCTCAGAAATGTTTGTTTATGTAGTAAGCCAATCGAGTCAATATACATGTTATACAATAAGGAATAAATAAAAATGATCTGTTGAATAATGTGTGATGCAAATACACACACTGGCCAATGAATTAGAAACCTGTAAAAGTTTCTACAAATGCTCGCTGGCGGCTAGCGAAGGTATGCAAAACCTGTTACAAACCTTTGGGGAATGTCCTGCTTGTACGGAAGTGGTCCCCTGGTATTACTTGAGGATAATCAAAAAGCCATGCAGCTACTGAACATATTGATAGATTAAGAGCGGACAATACCTAATCTCGCAGACAGCCTTGGCCCATGTTATTCTATGGGAAAATTTGTTTACATAATTACTCATGACATAATGAATATTTTTCAATTCTGTTTTCACATTTAAAAAATTCATAAGCGTTAAATTAGTACTTGTTTTCCAAAAATTGATTTTTTAAAATTTTAGTATTTCATTTTGCGACTAGAAAATGAGAAAAATGCATTTTGTGAAAAATCGCATTTTTTAACTCGAAATTAAAATGTAAAAAAAAAAAAAAAAAAAAAAAAAAAAAAAAAGATTTTTTTCAAAAATGAGTACTCATTTAACGATTATGAATTTTCTGACTGCGAAAACAGAATTAAAAAATATACATTAGGTAATGTATAATTGTGTTAACAAATTTTCCCATAGAGTAACATTGGCCACGGCTGTCCGCGGAATTAGGTATTGTCCCCTCTTAAGTGCATCCTTCAATGTTACATTTTTACTCCGAATCCGAAGTTAACGGATACTTTGTGCTCGATGATGCAACCATACATCGTGGCAGAATCGTTCGATATTGGTTGAGTGAACATCAGTCTGACTTCTAACAGTTTCCTTAGATGCCGCAAAGCCCGGATATTAATCCAATAGAAAATGTTTGGGACATGTTGGAAAGGAATATTCGCCAGCAATCTCCTCTTCCATCCAATTTACAGGATCTTAAAGTCTGTGTATAGCCAATGTATGGTAAACTGTGGACATAAATGCACCCCAGAAGCTTATAGAATCGCTGCCCACACGAATTGGCTGTTATTCATGCAAAAGGAGGTCCAATAAAATATTAATTTAAAGGTTTCTAATTCCTTGACCAGCGTGTGTAGGACATTGGGGCTCCTGATCTGCAGATCCACTAGTTAAACAAGTGTCCTTACTATTGGCAACACTGCATTTTCGTAACAATATTGATGAGGAAATTAGTTTGATTTCAAGTATATAATTATTTACACATTTCTCAGAAATATATAGAGGAGACCCGTGTGCCTAGGGCCACCCCACTTTATTTGAATAATATTTAAGTTTTAATATTCAATTGGGCGAGTAACAACACCAATTGCTACTTTTACAACTACTTTGGAACTTTTGAGGTGAGAGTTTTGACAAGTTACATGTAGAAAACGAATTTACATGGTTTGAAGTAAAATTTTGCTGCTCATCTCTTTTGATATTTTACAAAGGCAAGTCAAATATTTTTCTTTCATTTCTAGTGTATAATTTTGCTTGTTATATTGAGTAATAAATGAGATATTTAATTAATCATCTCTGCATGTGGATTTTTTAGTGGAAGGCATTTTGAATGAAGTTACCAAAACTTGTACCTAGGGCCACATCGCTGCCTTGTACCTGTTTGGATCTTTTAACACATTCGCGACCGCATTTTTTTTTTTTTTTTTTTTTTTTTTTCTTTTTGACAGTAAAGTCCGCATGTGGGAGTTTTTCTCATAAGTTACAGTTTTTCAAAGCAAAATTTTCCGTATTCACATTTATATTACAAATGGATATGCATTATAATCATACTCTCTCTAATCAAAGTATTTGCATCCATAGTATACTGATTGTACAAATATGAATATTGTGTATATTTTTTAGAAACAAATAACTTACAAATTGCAAAACAAACGCCCATTGGTGGAGTTTCATATTTTCAAATGACGTGTTACTACGTCAGCGGTCGCGAAAGTATTAAGAAACACAGTGCAGCCTATAGTAATTGGATGCTGGCAAACCCTGGTAAACCAATCACTATATGACGTTTCTGAAAGTGTTGGCAAGTCCTATCCGTCGGCCTTTACTCCTGTAAACATTCTGTCAGGCTTTCGTGTAACCGGCATATAGTCAATAAATCAACACATTCACTGAGGATGAATATTTAAGTTCAAATGTGACTGAAAGACAAGACCCCTCCATTAATAATAATAATAATAATAATAATAATAATAAAAGATTTTCCAGGAAGAAAGTGAACCAACAATGATAGAATTGGATGTCTCTGTTTCGTGTCCTGTTGAAATTTCGAAACCTTCAGCATCTAACATTTTTTCGTGTGTTATGCTTTAACAGGTACGAACCTAAGCAAAACCCAATATCCCAATATAGAATATCCCAAAGAAAAAGAAAAAGAGTTAAAAATTTCGTGTTTTAAATTAAGGCAACAGCATGATAATTATTATATGATAAATAAATATATTGCTTGATATTCTTTCTTTTATAAAATACATAATTATATGCTTATTTTCTATTCATTACAAAGTGAAATCTAAATTTGACAGAATGGCCCTAGGTACAATGAGTGTGTTGTACCTAGGGCCACGAGTGAAGTGAGGTTTTTTTTTAAAAACCTTCTATTTGTCGGAATTTATTATTTTAGGTATTTATATTGATTCCAATTGGAAGTAATTAGTCCTAAAAATATGTACATATCAGTTTGATAATTTTAAACAGGTCATGGGCTCTGTTTTTGAGCATTAAAAAAAAGCGGCCCGGTACACGGGTCTCCCCTATTTAGTGTGCTTTGCTTACACTTATTTCAAGGATTTTTAAAGGTTTCAAAAGTTTGAGATCTGCCTTAGATACATGAGTTAAACCCATATTTATCTATCGTTTGATATTTTATTCAGCTGTTGATTTTTATTTAATTGTTAGTGAACAAAAACTTTATTTGATTAAAAGAAAATTTCTAAAAGCATATTTTTCTCATCTATTTATTTGTCGTCTTTTTCATTTAAGGTGTCAAAAGAAAAAGAATTTGAAAAGAATTTGGATTTTCTTGAAGATAAAGATGGCAGTACACATAATAAAAGTATGGCCCAGTTTTAATTACTTTTTTTTTTTTTTTTTTTTTTAATCAGACTCACGTATTTTTGTTCATTTTAACCCTTTAATGTTCACTTCGTATTTTCTTCTGAAAATTACTAAAAAAATTTCAAAAACGGCAATTAGACACATAATTGATCATAAATATGTAAAAAAAAAAAGTGAAAATGTTTTGGTTTGAAACATCTATCAATCTGATTAAATTTAAATAATTAATTAAATTTATAAATAACTTTGTAAGCAAGCACTAGAAATTGAAAATCAATAGCAGCAGTCGTTTCTGGTTTAAAGAATAACACAACCCTTCATCAGGTTGGAGAAAAATAGGCACGGGTGCATCATAAAAGCAGTAACTCCGCACTCACGCCTACTGAGAATTTTTAATGCGACTTCTGCATTTGGTTTCTTCTGAAACGTGATTTGATAAATTTTGGAGTAGCGCTGCTGTCTACTGAACAGAAGTACCAAAAGTTTTAAAATCGATCAACAAAAGAAAAAAATATATATATATTGAAAAATTGTTGCATGAAATGTGAAATGTTTTGTTTCAGTGCGAAAACTTTAAAGGGTTAAGAACTATTCGTACATTTTTGAAGGATTAAAAAAAAAAAAAAAAAAAAAACTTTTTTGTATCAGTTTTGTTTGGAAGTATTAAATAATAGTTTAGACGTGTGAAAATTATTAGAATAATTGTGAATTTTTATTTATTTAAATGCGTGCTATAATTCAAGAATTATAATTTCACTTGTTGAGGTAATGTTTGGAGGATATTCTAATGCTTTTTCAATAAAGTTTAAAAGCCTCTGATTTCATTTTGTCCGCCCGCCAGTCTATGGTTTCACGTGCATAAGTACATTTAAAATTCCAAAAAATACTTTTTAGATAATTTACCCATCACATCATAATTACGAAGTTATAAATATTTTTTAGCATCATCAGAAAGTGCAAAAAAACTCAAAACAAAACTGAAATGCACCTTTTTAATGAATTCTAATATTTTTATGTGGCTCTGTAAAGGAATCACTAATGTTATTCATATCATTTTCCGCAAGAAACATACTGTAAAATGTAAGAAATATCTCTTAGACCATAATGTATCCTGATTATTTTGTGAGTTCTATTACACAAACCATTTGTGCTATATGTAAGATTTATAGTGGAATTTTAATATATTTATTCGACGAAGATGAGTTGAATCATTTAAATTAACACAATTACTACAAAAGACCACTTATTTAAAAAAGTGGTATTTATCCATAAATATACACACCGATTATCATAGAAAAGAAGCAAAACTGCCATCTATTCAGAAAAATTATAATTACATAATTATAGCAATGTGTTCGATATTCTATAAATTTTGTTACAATAAAACATTTATAAATTTTGATTAAATTCATATCTCAGTATCGTAGAATATTTAATATTTAAACTATTATATAAAGAAACAGAGAAAAAACATGTACATTAATTGAATAAATTTATGAAATCATGCTTTGTTAAAAACTTACCATTAGATTATTATTACTTACAAACCTTTCCATTTATTATTATAGATTTATTTATTTATTTTTTAATATCGCACTATAAAATTTAGATTTTATACAAAAACTATTATTATTTAAATTTATTTTTATTGTAATATGCAGCTGTAGTTAGTATTTCTAAGAACCATAAAATTAAAATTAAACTGAGTACAATTAATATTATTAAATATAAATAAAAATATGTATACAAACTTTTAACATGTGTTTTTAAATACAACAGAAACAATAAATGAAAATAAACAATCATACGGACAAAAAAAAAAAAAAAAAAAAAAATATTGTAATATATACAAACGATACTTCTCCTTTTTTTTTTTTTAAATATAAATTCAGCAACCTTCCTAGCCAACGAACCTATAATTTCCTTAATCAAATTTCTGTCCACCCACCCTTCACCATTTTTATTATATTAAATATATATTGTAATTATATTAAATATATATTGTAATTATATTAAATGTATTTTATTATATTAAATATTAGTATAGTATTAGATTATATTAAATATATATATATATATATTTATATAGGTAAATAAAGGCAATTTTATTGATATATTAATAAATAAACAAAGTTTATAGGAGATCCCATTTTCATAATAGCATTAACTAATTTAGTGATATTTTTGTTTTGATGTTTTGATGAGCATAAATTATTTAAACAAGTGATGTATAATGACATTTCTATATACAGAGAGGTGGAGACATAAAATAAGTTAACAAATTTACCTTAACCCTCTGTACCATACTGTAGACTGTAGGCAACATACCGTTCGATCGTGGTTCAAATTCAAAGAATCGGTTCTACAACGTAATCACGCACTGTAGCCTGTCGTATGCACTCACAGTTAGAGAATCTAGTATCTAGAAACACAACTGGATGGCGCCGTATGTCGTAAGTTGAAGTTCATTACTCGACAGTGGGTAACTAACGACAAGTGCGGACCGGCTCTGATTCAAAAAATAATAAAAAATAGTTTTTCGTGTGTTTTGTGTTTTATATTGAAACAGTGAAGAGGTAAGTGTTTCAAATTCATTGTATAATATTGATTTTGACCCAATTTCACGTATTTTATAGGATTTTATGCTAAAAAGTGTTTGTTGCCTGTAGGTGTTTTTGTTTGTTTTTTCGAAATTTATGAGAAATAAAAAAAAAACCTGAAACACGTGTATTTTATTTTTTTCCAATTATTACGAAACAAATAAACACAAAAATATTAAAGGTCATGAGTTACAGAGGGTTAAAACACAAATCTTGTGGTTTATTTTCTTACAAATGAATTTTAAGATCTAGAAATAAATAAATATATATATATATATATATATGCAGTAGATCCACCTAATAAAGGATTGACCCGTTCTAACCTTTGCACATTACAGACGCGTTTCTGTTCTTGATGATTTTATTATAGAATAGGGCTGTACCGAGTACTCGGTATGTACTCGGCCTACTCGGCTAATTTGCCGAGTACTCGTTACTCGGCCAAATTTGGACTAAGTATTCGGCCAATACCTAGTAGTTGTAAGAATTTCATTACTTTTATGTATTATTGAAAGAAATGTATTCATAAGAGTTGTTTATTAATAACTAAACTAAAAAATTATGAAAATATAAATATAGAGTCATTAAACTTTTGCTGCAAAGAGCTTTCGCAATTAAAACGGGCGAGTATGCCACCAAACTCCGTATAGCGACAATTCATGATATGAGCTTATCCCTTTTAGTTACAAGAATTTAAGTATAACCATCTTGTATTTGTGTAATATGCAATTTTTTTTTTTTTTTTTTTTTTTTAAATAAAAACTTAGTACATAAAATTGTATCTATAAAACAGACAAAAATAAAATATTTTAGAAAAAAGAACCCTTATATAATAGATAAAATAGTAGATGAAACATTAGTTATATATTTGTGCAAATAAAAGTAAGACACTTTTAAAACTGTAAGAAAAGATTGATTTTTAATTTTAAAATAATAATTATGAAAAAGGTAAATACACTAAAATGTTATTAAAAATATATTTTAATAATGAAATTTGTTGTTTTGCAAATTATGGCCCAAAACCACCTATCTTTTTTACTCTTCTAGAATTTGAAGATTTATGAAGTCTATCATGTTTGAAATGATAAAATATTTATTTTAATGTTCTCATATTATATGTAAATTTTCATACATCTTAAATTAAGCCTAAGTGTATAGGAACTTCTGTATTCTTTAAGAATTATCTAAGAATATTTCGCATCTGAGAAAGACTATATAATGAAGAATTAAATTATCAATTATGGTTTTAATAATCCACTAAGCTGGGTGTATCAAATATAACAATGAACCTAATTGTGTATACTATACGCTACAAAAGTTCTGAAACATTTCATGAAAACATGCTGTTTGCCATTTAACTTAATTTTGTGTTCAAAAGGCCTTTTTTAAATTTTAACATGTGCAAAATTCTTCATATATACATCAATTATTCATTCTTTCTTACAACTACTCGGTACTCGGCTACTCGGCTAAAGTGCTACTCGGTGCAGCACTATTATAGAACAAGTTTTTGAATTTCAGTTTTCACAGTAATATTTACCATTACTTTTACATGAATTTACAAATTACTAGATAGAAAAAAAATAAATAAATAAAGCTTTATGTTTGTAATTTTCTAATTTGAAAAGCTGTTGCATTTTACACAATATTTTAAACTTTTATTTTTTTAGAAGACACATTTGCAGACATCGAAATAAAAAAGACTGATAAATGTTTTGTCGGCCCGTTTATAAAATGATATATGTTTTATCGGGCTGTATACAAACCTCGGACCAGGCTCGTTTAGACCTCTGTCACACGTTTCATTTCTTTACCATTCTAAATTTGAAAGATATTTTTGTGTATAAAAGTTTGAAATGAAAAATTATTGGAATAATAAAAATAAGAGAAATTACTTTTTACTTTCTTCTATATGTAATATAGAGAAAGTATTGGATTCGTAAAAATTTTCGACCTCGGGTTTTTGATGGATTTACACGTTTTGAGAGCTGTAGAACACGATTTGACCCTTTTTAGAAAATGTCTGTCTGTCTGTCTGTGTGTGTGACAAAATTTTGTGGCAACTGTATCTCAGGAACTACTGCACAGAATTTCATACAAATTAGTATGTAGTTGCACCTTGACATAAATTAGTGCCTATCAACTTTTGGTAAAAATTGTCTTACAGGTTGCGTTGCCATCCCGCTTTTTCTAAATTTTTAACATGGTGATATAGGACAAAATTTTGTATAAATGTGCATAAAGAGAATTATTACTTTCTTCTATATGTAATATAGAGAAAGTATTGGATTCGCGAAAATTTTCGACCTCCGTTTTTTGACGGATCTACACGTTTTGGGATGTCCTGAACACGAATTGATAGTTTTTAAAAAATGTCTGTCTGTCTGTCTGTCTGTCTGTGTGTGTGTCTGTCTGTATCATTTTTTTGTGGACGCTGTATCTCACGAACATATGAATGAAATTTAACCAAACTTGGTATTTAGTTGCACCCTGACATGAACTGGTGCCCATTAGATTTGGGGATCAATAGCTCAACAGGTGGCGCTGTAATCGCATTTTATGCAAATTTTTAACATGGCAGAATAGGACAAAATTCCGTATAAATGGGCATAATGAGAGTTATTTTAAACTTGTGATTGTAAAATTAATTTGAATTATTGATGATAGTAGTAGTTAACTTGGAAAAAAAATTTGTGCATGGGGGGGCATCGGTTCCCCCCCTGGGGGGGAAGTACCCCCCCCCGGGGGGATTAAATTTTGAAGATGGGTATCATTCGAAAGATCTCGTCAATACCTTTAAAACGAATGGTTGAACCATAAATCTGTGATAATTTAAAACAAAGTTATCGATTTTTTTTTACTTTTAACAAAAAAAGATTTTTTTTTTTTTTTTTTTTTTTAAAATTATTGTTAGTGATTGAATATGTATTAATTTTCACAAAAAAAAAAAAAAAAAAAAAAAAATTTTTTTTTTTTTTTTTTTTTTTTTTTTAATATTGTTACTGATTGAATATGTATAGGAAAATATAGAAGAAAGTCTTGTGGTGGCCACAACATACTAGTTTTTTAGTAATCATTATGAAATTTACTAGAATTATTTATAATAGAGGTAGTCAACTGGGGAAAAAATTTTGTATGCGTAGGAGCCTCGTGAACCCCCCTGGGGGGGAAGTCCCCCCTCGAGGGGAGTAAATTTTCAAGATGGGTATCTTTCGAAAGGTCTCGTCAATACCTTTAAAACGAATGGTTGAACTATAAATCTGTGATAATTTAAAACAAAGTTATCGATTTTTTTTTACTTTTAACAAAAATAACTTAGAAAAAAAAATAGTTTTTTTTTTTTTAACGAAATTTAACCAGACTTGGTATTTAGTTGGCCCCTGACATAAACTGGGGCTGATTAGATTTGGGGATCAATCACTTAACAGGTGGTGCTGTGATCGTATTTTTCTAAATTTTTAACATGGCAGTATAGGACAAAATTTCGTATAAATGTGACATAATGGGAGTTATTCTTAACCTGTGATTGTGAAATTAATATGAATTATTGATAATAGTAGTAGTTAATTAGGAAAAAAATCTCGGTCATCGCTTCCCCCCCAGGGGAAAGTACCCCCCGGGGGGGGGGTAAATTTTCAAGATGGGTATCTTTCGAAAGGTCTCATCAATATCTTTAAAACGAATGGTTAAACTATAAATATGCGACAATTTAAAACAAAGTTATCGATTTTGTTTTAACGAAAAAAAACTTTAAAAAAAAAAATCGTTTTTTTTTCTTTATTATTATTATTATTATTATTTTATATATTGTTACTGCGTGAATTTGTATAGGAAAATATAGAAGAAAGTCTTGTGGTGGCCACAGCATACTAGTTTTTCATAGTAGACTAGAGGACCCGTGGTGCACCGCAGCATTAGGATAGACTATGTATGAGAGGGTGTAACTTTCCTCAAACTCAACAAATTTAAGCAGTTAATAGGTCAAAAGAAAGAGGTTGATCCACTGAGTGTTCTTAGACTTGTGTCAACAGCCTACGTTAATTAGAACTCTAGTTATAGATGTTTGAGTGAAGGAAAATCTTGAAAAATTCTTGAAAAAATTGAATGTAAAGTTGATTGTGCACGCATAACTTTCCTCAAACTCAACGAATTTAAGCAGTTAATAACTCAAAAGAAAGAGCTTGATCCACTGAGTGTTCTGAGAGTGAAACGATCAAGATCCATTCATTAGAAGAGGAGCTATGAGAATTCGAATTGCTTGAGTGAATGTGTCCCATAAAGAATCGCGTTTGAGTATAACTTGAGTAAGGTGGGAGTTGAGTAAATTCAATGATTGATGACATATCTGTGTCTAAATACCTTTCATTAAAAAAAAAAAAAAAAAAAAAATGAAGGAAATCGGCCGGATAGAACGGCCAGACGGACTGATTTTGTTTTCATAATTTTTTTTAATATATAAGATTAACTTTATTCATATTTTATATTTTTTCTTATTTTTTAAAAAAAAAAAAAAAAAAAAAAAAGCTTCTTCTACTTCTACCGAAATGTCTGCTTCTGCTAATACTGACTATGAGACGCCTGTTAAACTTCAAACCTTACAGAATCTTGTTATCATGAAAAACGGCAGTTTTTCGAGTGACGCAAGCGGAAGGACAAACGGACGGAAAGCTGCGAACTCATATATACGCCTAGTCTGACATCAAAGAGATTTGTAAAAGCCGACACTTAATATCTCAGCAAATATGCCTTATTTTGTTCTGATATTTTCAAAATAATCTTTTATCGTTGGTCTTAATCTATCCTGAAAATTTTACGTTCCTACATGCAGTATGTTTTAAGATCTGAATCTCAATTTAAAGCCAAAAAGGAAAAACGTGAGGTGTAAGGATGTAATGAACTAAATTCATGAAAAAATATCTCTAAAACCGCACGAACGATTTTAATTTAATTAATATATGTTGTTAATGGGATCTTTCTGAATCGAGTAACGTTTTTGTTTTTTTCAGGAAAACTCTTGTTTTTTGTAAAAGTTGCTTTGAAAATAGAACTATATTACTCCGCCAAAATGCATGCTTTTATTCGGCAAAAATGTCGTAATTCGGTTCTTACTTTCAAGACACGTTGGTTGGCTGACCAACGTGAATGCAGTCAATAAATTTTTGTTATGAAGAATATAATTTTAATTTTAAGATTTCCCATTTCGTCAAAAAAGTATTTAGATAATATTTAAAATAAATGAAGAATTTTTTAATTATAGATATTCTATGTCATCATTATTCATAATGAATTAAAAATATTTTTAAAGCGAAAACGTTTAATAAATCCCTCATGCACACAAATTTATACCATGGTCCATGGTCTTTGGAGCGCATGCGTACATCATACGGATGCGTACATCCTGTAGACGCTAAGCTAATTGCTTTCCCTGTATTCGTCCGCGCCGCGGTGTTTTTGTTTAATTTGTTGATTGGAAATTGGAATTAATACGAAATTTTGCATGATTTAGACAAATATTGGTAGTGCTCGGATACTTTTGCTGTGACCCACCGGTGTACCACGCCGGCGTGAACGTGTTAATCATAATTTTTATTAAATTAAAATAACACTGAGATATGAGAGCGAGAGTGTGAGCAGTGATTTTTACATTATTATTTTCAATGGGGAATTAAAATATTTATTCAAAAATTCCACCTACTTGCATGATTTAGTGGTAAGTGTTTTATAATTTTATATTCTTAAAACTTGCTTATAATTTTACGTATATGTAATTATAGGCTTCGTCTGATTGCACGGAAGTATTGTTATTTGTAAACAAACCATTGTTTACATTTTTTATAGTCGCTTTTTTCGCAAAATGTTACTCAGTTTTCTGTAATATGATAATTAAACAAGTTTTCGAATTCTTTATTATGTTTATTATTACTTTAATTATGTTGTTATTATTCGTAATATGTCACCTTTTAGCTTAGCAATTTTTGGAAAAATAAATTTAAATGTTTTGATTAGAGATCCTAACTAATCGAGATACTAAGAGATACTTCGATTACAGTCCAAACTTTATTTATTGGAATAAAATAGCTGTATTATTCTTTTCAAAAAACAGATTACGAAAAACTTTATTTTTGAATGATACAGCCTTGTAAAACGAAACAACAAAAATCCTATATATATATGATAACATGGGAAGGGAGAAAGGGAGCTATCTGACTGATTTACAGCCTTAATTAGATACATCACAAGTCTAGTGTAATGGGTAATTGGGAAATGTTGTATGTACTGTATTAATACATTATTGTATTAATACTGTATTGATACAATATATACTGTATTAATACAATATTGTTAAATTTTAAATGAATTTGAATGTCTTAGTTGTGTATCATAATAATCATTTATAATGCTTTTGACGGATATAGCTAAGGTAGTATGAAAACTACTTTATATCAACAGGGTTGCCACGCTACATGGAGAACCTGGAATAGTCAGGGAATTTGAAAATTGACTATAAAAGTCAGTGAAAAGAAAAATCTGCCAATGCACGGTCATTTCCCCTCCCCCCCCCCTTTTTTTTTTCTCCATTAGCTTCTGCTATTTTTTTTAAACACCCCCACTCTTCTCTTTTGCTCATGTAAGGAATTTCTTATCTCGCTTATAAGCGACAAATGCTATCATTATATGCAACTTTTGTCATATGTAAATTTTGTGTTTACAAGTGGGACGTTAATTATTTTGCCCTCAACACAGTCAATGCTCAATATACGGTTAGACTGAAATTTTTTTAGAATATACCTGGAAAACCTTTTAAAAGTCAGGGAATTTCATTCTCCTGTTTGAGTGGCAACCCTGTATCAAGCTTATACTGTACTCTACTCTAAATATAATAATGCAGCACAAGCAGTATAAAGAAAATAAGGCTAAGCTTTACTATAGGGTACCTGTTGGCGATTCATGATGCTGTGATGAGATTCAGTGTATCGACACTTTTTAATAGTAACTTTTTTGTATCGGTACTTCATTTAACTGTCTTGGAACTTTGTTTTTCTTTTTGTGCCAGCCGCGCGCGTGTGTTTATTGTAATGCGGCCCAGCTGAATGATTTTTCTTTTTAATGCGTTTTTGAGGTATAAAAATTAATTTTTTGAGTGTATTTTATTATTTTATTTTACTTTTTAATAAATGGAATTATTTAGGGGAAAAAAGTGTATTCTAGTAATTGATGCAGTATAGATTTTCATGCATTTTCTTATTCATGTGCCATGAATTAGGAGTATCCAGTGATGTTTTTTTTTGTTTTAATATCGGGATAGTGACCACTGTAGTACAGATTTTTTATGCATTTTCTGATTCATGTGCTATGACTTAGGGGTATCCAGTGATATTGTTTTAGTCTTAATATTGGGATACTGACCGCTGTAGCATGAATTTTCAGATTCGTGCATGACAAATTAGCTGCATCCAGTGATTTTATTTATTTTTTGTTTGTTTTGTGATTGCTTCTGTACAGATTTTCATGCATTTTCAGATTCATGCAAGGCTGTAATTTTGAAATTTTGGGGCAAATCTTCAAGTTATTTTAGATTATACATCATTTATAATGCTGAATTTTATGTGTTAAAGCTTGAAAGCTCTCTGAAATTTTTTTTTTTTTTTTTTGTGGTGAAATAGCTCAAATTTCTATTACTGTTTTAAATATTTTATTAATCTTTAAAATATGCTTAATTTATTTCAGTGAATTTCAAAACAAGCACCAGAGTGAAACAGTAATTTATTTTCTTGAAATGTATTTTTGATGTTTTGTAATGATTCAGAATATCGATTTGCAGTAATCGACTCATTCAGTGAGATGTACATCAGCAACAGCGATGGGCGCCTTATAGTAAAGCTATTCCAAAAATAAGCTAAATAAAACTTATCAAAAGCTTTCTTACTTAGTTTTCTTTTTCTTCTTCTTTTTTTCCCCCATAGCAGTTAATTGTACAAATGCATCTTAAAAATTAAACCCACTTTCAAGGCCTGCATTATTTATCATTAATAGATTGCTCACACTGTTTAGTGACAGTTTGTTTATAATTTCATTTCTTACCAAATTTATGCAACTGAAAACTATTTTCACAATTTGTCCGAAATCACAATGAAAAAAGTTCATCCTGAATGAGGAATTTGCACACATGGGGGATTTGAACAAAATCCTATTCTTATGGTAGTTTTAGGCCCATAAATTTCAAAAAGTTTATTAAAAATGCAAAAAAAGTTCTCATTAATTTAAAAAATAATTTTAAAATTAACCAAAAATCACGTGACTTCAAAAGGCTGCCTGACGTCACAGTTTATGATGCTTCAATGTTTACATTCTGTTAGCCTGGTTAGTAAGCAGCAATTTGTTTTAACTTTCGTGATTATTAATCGTTTATGTGATTTCTGAGCATTTCTTTTTCATCTTAGAATCATTCAATATCATTATCATCATTTTCAAATGTTTTCTTTTCATGGCGGTTGTCCAATGTTTTCGTTTCATAGGATCCTGTGGAACGCTAAAAAATAACTTTTGAGAAGCGTTAGCTGTTGTGTGTTGTATTAGTGCAAAATGGTACAATACAAATAATACAATATTTATACTACAATTTTTTAATATCAGTCATTATTATATCATAGAAAACCTATTTCACTGATTCAAGAAGCAAAGCAAAGCATGAAATCAAATGTAAACAACGATTACTTTAGTTTGTTGTCATAAAGAGTGACGTCACGATATATTATACTGCGTTTTCTCTGTACAGTAAATAGTGCGATGTTAAAATTGTTATAAATCAGACATTAGATTTCAAATAAAGAAAATGTATGTATTTATTGTGTATTTATTATTATTCATGTAATGAATATGTATGTATTTATTTTCTTACCTTTTCATTTTCTATTAGAATAAAATCCGAAAACGTGCAAATTGTCTATTGTGACTTTTTTGTGAAAGATTTTTTTTATTATTATTATTATTTGTTTTCAAGTGGCTGCCACTTGAAAACAAAAAGTAAGAGCAACTTTGTTAACGAACTCATCCGAGATATTTATAAAATAAGTTAAGACACTGTCCAAATTTGGTTCGATTTGGAGTATTATTTCGGGAGTTATCGTGATGACAAAATTTTCATTATAGATAGATATACGAAGTTATTGCAATAGGTCGATTTCTAAAGAAATCAACCTAAAACATGGGGCGCTATGCAATAGATAATTGATGCATGAATAGTTCAATCAAGACAATAACAATTTATCGTACTGCAAAGCAAATGACATGAACTTTTGTATGAATTTTCTCAACAACTATTCCCTACACTTTTTACTATTGCCTATTGTATGCGCCCCATGTTTTTCGTTTTAAACCTTACAAATATTTTCATTAGCTCTTAAAAACTCACAATCCCAGATTATCAGAGGAATCTCTATAGGGGGTTACATATCTGTATGAGGCTAGGAGAAATTACTTTATCCTTTTTAGCCCGTTTTAAAAACATGATATATTAAAAAAATGTTTTTTATTTAAATAATTATTTAAAACTTGCAATGTCAACTGTTTTATTTCTTTATGACACATGTATTATTAGAATTTACTAACCACCGGTTGGTTGGTTGGTTGTAGGATTTTTAAGGCCGATTGACTCCTGATGTGTCCTAGGCCTAGAGGGGGAATGCCCTCCGTGGGGGTCTTTCGAAAGGGTCCTAGCCCGTATTTACGCAAGTTTCGGAGGAAACCACGGAAAACTCCGAACGGCTAGGTCGATGAGCGCGACCTGGGATCGAACCCGGAACCTCCCATCTACCAGCTTTGAGCGCAGAACCGCTCGGCCGCTACTAACCACCGGACTTTAGAATGTACAAAATAGGAAGAAAAGGTTATAAATTTATAGAAAAATCGCGCTTTAGAAAGAAAAACGCGAAGAAAAAGTCAGAAATCCATAGAAAAAAAACATGGAATAAAGCCCCCCCCCCCCAAAAAAAAAAAAAATCGCTATCCCAAGTGTGTGTGTGTGGGGGGGGGGGGACACCGGAAGAAATATGAGGTTAAAACTGACTAGAAGAAGTTGTCAAAGCTTGGGAGATATTGGGCTTGGGGCCCTGAAGCTGTCGTCAAGGTTTTGCTACGTCTCGCCTAATAGAATAATCTTACAAGAAAATTGTTAGTCGTCTTATTTTTTAGGTCAATTTTATTTCTTCTGACTACACTCTTTTTAAAAAGAGTTTGTTAATATGTGTAGTAGTGGGTAATGGAAGTCGTGTGGTTGTTTCACATCTGATTCTTTTTTTTTTTTTTTTTTTTTTTTTTGAAATTACAATGTTTTTACTATAAATTTGTTTCTTTACAGAGATCAAAGTAAATACGAAGAAGCTGCTAACCAATTAAATGATTGCTTAGCCATTAGAGAAAAACTATTAGGGGAAAATCATCCTGCTGTAAGTGTGCTTGATATTTTATAAATGCTGCTTGGGAAAACGGTTTCATTTTCCATGCTTCATTAATTCAGAATTATCTAAGAAGTTGATAACGTCTATAAAGAGAAAATTAATTTTTACCCTTTACAAAATTATTTCAGGCACAACTTTACTATTTTTTGTCAAAACTAATAAGTTAGGGTAAGGCCACCACAGAAATTTCATCTATAGTACCCTATACGAATTCACGGGCAACAAATTATGTTTGTTAAAATTAATAGTATTATTTATTAAAATTATTTTCCCTATAAATGCAGACGATGTTCAGCTCAGAGAAGTATAACACTAAATGACCAAAAAGAAACAAGTCAATTTTATACTCTACAGACGACATCATAGTAAATCCGTTTTTTCTAAGCTTCTTATCGTTAAAAATGAAAAAAATAATAATTAAAAAAAAAACTTAAATTATCTCCGACCTGTTGTTCAACCCTTCGTTTTAAAAATATTGATGAGTTCTTTTCAATAAAAACTAACATCGAAAATTTATACTTTTTTTTTTTTTTTGGGGGGGGGGGGGGGGGGGGATAAAATTTCAGGATGTATTCTGACTTAATTCCATTTGGTTAATTTCATGGTAATATTTTAATGTAGGGTTGAGCTATCTTTAGGTATTTTTCGTAATATTGCTTACCAAAAACAGAAACCCTGCCTTTCATTGCTCAATGCTTTAGGGATAGGTCCTGATGATGTCCTATGGCATTTTGAGCTATTTTACTATTCTAATTTTTGTGATGTAGTTCAAAAAACTTTTGCTAATCTCAACTTTTATGGTTCATTTCGTTTTTGTAAGCTCAATCATATGACTAATTTAAAAAAAAAACTGAATTAGTCTTCATATACAGCAATTAACTTTTATTCTATCTGGCGGGAATACAAAAATTAGATATTATTTATAAATAAATTATCTCAGGTACTAGTATAATAAATATTAAAAATGATTTGTCCTAGCCCGTGATTATGTCGTGTTTAGTCAGTTGCTTTTATTGAAAAATATAATGCACTGCTGCGAATTTCATTCATTTTCGATAAAAAATATATTTAAAAGTGTATCATACTTCGGTATTAAGTTTTAAAATCGGCATTGAAAGACGCAAAACTCACTATGAATAAATTATCTTATCTTTTTATTATTTTATATATTTTATTTATACATTTTATTTATATATTTTATATATTTTTTATTTTCTTATATTGCCATATTAAAATTTTTGAAAAAACTAGATAGCAACGCCACCTGTTTAGCAATTTCCACCAAATTTGATAGGTACTAATTTATGTTTGTTAAAATACAACTACATGTAAATTTGTATAATTTTATTTCAGCATTAATTTTTGAGTTAGTTCTCCACGAGGTTTTGTCATATACACGCGCGCGCGCGCACACACAAGAGGCATTGTATATACTCTTTAACTACATTTCATGCGACCGTGGAAGCCTCTGCGCAAGTGCGGATTCAACGAATCCACTAGTAAATTAGGGGAGACAAGCTTTTCGTTGAGAGAAAATAAGCGATAAGGGAATACCGAATGACTGGATGCTTACTAAATTCAAACCTGTTGGTCAACTTGGAAACCCTCCAAGATTTTCGACTCGTCCTCACTGCTAGGCGTAGGAAACGTGGTTACACTATAATATACACCTTGTCAAAATCTGTGATTTTCTTAAACTCTTCTCTATACATAAGAAGGAAATATTATAGTTGCGGAAATATTTGATTTCCAGTTTTGATAGCTTTACACATTTTGATATGTCTTGAACACGATTTCACCGTTTTTAGAAAATCTTTGTATGAGTGGAGTGGGGGGGGGGGGGGGGGAGGGGAGAATCTGCATAATTTTGTGGATGTTGTGTCTGACGAATCAATGCAGCACGAATAAAACTTTATATTTTGTTATACTTTGTTTTAAAATGATGCTGATTAGATTTTTGGATGTATTGCCCAAAAAGTGGCGCTACTCTTCTCCAATTTATCGCATTTAAGGAAAGGCTGTATCTCAGTTTCGATAGGGTATAAGTGCTCAAAACTTGATATGCATGAGTGCTATGATGAAAAAATATTTTTATTCAATTTGAGTGCTAACTTTTGAAAGGTGGCTCTTCCACGCTGCAATATTTTCTGTTTACAGCTAGGCTATATCTCAATTTCTATTTATACATAAATGCGCAAAATTTTGTATATGAGATGGATGTTATGAAAAACAATGCTAACTCTGTATGGTTGTATATCAAACCACAGGTGGCGCTGATGTTAATTACGTTCTACGAAATTTCACATGGCTGTATCTCAACATCTATTGTTTAACGCACACCAAACTATATACTTAAAATCTACATTGTGAGAAACTATATAGATTATTTTTTGTGTGTATGTTAATCTGTATGTAGTGCTGTTATATAGAATGGGTATACTTATTAATATAGTATATAGTACTAGTATGATATACTTACTATTGTTTATAGGCAGATTTAATAGATTAGATAGCGCATAGCGCCTGCAAAATTCCAAATCAGTTTATAAATAATATTTTAATTTAATATTATTTTATTCATTAGAGCTTTCTGAATAACTTAAAAGTTAATTAATATAGAAGTGAAGGCAAGAACTTGTACTCACTTTCTCACCAGTTCATAATGGTGTATCCAAAAGACTCCAATTAGACGTCTGCATTCAGCATCTGAAAGTAAACTGTGTATGGACAAAATCTATTAATTATGTTAATTATTATTTTCTTATTCAAAATCCATCCATGGATAAGCTTCTAGTTGATTTAAAAAAATTTTTATTTCTTGGCTATTATGGTATATTATTTATAATAGAAGAACATTTATAATAACTAATATTTCGGAGCGTTTTAACAGAGCTCCTGTCTTTACGATTACATTTTTATCAGTGAACATACATCTACATTTTACACAGCGCGCGGCAGAAAGAGATTAGAAAGTGATGAGTAATCAGTTTCAAAGTTAGGTGTGGCGCATTCTCGTTAGCCACCCGTACATTGATGGAAATCGTCTCTCTTGGTTAAAAAAGTTTATTTGCATTATAGTTCCTTTTTTATTTAATAGCGAAATATTAAAACACCAATTATTTGAGTTTTTCTTACACTTTTACGACACCCCTACTTGTTTTATATTTCGCTGTAATCCAGTAAGTTCAAATTCTTTCTAAGTTTAAGTAGACTTGTCTTTGGTAATGGTTTCGTCATGATGTCGGCAGTCATGTTGTTGCTATCGACATATTGCAATTTTATTATCTTATTTTCATACAGTTCTCTTATATAATGGTATTTCAAGTCTACGTGTTTAGTTCTTGATTGGTATTTGTTACCCTCTATTTGTTTAATGCATGCCTGATTGTCTTCGAAAATTATAATTGGCTTTTCTTGTTTCATGTCTAAGTCTTTTAACAGTTGCAACAGCCACACAGTTTCTTGAGCTGCATTGCTGGCAGAAACGTATTCTGCCTCAGCTGTAGATAATGTAATATTGCCTTGTTTTTTGGACACCCAGTATATTGGGTTCTCTCCAATGAAGAAAATATTACCTGTGACAGATTTTCTGTCACCTGGATCATTTGCATAGTCTGAGTCTGCATATACTGTTAAAACTGGAGCTGCATTTTTATTATACGCTAATTTTAAATTTATCGTACATTTAAGATATTTCATGACTTTTTTAACAGCTTCCCAGTCGCATTTCCTGGGATTTTCATTGTGTCGGGACAGAAAGTTGACAGCCGCACTTATATCTGGTCTACATGTTGTGGAAATGTACAATAATGCCCCTACTGCTTTTCTATAGTCTGTATTGTTTGGCAAAAAATTATCGTTATTATTATTTTTTAAATAATTTGTATCCATTGGGATATTAGTAGGTTTTGAATCTGTTAAGTTAAACTTGTCTATTAATTGTTTAATCTTATAGGTTTGATCTAATAACAATGTATTGTTATCCGGTCTAGTAATGTTTATGCCTAAATAATTAACTACATTCCCTAGGTTAGTAATTTTATATTCGCGGCTGAGTTTTTCAGTAATTTCTTTTATGTCGTTCTTAGTTCCAGCGATTAAAATATCATCTACGTACACTAGCACGTAGACTTTTCTACCGTTAATATTTCTTTTATATAGACATTTATCAGCTTGACTTTGTGTAAAATTTAGATTAATTAATGTCTCATTTATTTTCAAGTTCCAGGCTCTGGCTGCCTGCTTGAGACCATAGATTGCCTTTTTTAATCTACAGACCTTTTTCTCATCCCCGGGATTTATAAATCCTTCTGGTTGTGACATGTAAATTGTTTCCTCCAATTCACCATGCAAAAACGCGGTTTTTACATCTAAATGATTTAATTCTAGATTATTGTATAGAGCCATGACTAAAAATGATCTGATAGTTGTGTGAGACGCCACCGGGGCAAATGTCTCATCGTAATCCACTCCGTATTTTTGGCTAAATCCCTTCGCCACTAACCTCGCTTTATATTTTTGAATTTCTCCCATATGATTGTATTTGGCTTTGAACGCCCATTTAGAACCTACTATATGTGCGTTGGGTGGAGGGTCTACTAATGTCCATGTATTATTCTCTTTGAGTGAATTAATCTCATCTTTGGCTGCTTTTAGCCAATTTTCTTTTTCTACAGGGTTTTGTAATTCTAATATTTCACGAAAGGTCTTAGGTTCGACTACTTTCAAGGTATCTGTTAATAAAGCGAATCTATCAGGTGGAACGCCTTTGTTGGCTCTTTCTGATCTTCTGGGAATATTTTGATCTGAAATTTCCTCATTCTGTGAATTTGGTTCCTGATTCTGTTCAGTTAAAACTACCGGAAAGGATGATTTACTATTTATTTCACCAGTACCGGCTTCATTTTCATTTTCATTCATTAGTAACTGATCATCGTCATTGCTTTTGCTTATCTCGCGCATTTGATCTGTTTCGATGAATTTGACCGTTCTACATATTTTTACATTATCATCTATATAAATTCTATATCCCTTGCTTCTGAGGTCATATCCCACAAATGTACCCAATTTAGCCTTGCTGTCTAGTTTCCTTCTATTTATTTTATGAGTATATGTGTATGCTTTACAACCAAAAGTTTTAATATTTGAAAGATCTGGTTTGTTTCCTATCCATCTTTCATACGGTGTTACGTCGCAAGCTCTCGTGGGTAATCTGTTTTGCAGATAAGTTGCAGTCATGACTGCTTCGCCCCAGAATTTATTTGGTAATCCGCTTTGTTTTAGTAAACACCTAGTCATTTCAACTAAGGTTCTGTTTTTTCTTTCTGCAACAGCATTTTGAGGTGAACAGTGAGGTACAATAAGTTGATGTTCTATTCCCTCATTGGTGAGAAATTCTTCGAATTCTTTACATGTATATTCCCCACCATTGTCAGTGCTGAGTATTTTTATTTTCCTTCCAAACCTATTCGCAGTTAACGCATGATATTCTTTAAATTTTTCGAATGCTTCACTTTTATACTTCAATAGATAAGTAAACGTATATCGACTGAAATCGTCGATAAACGTTAAGAAGTAATTTTTACCACCTACGGTCGACGTTTGAAAAGGTCCGCATATATCCGAATGGACTAGATCTAGGGGTCTGTTCGCTCGGTAATTAGCCTTTTTTGGATATGAGTCATCATCTAGTTTCGAGATTATACATATCTCGCATTCCTCATTATGTTTACACTTATTTAAATTTATTCCTGTCGCCATGTTCTTCTCGGTGAGCTCCCTGATCTGTTGATAATTTTTGTGACCTAACCGCTGATGCCATATTGTAATACAATTTTTGTCATTGCATGTTTCTGCAATGTTTATACTTTCCGATAAATTTTTATGTGTTTTTATCTCATATAAATTATCGGTTAAGTTAGCCTCAATGTATGTTTTGTTGTTGTATTTAATCTGACATTTTTTGTCTTTGAATATGGCAACGCAGCCATTCTCAGTTGCTTTCTTTATGGAGATCAAATTAGTAGCCATATCAGGTATGTATAATACATCCTTTAATGTGATACTGTTCGTTTCTCTATCGGAGTTAACTACATCTATATTTATGTCCCCATGTCCCTGAGAAACTACGGTCTGTCCGTTTGCTAACATAACATTTACCTTTTCGTCGCTTCTTAAACATGTAAATTTACTTAAATCGTTGCAGACATGCGCACTACTTCCACTATCGACAACGAAACTATCATTTTCGGTTTTGTCTATAATAAAAGTTAAATTTTTCAGTTTGTTTTCTGTCTCTTTAATTAACTGTGTTTTTTGTTTACCTCTATATTTAGTACTGTTCCCACTACTGTTATTGAAATTATTGTTACTGCGGTGTGGATTACCACCTCTGGTTTTTAAGTGCCAACACTCATTACGGGTATGTGAGGATTTTTTGCAGTAAGTGCAATATTTGCCTGTCTGTGTTTTGTTTTTAACCTGCATTTTGTATGCGTTTTCTCCCTGAGTGTTTTTGTTTTGTGATCTTTTAATATATTCATCTGTTAATTTATTTCGTATAAATTCGGCTGTCAATTCCTGTTCATTTCTGCTCTCAATAGCAGTTATAAATGTGTCATATGAGGGGGGGAGAGAACACAACATAAGTGCCGCCAAATGATGATCGTGTATTTCTTCACCTATTGCTGTCAATTTATCTCTTGTTTGATAGATATTTGTAATATGATCAATGAGGTTCCCATTCTCAGCTAATTTAGCTGAGTATAATTTCCTAAGCAAGAATAATTTATTTGTTAGGTTCGATCTTTGATGAATGTTCTGGAGATTCTCCCAGGTTGCTTTGGCGGTGGTCAAATGACGCACATTTATAATCTGACTGTCATCAATCGATAAATTTATTAAGGCCCTTGCCTTTTTATCTTTTGCCTGCCATTCAGCAGTCAGAGGATTTGGGGGTTGATCAGTTATTACGTTATATAAGTCCTCTTTTATGAGGAGCATTTCAATCTTAAAACACCATAAATCATAATTGTTTTCATTTAGTTTTTCAACTAATGTTATATCTTTCACAGATGACGTCATTTTTACTTTTATTTGTATTATTTTTCTTTTCACAACTGAAGTTTAATTTATTTATTTATATTCAAAAATATTTGTGTATATATTTAATCATTATGGATGACTGTTAAACAGATATGTATGTTTATTTTATTTTTTATTTCTATATATATATTTTATGATACCTTTATAATATTTCAATACACCAATTATATATATATTTATTTTTCATTTCTTCTTTTATAATCATATATTTTTGTTTATATAATTTAGCTCTCTTTTTTTTTGTTCAAATTGCCTATAGGGCTATTTATTTAAACTGAATGGAACTGAGACTCTCAGTCTCATATATCTATTGTTTATAGGCAGATTTAATAGATTAGATAGCGCATAGCGCCTGCAAAATTCCAAATCAGTTTATAAATAATATTTTAATTTAATATTATTTTATTCATTAGAGCTTTCTGAATAACTTAAAAGTTAATTAATATAGAAGTGAAGGCAAGAACTTGTACTCACTTTCTCACCAGTTCATAATGGTGTATCCAAAAGACTCCAATTAGACGTCTGCATTCAGCATCTGAAAGTAAACTGTGTATGGACAAAATCTATTAATTATGTTAATTATTATTTTCTTATTCAAAATCCATCCATGGATAAGCTCCTAGTTGATTTAAAAAAATTTTTATTTCTTGGCTATTATGGTATATTATTTATAATAGAAGAACATTTATAATAACTAATATTTCGGAGCGTTTTAACAGAGCTCCTGTCTTTACGATTACATTTTTATCAGTGAACATACATCTACATTTTACACAGCGCGCGGCAGAAAGAGATTAGAAAGTGATGAGTAATCAGTTTCAAAGTTAGGTGTGGCGCATTCTCGTTAGCCACCCGTACATTGATGGAAATCGTCTGTCTTGGTTAAAAAAGTTTATTTGCATTATAGTTCCTTTTTTATTTAATAGCGAAATATTAAAACACCAATTATTTGAGTTTTTCTTACACTTTTACGACACTTACCAGTTATTTTTAAGAGGCGGAATACCCCTTATGTAGCAATATTTATTTCTTGAACAAATATTTTTGATTACCCTGTACCATAAAATCTGCAATACCTTTGTATCTTTAATGTATGATTTTAAGTGTTATTTACAGCATTTGTATGATTTTTATAAGAATAACACAAATATTTAGGACTAGCAGGCTTCGCCCGCTTCGCTGGACCCTATTTTTAAATGAATCACTATAATTACTGAATTCTCAAAATTGCATTAATTTTTATCACGTGAAAAAAAAATAAAAATAAAAGCGAAACAAAATCTGATTAGGAAAAATGTCGCACCGGGTTCTCACTGCCTTCGGAAAAAATTCCCAAAATGCTCTAACTCTTATTTCTATTATTTTCCCCCTTCGCCCCACCCCTCCCGCCTATCCTAATAATTTTACAAATTCGAAAATATCCGCAATCGATTTGTAAATATCAAAAACCTCTATGCACCAGTTTTGAACGATCTATCTCTATTTTTTATTTTTTTGCCCCACCACTCTCCCCCTCCTTCCCAATAATTTTAAAAATTCGAAAATATCCGCAATCGATTTGTAAGTATCGAAAACCTCTATGTACCAATTTTGAATGATCTAACTCTATTTTTTTTTTTGTTTTGCCCCTCCGCCTCCGCCCCCCCCTCCCGTCCCTCCTAACAACGTTACAATTTCGAAAATATCTCCATTCGACTTGCAGGCCTCTAAAACCAATCTGTACCAATTTTGAACGGTCTAACTGCATTTCTATTTGTTTTTGCCCATAGCCCCCCCTTACCGACCCTCCTAATAATTTTACAAATTCAAATATATCCGCATTCGATTTTAAGTATCGAAAACCATTTGTGTACCAATTTTGAACGATCTAACTCTATTTTTTTGCCCCCCCCCATCCTCCCCCTCCGAATAACTTTACACTTTCGAAAATATCCTCATTCGACTTGCAGGCCTTTAAAACCTATCTGTACCAATTTTGAATGCCCTAACTGTATTTCTATTTGTTTTTGCCCATATCCTCCACCTTACCGCTCCACCCCCTTCCCGCACCTCCTAATAATTTTACAAATTGGAAAATATCCGCAATCGATTTGTAAGTATCGAAAACCTCTATATACCAAATTTTAACGATCTAACTCTATTTTTATTTTTATTTTTTTTTGCCCCCCCCCCCTCTCCCCTCCCTCTTCTCTCCCCTCCTAATAACTTTACACTTTCGAAAATATCCCCATTCGACTTGCAGGCTATTGAAACCTATCTGTACCAATTTTGAAAGGCCTAACTGTATTTCTAATTGTTTTTGCCCCTGCTGCCCCACATGGGGGCTGAATTTTTAAAATTCCAGAAATTTGTTTTTAGATATTTGTATTAGCTATATTTTATAGCAAAAATTTGACGTATAGCTGTTTTTTTTTTTTTTGTTTTGTTTTGTTTTGTTTGAGATACATAGGATTATGCGAAATCGCGTTTTACGCATATGAAATCCCGTTTTGCCCTCCCCCCGCCCCCCCTTGGGGACCGAATTTCGAAAATTCCAGAAATTGGTTTTTAGACATTTATATTAGCTATATTTTAAAGCAAAAATTTTACGGATATCTGTTTTTTTTTTTTGTTTGAGATATAAAGGATTTTTTAAATTCACGTTTTGCCCCGAATTTTTTCAATTTTTTTTTTCCTAAACCATCCCTGACCTATAAGAAAAAAAAACAAAAAAAGAATGATCGAAATCGGTCAAGCCGTTTACGATTTTATAAAGGACATACAGACAAACATTCATTTTTATATACATAGATGTCTCTCTCTCTCTGTGTGTGTGTATGTGTGTGCAGGGCCTGATTACCCAAAAGGCTCGGGAAGCACAAGCTTCCCCTCTAAAATTTAAGAGGGGCCCCCAAAATGATTAAAAACAGGGTCTTGAATTTTCTGTTTTATATTTTCCTACTGAGATTGAATTTTTCTGAGAAAATTCACCTAAAGCAAGATTAAATACTCACTATTTCGGGAAAACTCCATTATTTAACCTCAAAAATCTGAATGTGCTTAATTAATAAGTTATACGATTTTAATGTTGTGTGTAGAAACCACCCAGATATATGAATGAAAAAAAAAAAAAAAAAAAAAAACTATAAACACACACTACTTTTTGGTCTATAGCATTTTTATATTACAATATGTAACAGGAAAACAGGATTTTCTGAAATGAAAGAGGGCCCCGAAATGATACTGAGCTTCCCCTAGCTTCAAAGCTTAATCGGGCCCTGTGTGTGTGTGTATATATATATATATATATATATATATATATATATATATAAAATATGTGTATAGTTATATTAGAAAAGTATTTAATTAAATTCAAGGCTGGGGGAAGGAGAGTTATAAAGTTGGCTTTACACTTGTTTTACATTTTCTTTTTCTTTTTTAAATGTTACCAAAACTAGCTAATTTATTAATTTATTATATTTTTTATATATATTTTTTTAAAGACAATAAATGTTATTCCTTCTATAATTAAATTCAATATTTTTTAATTTTTCCTTTATATCTCAAAATTTCTCCAATTTCTTTTATATTTTCTTTTTTTATGCTTTAAAAAAAAAAAAAAGTATTTTTCCTTTTCATTGTTTATAGATACCTTCCACCTTAAATAACTTAGGAGTTTTATATGCCAAAAGAGGAATGCACAAAGAAGCTGAACCATTTTATAAAAGAGCTCTAGCAATTAGGGAAAAGGTATTTCTAATTAATATTAAATTGTTTTTTACGATTATAATTTGATTTAAAAAATAATCTGGTGTGTCACTTACACGACTTTCTCTTACCCTGCATTTCAATATTACCCCTTATGTAGCAATATTTATTTCTTGAACAAATATTTTTGATTACCCTGTACCATAAAATCTGCAATACCTTTGTATCTTTAATGTATGATTTTAAGTGTTATTTACAGCATTTGTATGATTTTTATAAGAATAACACAAATATTTAGGACTAGCAGGCTTCGCCCGCTTCGCTGGACCCTATTTTTAAATGAATCACTATAATTACTGAATTCTCAAAATTGCATTAATTTTTATCACGTGAAAAAAAAATAAAAATAAAAGCGAAACAAAATCTGATTAGGAAAAATGTCGCACCGGATTCTCACTGCCTTCGGAAAAAATTCCCAAAATGCTCTAACTCTTATTTCTATTATTTTCCCCCTTCGCCCCCCCCCCCCTCCCGCCTATCCTAATAATTTTACAAATTCGAAAATATCCGCAATCGATTTGTAAATATCAAAAACTCTATGCACCAGTTTTAACCGATCTATCTCTATTTTTTATTTTTTTGCCCCACCACTCTCCCCCTCCTTCCCAATAATTTTAAAAATTCGAAAATATCCGCAATCGATTTGTAAGTATCGAAAACCTCTATGTACCAATTTTGAATGATCTAACTCTATTTTTTTTTTTTGCCCCTCCGCCTCCGCCCCCCCCCTCCCGTCCCTCCTAACAACGTTACACTTTCGAAAATATCTCCATTCGACTTGCAGGCCTCTAAAACCAATCTGTACCAATTTTGAACGGCCTAACTGCATTTTTATTTGTTTTTGCCCATAGCCCCCCCTTACCGCCCCTCCTAATAATTTTACAAATTCAAATATATCCGCATTCGATTTTAAGTATCGAAAACCATTTGTGTACCAATTTTGAACGATCTAACTCTATTTTTTTGCCCCCCATCCTCCCCCTCCTAATAACTTTACACTTTCGAAAATATCCTCATTCGACTTGCAGGCCTTTAAAACCTATCTGTACCAATTTTGAATGCCCTAACTGTATTTCTATTTGTTTTTGCCCATATCCTCCACCTTACCGCTCCACCCCCTTCCCGCACCTCCTAATAATTTTACAAATTGGAAAATATCCGCAATCGATTTGTAAGTATCGAAAACCTCTATATACCAAATTTTAACGATCTAACTCTATTTTTATTTTTATTTATTTTTTGCCCCCCCCCCCTCTCCCCTCCCTCTTCTCTCCCCTCCTAATAACTTTACACTTTCGAAAATATCCCCATTCGACTTGCAGGCTATTGAAACCTATCTGTACCAATTTTGAAAGGCCTAACTGTATTTCTAATTGTTTTTGCCCCTGCTGCCCCACATGGGGGCTGAATTTTTAAAATTCCAGAAATTTGTTTTTAGATATTTGTATTAGCTATATTTTATAGCAAAAATTTGACGTATAGCTGTTTTTTTTTTGTTTTGTTTTGTTTTGTTTGAGATACATAGGATTATGCGAAATCGCGTTTTACGCATATGAAATCCCGTTTTGCCCTCCCCCCGCCCCCCCTTGGGGACCGAATTTCGAAAATTCCAGAAATTGGTTTTTAGACATTTATATTAGCTATATTTTAAAGCAAAAATTTTACGGATATCTATTTTTTTTTTGTTTGAGATATAAAGGATTTTTTAAATTCACGTTTTGCCCCGAATTTTTTCAATTTTTTTTTTCCTAAACCATCCCTGACCTATAAGAAAAAAAACAAAAAAAGAATGATCGAAATCGGTCAAGCCGTTTACGATTTTATAAAGGACATACATTCATTTTTATATACATAGATGTCTCTCTCTCTGTGTGTGTGTATATGTGTGTGTGTGTGTATATATATATATATATATATAAAATATGTGTATAGATATATTAGAAAAGTATTTAATTAAATTCAAGGCTGGGGGAAGGAGAGTTATAAAGTTGGCTTTACACTTGTTTTACATTTTCTTTTTTAAATGTTACCAAAACTAGCTAATTTATTAATTTATTATATTTTTTATATATATTTTTTAAAGACAATAAATGTTATTCCTTCTATAATTAAATTTAATATTTTTTAATTTTTTCTTTATATCTCAAAATTTCTCCAATTTCTTTTATATTTTCTTTTTTTATGCTTAAAAAAAAAAGTATTTTTCCTTTTCATTGTTTATAGATACCTTCCACCTTAAATAACTTAGGAGTTTTATATGCCAAAAGAGGAATGCACAAAGAAGCTGAACCATTTTATAAAAGAGCTCTAGCAATTAGGGAAAAGGTATTTCTAATTAATATTAAATTGTTTTTTACGATTATAATTTGATTTAAAAAATAATCTGGTGTGTCACTTACACGACTTTCTCTTACCCTGCATTTCAATATTATAAAGACTGATTGCACATTAATGGACGGACATATCCGGTCACTGAGCTGTTCTTTTTCCCACAATGCACTAATAATTCAAAATTATATGATTATGAATTTTTAGATGATTTTTCATATTTGAAAATTTAAAAAAATAGTCATAAGGTTTATGACTATATTCTATATAGGTATATTTTGGCATTAAAAATATACCTACATAGAAATATACCTATATTTGAGATTAAGAATATATTGACATAGGTATATTTTCAATCTCAAGTTGAATTAAGCATTATTTTATCACATAAGAAAAACTGTGCAGAGAAAACAACATTACAGTCTTTCCCTTTTCAAAGGTGATTAATGGGTAAAATAATGAGTACAGAATAAATGAGTGCTTTGCTTTGAAAACATTTGAAAGTAGTTTTAGAAAAAAATTTATTTGACATATAAATCTGTGTGTGTGAGGAAGGTGGGGGGAGTACCGCCCCCTAAACCCTATGTTTAAATATAGTACATACATTTATATGTATTTAAAATATGTCAAGTTATTATTAAATTTCAAAGTTTATTCTAAACTGATCTCGCAGCTTTCAAGGGTAACACGTCCAGAAACGGACGAATTTTGATCAAACTTTTCAAGTAGCAACCTCAAATGTACTTAAAAAATAAATAAATAAATAAAAAAAGTTGCACTTCGGGAGTGCCGACAGAAGTGAAAACGTGAAAAATTACGTGTGTATTTCTTGAATCGTCAGGAAATATTTTATTGTGTAGGAAATACTTTTAAATGAAGTGTTTTTTTATTCATTAATATAAACTACTACTACAAAAATTATATTACAATTTTATTTAATGCGCTAACTGCAATAGAGACAGTGTCCGGAGATGAGAGAAGTCGTGTAGAGCCGCACCAGATTGTAAAAACGTGAGAAAAATGGCAGCTTTGAGCTTTCTCACGGTTTTGTGAGGTCTAACTGCAATAGAGACAGTGCCCGGAGATGAGAAGTCGTGTAGAGCCGCACCAGATTTTAAAACAATATACAGTATATAATTATTAACACTTCACATCAGCAAGTTAATTGTATGATACATTATTTGTATCATACAAGGATGGAAAGCGTTTGCTGACGATGACGCGAATTCAATGATTTTTGTTCACCCAAAAGTTTTCACTTCAAATGGAAAGCGTCAGCTGACGATGACGGGAATTCAATGATTTTTGTTCACCCAAAAGTGCTCAACGCGCTTAAAGAAATTTTCACTTCAAAAAAAAAAAAAAAAAAAAAAAAAAAAAAAGTAGAATATCGTGTAATTATTATTTAAGTTACGTTGATAACAGACATCAATCGCTAATATATTTACCTTCGTATTCAGAGGATCTCAAAACTTATAAACAAAGCTGTACCGTATGGGCATAAGAAATTAATTGTCAGTCCTCTTAAATAGTTTTCGTCGGTATGATAAAATGTCGTAAAGGATTTTCATCAATTTATGTTTAGTAGAAAAGAATGTTTTTATTAAAATTGACAAAAGTATTATTGACAAATATTTCAATTTACTTATTCTTATATATTTTATAAAAATAGTTCAAGGTTTATAAGGTAAGTAAAATGCACTCACCTTGGTTGTGAGTATCCTCTTTTATTTCAGCTTTCAGTATCAAGATGTGGTATTTCGTAAATGAAAATAAATCAGTTGGAGTTTCAGGAACTATCATTTGAGTTGACTGATGCTGTTTAAAATATATAATTTGAAATAAATTAAATAATGGTTTTAATTGAATTAAACCAGCCTTCTTTAGCTTGGTTTATGAATAGGAAAAAATTGTGGGAATAAAAAGAAGAACCCACATGTGTTCCTTTTAATCACATTTTTATTATAAAACCGAACATCGAAGAAGAGAAAAAAAAAAAAAAAAACGAAAAATACATCATTACATGTACATAGAAACACAGACGGCCAATCAGAACAAATGCGTCACACCGACGCTCCAGTGTAGATGTATATATGCATGAAGAAATAAAAGAGTCAAATGAAATGTTTTTAGAATAATATGAAAAAGAAAGTTTTTGTAATTATTGAAAGAATGTCATTTTGAGTTTATTTCTCACCAACACCCCTGCGTAAACTCGATGACATTTAATCACAGTTCATCAAGGAAATTCGCAATTTTCGAAAAGAATGTCTCGGCAGAGGCTTGGTGAGCACATCGGCGATCATATTTTCCGTACTTACATACTCAATCTTTATTGTGCCCTGCTCAACAAGGTCTCGAATCAGATGGTACCTTAGCTCGATGTGCTTAGTTTTCTGTCGAAACTTGTCATTTTCAGCCAATTTTATGCAAGAAAGATTGTCTTCATAGAGTGTAATAGGACAATTTTTTGCATATCAATTTCTTCAAAAAGGTTTATAAGCCATTTTACTTCTTGCGCGGCACTTGCTGCAGAAATATATTCCGCTTCCGCTGATGACATTGATACAGATTTTTGTTTTTTGCTTGTCCAGTATACAGTATTTGCTCCTATGCAGAACAAATTTCCTGTTGTAGACTTACGATCACTGGGATCGTTTGCCCAGTCGGAATCTGCATATACCCTCAAGACAGGCTCTTCAATATTATTATATGTCAATTTAAGATTAATTGTACTTTTTAAATATCTCATTAATCTTTTTACCGCTTCCCAATCTTTTGCTCTTGGGCGCTCATTTCTTCTACTCAAAATATTTACCGCGGCGCTAATATCCAGACGTGACACGGTTGAAATATATAACAATGCGCCTACAGCCTGTCTATATTGTGTATTTTCTGGTAAAAGGTTTTCTTCGTCATTTAATTTTATGTAACCTGTGTCCATAGGAGTGTCTGTAGGTTTTGAATTTTCTAAACCGTATTTGACTATAAGTTCTTGTATTTTGTGTGTTTGATCAAGAGTCATTGTATTTTCATTAGGACGATTAATATTTATCCCAAGGTATTGTTTTGCTTCTCCCAAGTCTGTTAACGGGTATTCTTGTTTTAGTTTGTTTACAATTTCATTTATTTGTTGATCATTCCCCGCTATTAACAAATCATCGACATACACAAGTACATAAGTAGTTACATCGTTTTGTTTACGTTTATAAAGACACTTGTCGAATTGACTTTGAATAAAGCCTAAGTTAAGTAATGACTCATTCAATTTTAAATTCCATGCTCTCGCGGCCTGCTTTAGCCCGTATATTGCCTTTTTTAATTTACACACCTTATGTTCTTCCCTGGATACCACGTATCCTTCTGGCTGATGCATATAAACATCTTCACTCAATTTACCGTGTAAAAATGCAGTCTTGATATCAATATGTCTAAGACTTAAATTCTTATAAAGACTCATTGCCAAAAAACTTCTCAAAGTTGTGTGAGACGCCACTGGGGCGAAAGTCTCATCGTAGTCTATTCCATATTTCTGTGAAAAGCCCTTTGCAACCAGCCTAGCTTTGTATTTTTCAACACGGCCCTGACTGTTATATTTTGCTTTGAATGCCCATTTGCACCCTACTATTTTCATCCCTGGTGAAACCTCAACTAAATCCCAGGTGTCATTCTGCTTGAGTGAATTTATTTCATCTAATGTAGCATTGATCCAATTTTCCTTTTCTACAGGGTTTTCCATACTTATTATATCATCCCAGCATTTTGGTTCACTTATTCTTTCATTGTGTAATGTGAATGCGAATCTATCTGGTGGTACCCCTTTATTAGATCTTTGTGATCTACGTGGAGTATTTTGTGAATTATCTGACACAACACTATCATTAGTTTCATCTATCTCTGAGTCTATTATTTGCAAATTTGGTGATGGATTTTTATTACCACTTTTCTCATCATTGTTTTGTGATGTTTCATATTTAAGTATCGCTTGTTTTTCATTTTCTACAAATTTTACGGTTCGACTAATAATTATGTTTTTCCCATTTGTGCAGATCCTATATCCTTTACTTCTATTGTCGTACCCTACGAATATACCTTCCTGTGCCGTATTATCTAATTTTCCCCTGTGTACCTTTTGTACGTATGCATAGGCACGACAACCAAATGGTTTTAACATCGATAGGTCAGGTTTTCGACCTGTCCATAATTCATAAGGTGTCAATTCACACGAAGATGTTGGGAGTCTATTTTGCAAGTAAACTGCGGTATTTATTGCCTCCCCCCAGAAAGAATTTGGTAAATTGCCATCCTTTAATAAACAACGTGCCATTTCAACTAAAGTACGATTTTTACGTTCAGCAGTTCCATTTTGAGAAGCTAAATAGGGAACAGTGAATTGGTGGTCTATACCTAATTTTGTTAAGTATTCATTCAATTCTGTCCCGGTATACTCCCCTCCGTTGTCGGAGCGGATTGCATGCAAAGTTCGTCCGAACTTGTTTGATGTCATTGCGATGTATTCCCTCAATTTTGTGAAAACTTCATCCTTTTTTCTCAGTAGGTATATAACTGTAAATCTACTGAAATCGTCAATAAAAGTTAAAAAATAGTATTTTCCTCCGACCGTGGGAGTTGTCATTGGTCCACACAAATCAGTGTGTACCAACTCTAGTGCTTTAGTTGCCCTAAACTGAGCCTTTTTAGGATAAGGATTGTCGGTTAATTTAGTTAATATGCAAGTTTCACATGCATTATCATGTTTGCAGTTGTCTAGTTTTATCCCAACTGCCATGTTGTTGTTTACCAATTGTTTTATATGACTAATGTTTCTATGGCCTAATTTAATGTGCCATTTATCAATACAATTTTTATTTTCGCATGTTTTTACCATGTTTATAGTGTGTGTTGTATCATAGTTAACTTTGCATTCGTATAAATTGTTGTTAATGTAACCTTCAATGCATGTTTCTCCTTCATGCATTATTTTGCATGATTTGTTTTCAAATATTGCTACACAACCATTTTCAGTAGCCTCTTTTACAGATATGAGGTTTGTCTCTATCTCTGGTACATATAAAACATTTTTCAATATTATAGTATTATGTGTGTTATTGGAATTTATGGTGTTTAATTTCACAGACCCATGACCCAGGGATTCTATCTCCTGTCCATTCGCGATTGTTACGCGTGAATTATTATAATTAAATTCATGAAATTTACTCCTATCATTGCATACATGCGTTGAACAACCTGAGTCTACATACCAATTGTTAGATTTCTCACCGATAAATAGAGTGAATATTTTATCGTTAGATTTTTTATTTTCACTCTCAGTAATAAGAGCCCTATCCGCGTTATGTCTGTCTTGAGAGTACATACCAGATTTGAAAGTTGATCTGGCATTGCTGGCTTTTGTTTGTTTCAGAGTCTTTTCTTTATTTTTATTTTTAAGATGCCAGCATTCTTCAATTGTATGCGATTTTTTTTTACAATAACGGCAGAACTTTGAATTTTCTGGTTTCGGTTTAAATTTAACCTTTAACACTGAATTATTTTCAGATTTGTTTTCTTTTCTTTTAGAAAATTCATCAATCAATTTCGAGCGTATAAACTCTGGTACTAGATCTTTTTCATCTCGCGATTCTAAAGCAGTGATGAGAACATCGTAACTTGGAGGTAAGGAACAGAGCATTAGGGCTGAAAAGTGCCTGTCGTTAATTTCTTCTCCGATTGATACTAACTTATCTCGTAATTGATAAATGTACGTTAAATGGTCGATCATATCGCCACCCTCAGTTAATTTCGTAGAGTAAAGCTTTCTAAGCAAAAATAGTTTACTGCTGAGGGTTGAACGCTCATGTACAGCTTTTAATGCGTTCCAGCATTCTTTAGCGGTCTCGAGATTTTTGACGTGAATTATTTGATTATCCTCTATTAAGAGGTTTATGATAGCGCGTGCTTTCCTATTTTTGTTATTCCATGTGTCCGTAATGGGATTCGGAGCATCGTTAATAACCACAGAATATAAATCTTCCTTTTGGAGAAACATCTCCAATTTAAACTTCCACACATCATAATTTTGTGCGTTAAGTTTTTCAATTATAGTGTCCTTGAGGATACTCATTTTAATATTTCAATTTTATTTTCTTTCTTGTATATAATAACTGAAATTTTATGTTTAATCATTCATATGTTTATTTTAAACATTCTTATATATATTTTCACTTCTTTCGTTTTTAATGTTTATACAGATTTCTATACTTTCGTTTTCAAGAAACAAACAAACAAAAAAAAAACATATTTATTTATTTTCGCTTACATTTATTATCATTATTATTATTTTAAATGTAGCAAAATAATATTATTTTAAATGTAGCAAATGTTTCTTCAAATATGCAAAGAAAAAACTTTTGTCAAGAATAAATTTAAAAACTCAATTCAGCGCGTCAGTCTCATAATCTATTAAAATTGACAAAAGTATTATTGACAAATATTTCAATTTACTTATTCTTATATATTTTATAAAAATAGTTCAAGGTTTATAAGGTAAGTAAAATGCACTCACCTTGGTTGTGAGTATCCTCTTTTATTTCAGCTTTCAGTATCAAGATGTGGTATTTCGTAAATGAAAATAAATCAGTTGGAGTTTCAGGAACTATCACTTGAGTTGACTGATGCTGTTTAAAATATATAATTTGAAATAAATTAAATAATGGTTTTAATTGAATTAAACCAGCCTTCTTTAGCTTGGTTTATGAATAGGAAAAAATTGTGGGAATAAAAAGAAGAACCCACATGTGTTCCTTTTAATCACATTTTTGTTATAAAACCGAACATCGAAGAAGAGAAAAAAAAAACGAAAAATACATCATTACATGTACATAGAAACACAGACGGCCAATCAGAACAAATGCGTCACACCGACGCTCCAGTGTAGATGTATATATGCATGAAGAAATAAGAGTCAAATGAAATGTTTTTAGAATAATATGAAAAAGAAAGTTTTTGTAATTATTGAAAGAATGTCATTTTGAGTTTATTTCTCACCAACAGTTTTCGCTTGATTTTGGTTAGAACTGGGCATTGTCTATAAATTTTATACATACAATATACTACGTACTTTAGTCCCATATTAAAAACACATAACATAACCTAAAATACACTTCCAGGTAATTTCCATGTATATCCAAATACTTTTCAGTAGCCTCGTAAACGAATGATAAATGATTTTAAAACCATATTCCACACAAAATATGCTTTTTTTATGCAATTCAAAAAAATATGCACTCATTTCATTTTGTTTAGTGGAGCCTATAGATGTTAAACTGTACCTACCGGAAATTTCGCTCACAGACGCTATGTATTTGAATTCTATTGGATGTACTGGTACACGAATCTTTTTTGAATCTCAACGAAAAGTATAGTGAAGCATCCATCCCTACATGACATACACTAAAGGACAAAAAAAAAAAAAAAAAAAAAAAAAAGCACTTGGAATTTTTTCTTTCTGCAATCGTCAATTTTATCGATTAAAAAAATAATTTCGAACAGATTTTATTACGTCGTCCTCCACGTACACTTTAGAATTGAGCCTAGCGTTAAAAACAAAATACAATTGTCAGGAAAATTGTAATTTTAGATAGTATTTTAAAAATAGCAAGGGTAAGGCAATTAACGATGCTACAAAAAGTATTAATTTTAGAATGAAACTAAAATAAATATTTTAATACGCGAGAGCAGGGCAAAATAGTTAAATGTCAATGAAATATTCGTGAGATGGTTTTTTTAGCAAGATATAAAATTTTTTGGCTATTTAAACTGGAAATTTGGCTGTAGGCGGCCACATTGCTCTTCTAAACGAGATGACCGCAAGTTAAACTAGTTGGCATAGGTGGACTCTGCTCAGTTCCCCATCATTATGTATGTTCTCATAAATTTCTTGTACAGGACATATTATATTCACATAAAGAGAAATGAATTTAACCAAACGCTTGACACAGTGACAGAACGAAATCCTCGCCTAATAGGCTACCCATCATTCCCTTCGATATATTTATCTTATTCTAATCTATTAATTTATTTTATTGGGATCAATTTCGTAGTTTATTTTCATGCTGCTATTTCTAATGCAACAATCCCAAAAATGCATATTTATATGAAATATCGCCCCATTTTGCTATGTTGATAAAATCTTAAAATTCGAATAACTTACGAAATTTTCCTATTAGAATATTTGTAGTCAATCATGTTCATACAAGTATCATAAATGTAATTTTGAAATTGTCTGATATATTTATGATCCTCAAAATGGACGTTTATGCTCGACTTTGCCTTATTCTGCCATTTTAAGTAAATCGTAAATTCCAAATAACTTACGAATTTTTTAAATTGGAAAATTCATACTCTATGGTATTCATGTCAGTATCCTAATTCCTAAATAATATTTCAAAAGTGGTCTGACATCTTTATGGTGAAAATATCCCACAAGATTGACGTTTGTGTAAAATTTTGCCCTAATCTGTTATGATAAGAAATTCGTAAAATTCTAATAATTTACGAAATTTTTATATTGGAAAATTCATAGTGAATAATATTCATGCCAGTATCCTAAATAATATTTCTAAAGTAGTCTGACATCTTTACGATGAAAATATCCAATAACTTGCGAAATTTTTAAAGTACCATGTTTATAGTAACTGATGTTCATTCGGGAATCAAAACTGATATTTTAAAACTAGTCTGACATTTTTACAGCAAAAATTTTTCATTTAATGCAAGTTTAAAGGAAATTTTGCCCTATTCTCCCATGTTAAGAAAATCGTAAATTTCAAGTAACTTCTGAAGTTTTTTAATTCGAATGTTGCAAATAAATAGGGTTCTTGCCAGTGTCGAAATTAATATTTAAAAACTGATTTGACCTTTCTGCGACAATTTGTTCTTGAGATATCGTGTACGCAGACTAACATACTAACACACTAACGGACTAACAAATTAACAGACACCCTACAGACGGACACCATACAAATTTTGTCATTTTCGGATTCCTCACCCCTTAAAACGTGTAAAAAAAGTAAAAAAAAAAATGAGGTCGAAAATTTTCACGATTACTTAAGTTCCCCATACCTATAGTATGATGGGGAACTAAAAATACTAACGCCAGTCAGAAAATAAAGTAAATCGAGTAAGGGTAGGCTCAGGGTCAGGGCCCACTGAAGATTTTTATAATCGCACCATATTACTATACAAAAATTGCTTCTTTATATGTATTTTTATTTAACTAATCTTAAAGTTTGGCTCATTAATTCTAATGACACATAAGAAAGTTATAAAATGGTTGATTTAACAGAATTTTTGTTGTTTCAACAAAACACTTTTTCTATGTAGACAGATAAGTTAAAATATCATTTTCCATAATCAAATGATGAAACGTCGTTTTTTGAGACAGTCCTGCAAGAAAAAGCGATATTTTTGTGATCGATCCTCAAATGCGGAACATTTTTAGTTCCGCATCATACTATAGGTATGGGGGACTTAGGTAATCGTGAAATTTTTCTTAGTTCCTCATCATACTATAGGTATGGGGAACTTAGGTAATCGTGAAAATTTTCGACCTCGGTTATTTGACTTTTTTACACGTTTTCAGGTGTGAGGAATCCGAAAATGACAAAATTTGTATGGCGTCTGTCTGTAGGGTGTCTGTTAGTGTGTTAGTCCGTTAGTTTGTTAGTCTGTGTACACGATATTTCAAGAACAAATTGTCGCAGAGAGGTCAGATCAGTTTTAAAATATTACTTTCGACACTGGCAAGAACCTATTCATTTGCAACATTCGAATTTAAAAACTTCGTAAGTTATTAGAAATTTACGATTTTCTTAACATGGGAGAATAGGACAAAAATTCACTTAAACATGCATTAAATGGAAACTTTTTACTGTGCAAATGTCAGACCAGTTTTAAAATATCCGTTTTGATGTCGGAATGAACATCAGTAACTATAAATATTCTACTTTGAAAATTTCGCAAGTTATATGAAATTTACGAATTTCTTAACATGGCAGTATAGGGCAAAATTTCACATAAACGTCAATTTTGAGAGATTGTGGGAGCGTCGCAATAAAAACGGCTAAGAACAATTAAATAATTCAAGATTGGGCAGGAATGAAGAGCCATTTGGACAATTGATCTAGTTTAATACAGAAATATTTACAAAAATTTACAATATTTACAATTAAAGAAAAAAAAAACTAGAATTGATAGGCCTCATGCCTGATTAAATTCTTAATCGTCCACATTAGGCTTCCTGCCTCCTTCGAGATCTCCAAGATCCAATCTCTCCTCTTAATTCCCGAGGTCTTCTCTATCCTCTTCCTCGTCTCCTGGGCGTGAGAGAGGGGGTCAGCCCCCTGATGCAATCAGGCTCCTCATAGGTGCTTCGAGATCCAAACCACTCCTAGAAACATTCGCCGGCCAGTCGCTTGACCGTAAGATGGGCGCCGCTCTGTCGCCTACTCCCATAGGATGTGCTAGAGTCGTCGGAAAAATCAAAGGGAAGCGTGAAATCAGGATTGAATGGTGTCGGAAGAACTCAAAAACCACGCTAGCCACCAACTCCTTTATAAAATCCAGACTTCCTGGTGCTGCCGTCAATCAAGTCCATGGGAACTCCAGCAAGATTCCGTCAAGGAAGAGGGGGGAGGTCGTCACAAGATATTTTCATCGTAAAGATGTCAGACTACTTTTGAAATATTATTTAGGACACTGGCATGAATATTAATGACTATGAATTTTCCAATAAAAATATTTCTTAAGTTATTGGAATTTTACGAATTTCTTAACATGGCAGAATAGAGTAAAATTTCACATGAACGTCAATCTTGAGGGATATTTTCATCGTAAAGATGTCAAACTACTTTCGAAATATTATTTAGGATACTGGCATGAATATCATAGACTAAGATTTTTCCAATTTAAAAAATTCGTAAGTTATTTGGAATTTACGATTTACTTAACGTGTCAGAATAAGGCAAAATTGAGAATAAACTTCCATTTTGAGGATCATAAATACATTAGACAACTTTAAAATTACATTTATGATATTTGTTTGAACATGATTGAATACAAATATTTTAATAGGAAAATTTCGTAAATTATTCGTAATTTACGATTTTATCAACATAGCGAAATTGTAAATTTTTCATATAAATATGAATTTTGAGGATTATTGCATTGGAAATAGTAGCATGAAAGCTAAACAACAGAATTGACCCTGATAAAATAAATTAATAGATTAGAATAATATGAATATATCGAAGTGAACGGTGGATAGCCTTTTAGGCGGGGATTTCGTTTTGTCACTGTATCAAGCTTTGGTCAAATTAATTTTTTTTTTTTTAACATGATTATAGTATGTCTTGCACTAGAAATTTATGAGAACATAAATATGGTGGGGAACTGAGCAGAGTCCACTTATGCCAACTAGTTTTTTTTTTTTTTTTTTTTTTTTTTCATTTTCTTTCTAAGTTACTACTTTATTTTATTTAGTGACCACGCGGCGAATGGATGTTTTTTCAGGTCTACTTTGTTAGAAACTATTTTCATTGTATTTCCACTTCTTACGAGAATACCTGTCGGTTTTTGTTTTCCCCGTTTCCGATAAAATCTGAATTCTGTAACGCTGGGGATTGCGGTGTCACAGTCTTATGATTGATCTTAATCGTACAATTCCTTATAAGAATGGGCGTGTTTAAGAACGATCTTAACCTGGTATTGGCAGTGCCTCAAGTGTAAGTCCCTCGCGGCAGTAACGAGCCGCCAATATGAGAAACAGATAAAGCTATGTTGTATCCAGTTACGAGTCATTCTAAAATATCTCTAAGGTGGTCGTAAGATAATAAAACACTGCAATAGGGCAGTTGCAAACAGCTGATCACAGCATGGCAACGTGGACAGCGTGCCCTCCATCATTGGTTGCTATGCGCGGTTGCCATGGTGCTGTGAGCTGTTTTCAACTGCCATTTGCTTACTGTTCTAAAAATGGCGTCTATTTATTTTCACGTGGAGTTGATAGCCCTCCATCTACGTCACTATGACGTCATATGAAACTGCTCTATACGACTTTAGCTTTGTTTACATCTTTAGACAGAATTTACGCTAACGATAGTCTTAAACGAGGCAGGCACCGTAATCCAGCTTACGTCTCTATAATCGTGCAGGTTGGAATGAGCTAGGGTCGCAACTCGCAAAGTATGATTATCAAACGGCAAAGCCCCTTTTTATTTGAAATATGTTTATACCTCGATAGCACAACTGTGCTATTAAACAACATTGAAAAAACATTTATTTATTTCAAAACGAAAGTATTGAAGAATGTATGAGCTTACCTTTTCTGAAGGTGTTCTCTGGTCTGCGCTGTCCCTGCGTAGTAGATTTCATAATATCCTATTTTTACATTCATTATATTTTCTTACTGGAAAAAGACTTAAGTTAGTTAATAAGTGAGATCGAAATGATTGCTCTGACACTTTTTTGTAATTTTTAACTTGTAGTTTTAATGAAAATAAAAAAAAGAAAAGAAGCAAGAGTTATTCTCTCACTTTACATTAGTTAAACACAAACTAAACTAGAATACAAAAACGTAATGAAAATGTGTTGGTAAAAACAGTCAGGTTGGAGTCACGTGACAGAGTTCTAATAATGTATCTTCTCCCTTATCTGGGAGGCAAGAAAGAATGGGGAAGGTTGCACTGATTCACTTTTGTTCACTTTTGTTTCTTCTACATAGTTCGTTTTCGCAGAACATATTTCAGAATAAAAAATAGTCTTTTGAGTTTGTAGTTTTCTGTCACTTTTAGTATTGCTGAAAGATAAATAAATAAAAACAATATCCACCATTGACAGGAAAAAAGAAAGAAAAAAAAAATAGTGTATTGGTGAAGTTAGTCTTAAATTTTTAAACTGTCTTAATATAAAATTAAAGCTTCTGTTTACAGTTTTGAAAAGCAGCAATTTTTTTTAAGATTTTTTTTTTTTATTGGAAAAAAAAGAAAAGAAAAGAAAGAAATGGATATTATAAAGCATAACCTGTTAAAATTTTATGGTTTTAATTTTATGGTCATCTTTGTTAACTGGTATTTTTTTTTTTTTTTTGTTGTTGTTGTTTATTTATTTTTATTGAATTTCTCATAAGCTTCTCTTTCAGATTTTCGGTAAAGATGACCCAAACGTTGCGAATCAGATAAATAATCTTGCTTTTTCGTGCCTGAAACAAGGGAAATATGAAGAAGCTGAACGATATTATCAACGGGCTTTAGAAATTTATGAAAAGACACTTGAACCCGGTGATCCGAATATTGAGAAAGCCAAAAGCAAACTGGTAAATATATTTTCATTTTTTATTTATTTTTACTTTCTTCTGTATTCAGTAAAAGAAAGTATTGGATTTGTAAAAATTTTCGACCTAAAAAATTTTCGATGGATTTACACGTTTTGAGAGGACCAGAACACGATTTGACTATTTTTAGCAAAATGTCTGTTTGTATGTGCGTAACAAAACATTTGTGACAATTGTATCTCAGAAACTACTGCACAGAATTGCTTATAAATTTATATCTAGATGCACCTTGACATAAATTAGTGCCTGTCAACTTTTGGTGCCAATTGCTCTACACGTAGCGATACTTTACAACGATTTCCGAAATTTAAGGGAAGGCTGTATCTCAGGTTCTAAATTGCATATAATCAAACAAAACTTTATGTGAGAAGGCCCTTATGAGACATTCTGCTGGTTAAATTTGGATGCATATCGGCGATAGGGAGCGCTTCTATACTGCCCTTTTTCCCAAGAACGGGTGGGCTATACCTCAACTTCTATAGCATATAACTGTACGAAACTTGTTATGTGATTTAACCATTATGAAAACACATTTTTTAATATGCTATTTATTGAAAACAAAACTGTCTTTCTTTGGATATTTAGTGTTAGTTTTCTCTAACAAGGAGAATTTACGACATGGAAAATTCAGATCGGTACGAAATTACGTAGAATTGTAGCGTACTATGAAGGTAACAACATATTAAAGTAGTAGCGCGCACTAGCCACACACTCTTGAGAAAAATAGCCTTTTAAAGTTTCAATAATTCTTAAGTGCAAATACTTTTGGCTAAGTGCAACACTCCAGAGGCGCAGTTGGTAGCATGAGCGGCTGCAACGTGGACGTCCGAGGTTCGATGGTACCCTCGGGAAAACTTTCTTTTTTTAATTAATTGTTTATCTAAACATTTTGTTCTATTTTTACTTTCGTTAATTATTATTTTCAAAATTTGAAAATTTTTATTTGACTTTTGTGAATTAAAAAAATGTACAGTTTTTCTAGTTATATTTTCTATATGTAGTTATTACAGTTTTCTACAACTTAACAAATAAGTTTCAGCGTTGTTTTAATTATAAAATAAAGCAAAAATAAAGGAAGTCCTTTAACTTTTTATTTATATTTTATAAATAGCAGGCTACGCCCGCTTCGCTGGTCACTATTTTTAAATGAATCACAATAATTAATGAATTCTCAAAATTGCATTAATTTGTATCATGTGATAAAAAAAAAAAGAAAAAAGAAATTCTGATCGGGGGAAATGTCGCACCGGGTCCCCACTGCTTTGACAGCGTAGACCCGAGCGCTGCGCGCGCGTATTCCTTCACCATCCTTATGGTTTCTCAAAATTCCATGTTACTACTCATAAACTTTCATTCTTAAGAAAAGGAATTAAAGAAAATTATCATTTAGCATCGGATAAAAACTCGCACCGGGACCCCACTGTCTTCGGCAGCGCAAACCCACGTGTAAGGATATACGTGCGCTGTACACGCATATTCTTTCTCAATTCAAACTTTTATTATTAAGAAAATAAAATAATAAAAAAATCTTTTATCATCGGGTAAAAACTCGCACCGGGTCCTATGCGCGCTGCGCGCGCACGTGTTAAGATATACGTGCGGTGCGCGCACACATTCCTTCTGAAATCAGACTTTTATTCTGTTAATAGTAAACCTATAGTTTCCCGTGTTTTCTTATCGTTATGCTAATTAAATATACTAAAAATTAATCACTCTTAAAATAAAACTTAAAGAAAAAAAAACGTTAGTTGAAAAAAACTAAACACTTAATATATTTTCTACTTACCAGGAAAATAAATATATCGTTCAATGAAATGCTATATTAAGGAGCTTTCAAATTTAAATCATCCATCTTAATTTTTCAAACGCGAAACGTAAACAATAGCTAACCTTCCGGAAGTTCCGACTGAGCCGAGTTTCAAAAATTTGCATAAAACATCTCTAAGAACGATAGCCGAAGTCTACGCACGCGCCGCGTCGGCGCATGCCGTGACGTACGTCCGGAAGATCACTTCGTTTCTCCCGCGAAACTATAAATAGCGAACGGCGATGGTAGTGGGTGTTCGTGGTTGCCTTTGCGGTTGCTCTTGCCCCTGCCATTGTTCATTTTTCGCCGATGCCGACTTCATAAGATGTCGCCGTAATATGTGGCGTTTATTTTTTATATTCAAATAAAATCTTTTCATTTTTAGTTAGTTATAACTCACGTTACTCCTTTTTGTGAGTTCGAAATTTAAATGAAATTTATAGGTGTTCATATCGCGACAATAACAAGTGGAAACAAGAACGTCACGTCTTCTACATAAGTGTCACCAGCTTCTTTCTAATGGCACGTAGTAGTTTCTTCTGCAACCTATATGGGAAATAAAAAGATGTTAAATATTGTCTTCGTACTCACCTTGTTTGTCATCCAGCATCTGCTTTGGTATGTTTGTTATATATAAAAAGTATTTGTCTACTTCAATTATCTTATTGTTATTCATATAAACTTATTGTTATATTTATATAAACTTTTTTTGAATTTATTGTTTCAATTAAAATACAAATTAAATTAAAATTTGTTATGGTCATTTATTTAACAATTTCTACATATTTATCTTTCAGCATATTTACTTACTCTAGCTTCCATGTATCTAATTCATTTAATTAACTTTAAATGTTGTTACGCTGGTGTTTACGTCTAGAGTAGGCTCCTCTGCTAATTCACTTAGCCTTGGATCTACTTCACACCAGCTAACAAGAGAAATAAAAAGTGGTTATGGGCTTTTCCTTTTTCAGCATGTAAATATGCTGGCCCTTTCATAAATTAATGTTTTTCTGTTTTGTTTGAAAAATAAATTGAAAGTTAAATTTTTTGCATTTATAGTAAATTTTTGAAACAAGAAATTGTTTGAATTTAGATTAAAAGTTGTTTAATGTTAATAAATGAAAATCTTGAATGTTTTGTTTAATTTAAGTAATGATGACCATTTTTTTTGCATATTGTTGAGGGAATATTGTAAAAATTTTTTCAGTAAAGTAGAAAAAAAAACTTTTTGAAATTTCATATATAAATATTTGAATAAATTTTCAAGTAATAAATGAATTTACCGAATGTTTAATTCGGGGGGGCAAAGGTTTTTATAAGAAAAATTGTGATATTTTTGATATATTATATTTTTAAATTGTTTGAACCATAATTATACAATTTTTTTTTTACTCAAAAATGGCTGTCAACAATTTACATTCTATTCCCAAACTGAATGCGGTTAATTTCGAGGAATGGAGGAGTGACATTAAATTTGTTCTTCTTGACCGGGGACTCTGGGACATAGTTGTTGGTACGGAAACAGCCCCAGTTTTGGCTGATGACAGAAGCAATGCTTCTGCTGTTAATAAATTTAAGTCTAGAGCTAATGCTGCTTTAGCTGCCTTATACTTAAATATAGAAACTGAGTATAGGAAAATTGTAGAAAACGAGGATGACCCCGTAAAGGCATGGAATTTAATTAACAAAAGTTTTGTTCCAGATACTCGTGCACAGCACATGAGTTTATTTTCTGAGCTGTGTGATTGCAAAATATTGCCTGGTGAGGGTGTAAATGTCTTTGCGTCCCGGGTCATGAGGATATTTAAACAAATAGAAAATTCTAAGGGGGGACTGACGGAAATTTTTGCATCTTATCAATTGTTACGTTATCTCCCATCATATTTCGACGGTATCGTTCAAAACATACTAAGATGGGAAGATGATAAATTTACATTCAATGAAATTGTAACTTGCTTAGTAGCCGAGGAAACTAGGCTAAATTTAAGAAATAAAGATAATGAATTAAGTAAAGCTAAAATTTCTGCTCAGTTTTCTCATCTAAATGATACAGGTAAAAATAAGCTTCTAAAACAAAAATTAATTTGTACATTTTGTCATAAGAACGGCCATGCTAGACAAAATTGTTTTTCTCTCAATAGAAGTAGAAATGTTGACTTTAAACCCTCTTTTCAAAACCAAAACTTACCTTCTCAGAATTTCAATCCTAAGAAATCCTTCCAATCAAGAGGTAGGCAGAGTCGAAAAAAATCTTCATATCAATCTAGATCAAATTCTAAGACCCGTAATAGTAGTAGGGATTCAAATTCATCTTACTACATTACTGAGGCCAGTTTAGCTCAGCAAACAAATGAATCAGATTGGATATTCGATTCAGCCGCGTCTCATCATTTTAGTAAAGACCGTGAACTTTTCACATCATTTAAACCTCAACAAAATGAAGAAATGGCTGTAGCCATGGAAGGCATCACTTTGCCAATCGAAGGAAAAGGAGACATTAAATTGCGTTTTGGCCAAAGAAATTTTACTTTAAAGGGAGTGAAGTATTCATCAAAGCTTAGGAGAAACCTTATATCAGGGCCACAACTTGACAAAGAAGGTCTACAGTTTATTGGGGGAAGAGGCGAAGTCAAAATTACGTCTAATGATAATATAATGTTCAGAGCAAAATTAAAAAGTGGTGTTTATCGTGTCCAAGCAAAAATCCCAAAATCTATAAAACAACATGTAACTTTCGAAGCCTCCACAACCTCTTCAAAAGAACAGGAAGTTCTAAACCTGTGGCATAAGAGATGCGCTCATGTAAATCCTCAAACTTTGACGCATACAAGTAATAAGAGGGGTGCAAAGGGATTACCATTCTTAAAGGGACATACAGAATTTTTTTGTGAAGATTGCAGGTTGAATAAATTTAAACGCACTTCATTTAAATACAGAAACTTTGTTCGATCCAAGAGACCCTTAGAACTGTTATATACAGATGTTTGGGGACCATGTCAAGTAAGAGGCAAACATGGAGAACGATATTTTCTATCAATCATGGACGATTATTCCCGTAAAGTATTCATTTATCCTATAGTCCAAAAATCTGAAGTAGCTGAAACCTTAATTAATCACATCAAAAGGGCAGAAAGATTTATAGGTAAACCTTTAATAGCTATCCGCTCAGATAATGGAACAGAGTTTGTCAACAAAGAATTTTCAACATTTTGTCAGGAAAAAGGCATCAAACATGAACTAACAAACACGTTCACTCCAGAACAAAATGGTGCTATTGAACGTTATAACCAAACTGTTATTAATGGAGCCCGTACATCATTATATGAAAGTGGTTTAGACTTTTGTTTTTGGCCAGAAGCCGTTTCACATTTCAATTATGCCTGGAACAGACTATGCCATAAAGATTTTGAAAAATCACCATTCGAATTGTACGGTGGAAGAAAACCATCAATCAGACACCTTAAACCATTTGGATGTGTAGCTTATGTAGGACTGGCAAAACAAAGAAGACAGAAACTGGATCCAAAAGCTGTGAAAGGTTATCTAGTTGGATATGCACACCATACAAGAGGATACCGTATTTGGATCCCAGAGCAAAATAAAATAGTAGAATCTTTAAATGTGACATTTAAAGAAGATCGTTTGTTCAAAACAGAAGCAAGTGGAGCAGTGCTGGGCACCATCAACCAGCATTACACAATTCAAGATGTATTTCCAAAGGATAGTGACGATGATTCTGATGAAGAGGCTGTTGACGAAACTCCTGAAATAGGGTCCAGCGTACCGTCTGAATTATCTGACACTGAGGAATCCTCAGATGATGAAAAACCTGTTCAATCATCTCAATTAAAAAACATAAAGTTTGAAAGAAAACAAGTTTTAAGAAGAGATAAATCCAGAACAGACGTATACTACTATCCCGAAAATACAAGAACAAGATTAAGATCCCATAGAGACATTAGAAAATATTGCCAAGAAAACAAAATCAAGTATGACCCCACTAAATTTTCATTCACTCCAATAGAAGAATCTGACTCAGACACAAGTGCCAATTTTTGTCATAATTCCTCTTGACTAGAATTAATTATACCAAGAACTTTCAAACAAGCCCAAAAATCAGACCAATTTCAAGAATGGCTAGAAGCAATGAAAACCGAAATAAAAACCATCCAAGAACGAAAGGTTTGGCATCTTGTAGAACCTCCTCAAAATAAGCAAATAATTGGATGTCGCTGGGTATATGCAATAAAACGAGATGAAGAAGGTCGAATTGCTAAATTCAAGGCAAGGCTTGTAGCTCAAGGTTACGCTCAAGTAAAAGGCGAGAGTTATGAAGAAACTTTTAGTCCTGTTATAAACTTCGATCTAATTCGTTTTTTCTTTTCACTTTTGGTAGTGCAGCACAAGTGGAATCACGTACAATGTGATGTCACTGGCGCATACCTATATGCTCCGCTAGAAGATGAAATATACATGCAGCAACCACCTGGTTTTATTAAACAAGGAGAAGAGAAGTTAGTTTGCAAGCTCGACAAAGCTCTCTATGGCCTTCACCAAAGTGGACGAGCATGGTTTTACGAAATTGACAGAGTTTTATCAAATATTGGTTTTATTAAATTTACTTCTTGCAACTGTGTTTATACATTCAAATTTCAAGTTATCCTATTATTATATGTTGATGACATGGTTTTATTTGGTAAAAGTAAAATGTTTTTAGAGGAAGCCATTAATGTTTTAAAACAAAAATTCAAATTAAAAATTTTGGGAAGGACAAAGAAACTACTTGGAGTAGAATTTGTTGAAATTGACTCAAAGCTATTCATTCATCAAGAAAGCTATATTCAAGAAATATGCAGTCGTTTTAATAGTTTTAACCCTCCAATTTCATCCTTACCAATCAGCAAAGGCTGTATTTACTCAAAATCAAGCTGTCCTCAAACCGAAGAAGAAACCAAAGAAATGACAAAGTATCCATATCGCAATATTCTAGGGTGTTTATCATATTTATCTAACAGAACAAGACCTGATATAGCATATGCCGTCAATATCTATAGCCAATTCCAATCGAATCCAGGAATTCATCACTGGAATGGGTTGATCAAACTACTGGGATATGTAAAGAAAACAAGCCAATTAAAATTAAAACTTTCATGTGCTGATTCACAGATCATAGCCTACACAGACGCCGACTTTGCTTCAAATCGTGATGATCGGACATCCATAGGTGGACAAATAGTATTTCTAGATAGTAGCCCCATCAGTTGGAGGACCTTTAAAGAGAAGGCTGTTAGTTTATCCACTATGGAATCTGAGTTCATTGCCGCTACAGAAGCAGCAAAAGAAATTGTCTGGCTAGATCGAATTCTAGAAGAATGCCAAAACATGAAGATTATAAAAAATAAGAAAATTTCAAAATTACTAATTGACAATATGGCTGCCATAGACTTTATTAAATCTCCTATAGAGAATAATAGAAGCAAACATATAGAGGTCAAACTATATTTTATTAGAGATCTTGTTATCAAAAATATTTTTGAATTAGTTTTCATTCGTAGCAAATTAAATTTGGCTGACATATTTACTAAGCCACAAACTAAATTTGAATTACAGAAATTTGTGAAAAATCTTTTCTTCGAAAATGTTTCAAAAGTTAATCTTAAACTATCAATTTCAAATTTTTCTATGAATTTATAAAATTTTAAAAATGTAAATTTTCTAAAAATTTTTTTTATGAATTCAAATCCTTAATGAATTCAAACTTTTTTTTAAGAATTCAAAATTTATGAATTCAAAAATTTAAACTTTTCTATGAATTCAAATGTTTCCTTGAATTCGAGAAAAAAAAAAATTCAAATTTTGCAAGTTAAGCAAAATCTTTCCAGGTTTAGGCTGGAAGTTTTTTTGAGAATTTTAATTTCTCATTCTTCTTTTGACAGTAAGTCAATTTTTGTTTATTCAATTGCTCACAGCAATTTTTTGTTAATCTCTCTCTCTCTCCTCTCCATTCCCGAAATAATCCATTCTGTTCTTTTTGTTAAATATTTGTATGTAATTTATACTTTTATATTGTAAGAAAGAATTGTGTTTATACATATATTTATAATATTGAATGTGATTATACTCATGTTATATTTGTTGTTAAACTTATTATACAAATAATTCATTGTATGAATTTCTTTTCTACAGTTTTTTTTAAAGAGCATGTTAAAAATCTTTTCAAAACTGGAAGAGAGGTTTGAGTAAACAGGTATATGTTATTTGTGTTTCAAAAACAAATTGTTTTGTAAATCACCTCTATCCAGATATTGATCTCTGTTGCTGTGCAGCTGAAGATTAAACCTAATTGTTTTTTTAGTTCTGAAGAAACTGCTAAACTGTTTAGTCACAGTCGTATGATTATACAATTTGTGCAAAGTTTTGCTGGATGCTTTTTCTTTTTATTAACTTTTTAAGCGTAAAAGTGCAAACGATAAGAGGGGGGGCCTTGTTAATAGTAAACCTATAGTTTCCCGTGTTTTCTTATCGTTATGCTAATTAAATATACTAAAAATTAATCACTCTTAAAATAAAACTTAAAGAAAAAAAAACGTTAGTTGAAAAAAACTAAACACTTAATATATTTTCTACTTACCAGGAAAATAAATATATCGTTCAATGAAATGCTATATTAAGGAGCTTTCAAATTTAAATCATCCATCTTAATTTTTCAAACGCGAAACGTAAACAATAGCTAACCTTCCGGAAGTTCCGACTGAGCCGAGTTTCAAAAATTTGCATAAAACATCTCTAAGAACGATAGCCGAAGTCTACGCACGCGCCGCGTCGGCGCATGCCGTGACGTACGTCCGGAAGATCACTTCGTTTCTCCCGCGAAACTATAAATAGCGAACGGCGATGGTAGTGGGTGTTCGTGGTTGCCTTTGCGGTTGCTCTTGCCCCTGCCATTGTTCATTTTTCGCCGATGCCGACTTCATAAGATGTCGCCGTAATATGTGGCGTTTATTTTTTATATTCAAATAAAATCTTTTCATTTTTAGTTAGTTATAACTCACGTTACTCCTTTTTGTGAGTTCGAAATTTAAATGAAATTTATAGGTGTTCATATCGCGACAATAACAAGTGGAAACAAGAACGTCACGTCTTCTACATAAGTGTCACCAGCTTCTTTCTAATGGCACGTAGTAGTTTCTTCTGCAACCTATATGGGAAATAAAAAGATGTTAAATATTGTCTTCGTACTCACCTTGTTTGTCATCCAGCATCTGCTTTGGTATGTTTGTTATATATAAAAAGTATTTGTCTACTTCAATTATCTTATTGTTATTCATATAAACTTATTGTTATATTTATATAAACTTTTTTTGAATTTATTGTTTCAATTAAAATACAAATTAAATTAAAATTTGTTATGGTCATTTATTTAACAATTTCTACATATTTATCTTTCAGCATATTTACTTACTCTAGCTTCCATGTATCTAATTCATTTAATTAACTTTAAATGTTGTTACGCTGGTGTTTACGTCTAGAGTAGGCTCCTCTGCTAATTCACTTAGCCTTGGATCTACTTCACACCAGCTAACAAAGAAAAGATAATTTAAAGAAAAGATAATTTAAGAAAAGATAATTTAAAAAATCATTTCTCACCAGGTAAAAAGTCGGACCGGGTCCCCACTGCCTTCGGCAGCGCTGCGCGCACCTTTTCCTTCCCCACCGTTCCAGCGCCTACTAATTAACCTACATATACCAATTTTGAACGGTCTTACTCAATTAGCTGAGATGCAAAAGAAAACCTAATCATGACACCTTAAAATTGTAAATCAGATGAAATCTCGAATTCCACTTTCGATAATATAAAAGAACTTTAAAATATCTTTCGAATGGTGTATTAGAAAAAAATTAATCATAATTACAATTTGAAATATTGAAATTTAAAAATATTAGTGCTATCTGGTGGTAGAAATTTCTGTAATCTATTGTTCCATTCCAGATCAACAAAGCTTTCAAATGATGTATTATTTATGAAATTATTTTAATTAGTAGCTGAAATACAAAAGAAAACCTAATCAGGAGACCTCAAAAACGTGTAAATCGGGTGAAATCTCAAATTTCACTTTCGATAATATAAAAGTACTTTAAAATATCTTTCGAATGATGTATTAAAAATAATTTAATTAGAATTTGAAATAATGAAATTTTAAAATATCTGGCGGTAGAAATTTCTGTAATCTAATGTGTTACTTATGAAATTATTTTAATTAGTAGCTGAGATACAAAAGAAAACCTAATCAGGACATTCTTAAACATGTAAATCACGTGAAATCTCTAATTCCATTATCTACGGTAGTCGGTTTAATGGAAGTAAAAAGAAAAATAAATATTTTTTAGGTCCCCAAAACCTATATATACCACGGTAGTCGGGTAATTGGAAGTAAAAAGAAAAAGTATTTTTTTAGTTCCTTCAAATGTATTTTGTTGCTATGGAAACTCCTATCGTCTATTGTAAGATAGACTACATGTTAGATTTAAATGTAAAATGTAACTGCTTTGTTTATTAATGAAAAATGATGAAATTTTAATTGCAGGTTGTTTTTGTGCTGAATAGGTTGTATATTAAGTGTTGTGTGCGAAAAAGAAAATTTGAAGCACTTTGCAATTTGCAATTTTTAACCCCAGTTCAAGATCATGTGACATTAATTACTTCCAGATGTTTTGTTTCCATTCCAGACAACGGTTAAAATCGTCTGCTGATAGAATGCCTCGTTTTAAGCAATAAGCCGTGGATTTTCGGTCATTTTTCAATAGACATGGGTCGACGTTTTAATTAATATCTTCGAAACTAATTAAGATTTCAAAATTATGTTTTCAGGAGGACCTCGGAAAGCTCCAGAGCATCCGTATTTCAATTCTTGTACTTCTGCGTTTAATAGGGGCTGAACGTATAGAAGAACAGACAGACAGACAAACCTTTCCTTTTATTATTATAGACTAGCAGGCAACGCCCGCTTCGCTGGTCCCTATTTTTAAATGAATAACAAAATTACTGAATTCTCAAAATTGCATTAATTTTTATCACGTGAAAAAAAAAAGAAAAAAAAAATCTGATTAGGAAAAATGTCGTACCGGGTTCTCACTGCCTTCGGAAAAAATTCCCAAAATGCTCTAACTCTTATTTCTATTATTTTCCCCCTTCGCCCCCCCCTCCTGTCTATCCTAATAATTTTAAAAATTCGAAAATATCCGCAATCGATTTGTAGGTATCGAAAACCTCTATGTACCAATTTTGAATGATCTCTGTTTTATTTTATTTTTTGCCCCTCCGCCCTCCCCCTTCCCGGCCCTCCTAATAACTTTACACTTTCGAAAATATCCCCATTCGACTTGCAGGCCTCTAAAACCTATCTGTACCAATTTTGATCGCCCTAACTGTTTTTCTTTTTCTTTTTCTTTTTTTTTTTTGCCCCATACCCCCCCCCCCCTTGCTGCCCTACCTGGGGGCTGAATTTCTAAAATTGCAGAAATTGGTTTTTAGATATTTGTATTAGCTATGTTTTAGAGCAAAAATTTCACGTACATCTATTTTTTTGTTTGAGATATATAGGATTATGCGAAATCACGTTTTACGCATGTGAAATCACGTTTCCCCCACCCCTCTTGGGGATCGAATTTCAAAAATTCCAGAAATTGGTTTTTAGATATTTGTATTAGCTATATTTTAAAGCAAAAATTTTACGGATATCTGTTTTCTTGTTTGAGATATGAAGGATTTTGTGAAATCACGTTTTGCCCCCCTCCCTCCCTTAGGGGACGAATTTTGTAAAATCGCTTTTAAGTGGATGCCTACGTCGTAGAAAGAACATTGTCACAGAATTTCATGCTTGTAGGTCTATGGGTTTGGTCTAGACGATGATGAATCACCCCTTCACAGTCAGTCAGGAACAACGATTTTATATATATCGATTAAATCAAAGCTAAATTATTATAGATAGATTAAATCAAAGCTAAAATAAGTTATAGAAAATATTGAATCAGGAATGGCTTTCTTAGGAAGGTTTTACTGTATTTCTTATTTAACCCTTTCCAAAATAGTTGAAAAGTGGTTATGACTTTTTTATGACTTGGTTTGTCTGTCTGTCTGCGCTCTAACCCCCTGAAACTGATATATGTTGTCCAAGTTCATTATGGAATGTTCCCTGTTGAAAATTGGGTAGATACTGCCATTGGTTTGTCTAAAGGGACACGAGAAAGAATTTCCAAGCATTGCGTCCTATGAGAAGTATTTCCATAAATCATATTTTAACACTTTTATTTCGCTCAAATCATAATAAAATTGACATTAACAGTACAGATGCATACAAAAGAAGCTTTCTATAAAATGTAGAATGATTAGCATTCAGATTCACAGGGCGACAAATACAACTAGTATGTTATGGCCACCACAAGACTTTCTTCTATATTTTCCTATACAAATTCACTCAGTAACAATATGAAGAAAAAAAAAACTTTTTTTTTTTTTTTTTTCGTTAAAAGTAAAAAATTTCGATAACTTTGTTTTAAAATATCACAGATTTATAGTTCAACCATTCGTTTTAAAGGTATTGGCGAGACCTTTCGAAAGATACCCATCTTGAAAATTTACTCCCCCCTCGAGGGGAGACTTCCCTCCCCAGGGGTGGGGGTGGCGAGGATCCTACACATACAAAAAAAATTTTCCCAGTTGACTATCTCTATTATAAATAATTCTTGTAAATTTCATAATTATTACTCTAAAATAATTCTCTTTATGCACATTTATACAAAATTTTGTCCTATATCACCATGTTAAAAATTTAGAAAAAGCGGGATGGCAACGCAACCTGTAAGACAATTTTTACCAAAATTTGATAGGCACTAATTTATGTCAAGGTGCAACTACATAACAATTTGTGTGAAATTATGTGCAGTAGTTCCTGAGATACAGTTGCCACAAAATTTTGTCTCTCTCACACATACACAGACACAGACATTTTCTAAAAATGGTCAAATCGTGTTCTACAGCTCCCAAAACGTGTAAATCCATCAAAAACCCGAGGTCGAAAATTTTTACGAATCCAATACTTTCTTCTATTGAATATAGAAGAAAGTAAAAATAATTCAGTTACATTAATGGCTATAATTGGAAATCGCTGAAATTTAATTTTCGTTTGTATTAATCATTTTTAACACTTACTAATGATGTTTAAGAGTGATTATTATATGAATTAGTCTATATGTCTGGTTTTCTATCCGTCAACTCTTACTTCCGTAAATATTCAAGGAATTTCTTGAAACTGATATATAGTTATTCAAGTTAACTATGGGATGTTCTCAAATCACATTTTAAACTTTTATTTTGTGCAAATCATTATGACGTCAAATCATAGCAATGTGCAAATTTTGTGAGTAATTATTGTTGCGCGTATATATTAAATAGAATTGTCTTTTTTTAAAAGCATGATTATTTCCTCCCCCCCCCCACACACACACATAGACACCTTAATTAGATTTTATGTTTTTAGTTTCAATTCCCATCAATGTATTTCATACATGGATTATTAATTTTTTTTTTTTTCCTTGAAAAATCTTTCAAAATTTCATCATGCAATAATTATAAATAAATTTATTGCAACAATTTCTTTATGCAGTCTAATGTATCTATGGAATGCACACTAATATTAAGATTATACATTTTTCCTTCATCTGGAATAATATCTCGAAAAATCTTAGCCCCCCCCCCCCCCCCAAAAAAAAAAAAAAAAAAAAAAAAGTGAAGTTCTGGATCTGCTACTGGGCCACTGACTCTATCTTATCCTGCTAGACCCTTTAATGATCATAATTTAACTATATATGAAGTGTTTCAATTAAAACATTATATACATATATATATATAGTAATATTTTATGTTTTAGGCTTCAACTTATCGTAAACAAGAGAAATATAAAGAAGCAGAAATCCTTTATAAATAAGAACTTACAAGAGCTCACGAGAGAGGATTTGGCTATATTGATGGTAATATTTAATAATTACATTTATTTTCAATCTCCACATTTTGTCCCTTACATATTACTGTTATTGCTCATTCAGGGATGGAACACGGGCGCAGAATTCATACCACTATGAATGTAAGAAAACATTCTACTTGTTAAATCAACGATATTACAAGTAGAGAAATTTCTTAAACAGATTCCGGTATGAATTCTGCGCCCGTGTTCCATCCCTGCTCATTTGAAAAATAATATTATAGTTTTAAAAAATTAAAGAACACACTTTCATAGAAATGTGAACTAAAAAGAACAAAATATCTATCTTAGTTTTAAAATGCAGGGTAAGAGAAAATCGTGCGAGTAACATACCATAATATTTAAATACATTTAAATCTTTAATTAAAATAATTTAGAATTAAACAAAAACCATTTTTAAAAAATCTCCCCTGACTGGGCACGAACACTGGACCTATAGATTCGTAGCGCGGAGCTATACCTCAACGCCACATCGTTCACGTAGGAAAAGTATTTTTTTACAATATAAATTTTTTGCTTGCTCCCAGAGTGGTTAAAAACATACATTCATACAAATATACATACAGGTGAAGCTAATAATATTATAGTTTTAAAAAATTAAAGAACACGCTTTTATAGAAATGTGAACTAAAAAACACAAAATATCTATCTTAGTATTAAAATGCAGGGTAAGAGAAAATCGTGTGAGTGACACACCATAATATTTACATACATTTAAATATTTAATAAACATAATTTAGAATTAAACAAAAATCATTTTTAAAATATCTCCCCTGACTGGGATCGAACGCTAGACCTTTAGGTTCGTAGCGCGGAGCTATACCTCAACGCCACGGTGTTCACGTAGGGAAAGTCTTTTTTTACAATATAGATTTTTTGTTTGCTCCCAGAGCGGTTACTAACATGCAAACATACTGCATACATAGAGGTGAAGCTAATAAAAGCGTGTTAATTATTCTCTTCTGGACGATATTTTTACATTCCGAACTCTATAGTCAGGAAAGTATTGTAAACATGTCAAAAATCAGAGTTTCAGATTTTGGTGTTTCTACACGTTTCGAGGTCCCCTAAATTCATATTTATTATTTTTACTATGATGTGCGGGTTTATGTATGTATGTGAGTGAACACGATAGCGTCTATACGCTTTGTTCGAATGAGCTGGAAGTTGGTACGTTGGTCCCCATACACGAACCCTATTGATTTTAGTGAATCTAGCAATTATAGATTTTTTACAGGGACACAAAGAAAAATTCTTGATCATTATGGTCTATGGGTCCAAATTTTTCAAGGTACAATAGCGTCTAAATGCCTTATTCGACGGAGCTGAAAATTTATAAACATGTTCTAAATCAATGTCGCATGAATTGTACAGATTTTGGTGAGTCTAGATTTTTACAGGGACACAATGAAAAATTCGTTAACATTATGATCTTTGTGCTCAAATTATTGGAAGTGCAGTAGCGTAAAATTAAACAAATTAAACAATGGAGAAAAAACACTCAAACACTCTACACTAAGCGACAAAAAAAAAAAAAAAAAAAAAAAAAAGGCCGCACTTGGATATTTTCCTTTTCGCCTTCTACAACCGCCAATTTTCTCGTTTAAAAAACAAATTTTCGAAGAGATTTTATTATGTTGTCCTCCACATACACTTTAGCATTGAGTCCAGTGTTAAAAATAAAATGCAATTGTCAGAAAAACTGTAATTTTAGAAATTATTTCAAAAATGGTAAGAATAAGGTAGTTAATGATGCCACAAAACTAAACAAAATCAAAAAATATTTTAATACTTGAGATGGAAAAATAATTAAATGTTAACGAAATATTGGTAAAATGGTTTTTAGCAAAATATAAAATTTTTTGGCCGTTTAAACTGGAAATTTGGCATTAGGCGACCGGCGACCTCGTTGCTCGTCCAAGCAAGATAACTGCAAGTTAAAAATCAAATGTTTAAAAAATCGATTTGTATCATGTTCAGAACTTAAAAAAGATTTAAAAAAAAGTGTACAGCAAAATAATTTCTTCAAAAATAGTCCGGAAGCAATTAAACAAGGCAGGTTAAAAACCAGAAGATCTGCAAAAAAGCCATTATTAAGGACAGATATTTAAAAAAAAAAACTCCTTCGCAATATATATAAAAATAATTATAAGATTAAAAAAAAAAAAATTATATACCATGTTTTTAAATAGCTTAAACTTCTCTTTAAAACGCATAAAAAAGCTCCAATAGGCAGGTAATGGATTTGGCTCCAAATTTGACAACTTTTTGCCCTTGGCGACTTTTTTGGCGACTTTTGGCGAGAAAATTCTTATTATCGATATTCCAAAGATGGACGTTCTAATGTGATTGGTTAAAGAGTTACCGGAAATTTGAATTTAAAAAAAAAAAAAGTTGGTTTTAAAAATAAAATATTAATCCTTTCCGAACAACATATATTTGCATCATGAACTACATTAGCACTTTATCATTGTGTAGAAAAGCTTTAAAATGATAACGACGTCAATTTTTGCCAAATGCATAATTTAACTTTTAACAATTTTTTAACGCTCACGTTTAATTAAATGTATTTATTTTTAGGTCGAAAGAAAATGAACTCGTAAATTTTTTTTTGGCAACAATTAAATTATAGCTAATATTTTAATGGCTATTTTTATTGCTATTAGGAGCTTATCATTTTCACATTTTAATTAATTAAAAGAAAACTATTCGAAAATCTGACTTCGAAGTATTGTGTTGTCACCGGGTTCTGAGCTACTGTGAAAGTTTCAAATGTCTAGCTAGTCGGGAAGTTAGTAAAAAATCGATTGCAAGATTTGTCCCTGACAAACACACAAGAATCGAAGTTAATAAAAACATGGTAAAATAAAACAGCATATGAACCAGGCGAGAATAAAAGCATTACTAAATAAGAAAATTTTCAGAGGAATATAATAGGAATAAAAGGAGAAATTCCAAAGAATTGGAAACAGGTGATGAGGTATATCTTAAATCACTAAGAAAGAATGGAAAAGTAGGTAAAAGTTTTGACGGACCTTTTTTTTTTTTTTTTTTTTTTCTTTTTTTTCGCGGAGAAAAAGTTCAGAAATGCAAATTACCTGATCAGAGAAAAGGAAGGAAATAAAAGTTTAAAAATTCATATTTCAAAAATATTTAAAGTAACGCAAGAAAAAGAAAATCAAATAACTAGTTAAAAGAAATAGGAAGGATCGAGGTCAAAATAATAGATAGAATAGATAATAGTAATAATAATAGAAAATAAAATAATGTGGATAGATGTAACAAACATAATTTTAATGTTATGGAAAGAAGGAAAGATTTTAAAATGCTTCAGATTTTAAACTGGTAACTGTTTGGAGCTGGTCTTCAGAGGAATTAATATTTATGGCGGGGTCCTTTATTAAGCTTTTTTTTTTTTTTTTTTTTTTTTTTTTCTCCTTGCTAGTGAAAAATTTTGAATACAGCAGAAAGTTTTAAATATCCAAATAATCCAGAACAATAACGTAATAGTATATATAAATTGTGTGTGAAATGCTATGATTTTGTTTATTTGTGTGTGTGTGTATATATTAGAGGCCTGTACGAGCCGGGTTCGGGCCGAATTTTTGAATTTGTTCTCGGGCCGGGCCGGGCTCGGGCTTAAAAAAAATTTTCAGGCTCGGGCCGGGCCGGGCCTGAATGCAATTTTCGCCGGGCCGTGTCGGCCCGAATCTTTTTCCGGTTTCCTCGTTAACGTTAATTAACAAAAAGGAAAATGATAAAATATTTCTTCAGTCATTTATTTTACGTAATTTTACAGGCTTGTATGTCACATAAAGTTCTATTTTTTTTTTTTTAAAATGTCTAATGTCAATTTAATTGTCTATCAGTCTGTCTGTCCGAAATCTGATTTTTCGCAAATATTTTTAGCATGCCTCGAAATTAATATATTGTATTTAAAGTAATATTAGATGGTTTCCGATTCAAAATAGTATGCATGTCGCTACCAGTTTGCGTACATGTACATAACAAAAGAAATTAGATACATTACTGTGTATAAGGGTTTGTTTCTTATGATCTGATGAGTTTTGGTTGTATAAAGGCTATAAAAACCTTTCCGCTGTAACTTTTTCTCTAAGGCTCCTTTTCCTTTTCTCCAGTGGACGAAATTAGCATCATTTTTATCAGTGGCAAAAGCAATTTTTCTATTGAATATGGTTGGATTAACATTAAAGTTTTGTTTACTGGAGCACATGAAAGATTCGGATACATTATGGTATGTAAGAGGAAATGGTTGAAAGTGCATTTTCAGTAGTATTAACCATTTTAAATACCTTCCTATATCGTTTGATGAATGCTAATATTTTCGATTTGACTTTCTGTTCGTCTTTGTGACTTGTCTATAATAATGAATTTCTGTGTATATATATTTGTCTTGTAAAATTTTCGCAGTTTTGTTAAAGAACGTACTATTGTTTGGTTATATAAAACTCTGCAAAACACGTACTAAAAATCTTTTTCATAAAAAAACATTCTTTTTTTTTTTTTTTTTTTGTTATTTTACATATTTTTGAATCGAATCGGGCCGGGCCGGGTCGGACCTGGTTTTATCGTTTTTTGTCCGGGCCGGGCCATAAACCGTTAAAAAATAAACGGGCCGGGCACGGGCCGCATTTTTCGACTTCATAACGGGCCGGGCCGGTAAGCAAAGTTTTCGTACGGGCCGGGCCGAAATTCCGGCCCGTGCAGACCTCTAGTATATATATATATTAAAAAAAAAAAAAAAAAAAAAAAAAAAAATTGATTTTGTAATATATATGTATTTCTTTTTGGAAAATAAAATAGTCTAGAGAGGAACAAATGTAAAATAAAGAAAAATATTTCTTTTTTTTTTTATTATTATTATTAAGGATTGCAAGCTTTCCTCTTAACGATGTAAACATGATGAAAGGCACCAAACCACATATTACTGCGATATTTGGCCAGACATGCATCTTGGAGATTCTTATATAAAATACCATGTAAAGCAACAACATAGTTTATTTTTTAGAAAATTTCCTTCTTTGAGGTATATAGATACATAAAATATTAACATTTAACGCTTTTATACGTTAATTCGTGTTTGAAATTATTTTAATTTAACTGAAAGAAATTCCCAAAATTCTCGGAAAATCGCTTTGTAGCTTCTTAAAAAGGCTTCAAGTGCAAAAGGATAATAGTGTAAACAAATATGAGTGTTTCCATAGTAACATCAACCATTTATATACTATAAAATTTTGATTAAATGTAAAATAAAAATGTGTACATATAAGTGTTATTGCAGCAAATATTTTAAAATGTAAAATGGTTTGCACTTAGTTTCATCTTTCAGATATTAAAATTAAAACAATGTATTTTTTTTTATTTTAATCATAATTTTATGCTAATAAGGTGCAGTGTAAATCTTATATTGTTATTTCCAGGTGAAAAGAAACTGAGCAATGAGAGTTAAAACAGCTAGCACACATCAACTTAGAAGTCGAGACGCAAATTAATACTTCTTTCTTGTATGTATATGTACTTTTTTTAGAACTCAGATTTTCTTCTGGATTGGCAGATCACTTGATTACAGTTATCACATTTAATAGAACTTGTAAATATGCAAAATCAAGATTAGTTTAAAAAAATAATGGAACTTGAATGTCAGCATTGTATATTTAGCAAAAGTTTTCTTTTTCTGTATGAAGGTTGCTATAGACACATTAGCTTCTTTTCTGGTGAAATAATTTTTCGATAGAAATATTTTAAATTTTTTTTTTACAGATATGGGGATGAATTATTATTCCACGAGTATTGATTGTAATATATATAGTATTATAATTTATTTGTATTGTGTTATGTTATTGGATTCATCATTTTTATTAAGAAGTTTGTGAAATAAAGTTAACTTCTTTGTTAAACTGAAGAAAAATCATTTAGTTTTTAGATAACTCATGGTGTTTATTTTTGTGATGTGCTTGTTTAGTTAACTATTTTTATTAACATTTACTAACATATATGTATTTTCAACTTTATCTCTTTAACTTAAGAATCTAAACAATATTAGAATTTTGTTGTTTTATTATTAACATGTTGAGCGCCACGCGAATTCTTAAGAAAATACCCGTCAGGCCACACACGCTGCTTAGAAGCGCGTTATGTTTACTGTGTTTCAATAAAACCCATTAAAATTCCTCAATGATATAGTCCTGTAATAAATGAAAATAAAGTAAATTTTCAGTAATTACTTAAAACAATATAATTTGTTTAGTTTTATATCATATTTTACAATGTCAGCCACCGGTATTTGACGCGGCTTTATATCATATTTGACTCTTTCAGCCACCGGTGGTTAACGCGGCCTAAACGGAAAGTTCAGTGTCGGCCACCGATGGCTGACATGGCACTCAACGTGTTAAAACTATATCAACATAAATCCTAATTACGTTGAAGTGGAGTAAGTATGACAACATTTCAGCATAGTTCAACTTTGATTTCATTTTGCTTAGTTGCTATTATACAGAGGCTGTTCGCACATTTTTTAGACGATTTTATTTCGCAGTAAGAAAAAATCGTTTGCATGGAGAATTTTATTTTCACAACAGTTATATTTTTGGAAGTTTTATTTATCTTCTGATATTTAGAATTTTTGTTTAGATGCAAAAATGCGCTTTTAAAAAGGCAGTGGATGGAAGGATAGGTTTCCGCTCTTTCCAAAGAGAGTTTTTAGTGAAATCTTTATGAAAAACATTTATCAGGAGAAAAATGGAAAAATGTCGCAACATTAGATGAATCTTGGGTCTATTTAAGTGGTTGCAATAAAAAAAAAAGATCAATTTTTTATCACAAAAGTGGAGAAAAAAATTATTGCTGCATGGTTCAAAGCATCAAAAGGAAGTTTTTCTAGAGGATTTATGATTGCCACTGGTTTTTCATACAAGCGCGAGATAAAAGCAAAAAAAAAAAAAAAAAAATGTGACAAAAATGTCAAAATCAGCTCTAAATACTATCAAGAACATATTTTAATTCCAATTTAAAAAAATGAAAATCCAGATCTTTCTCCACAATGCTATCAATCCGTTGAACTGTATCAAGACAAAACAAGCAGCCACACATCGCAATCCGCAATTGCTTTTCTAGAAAAAAAAAAAAAAAAAAAAAAAAAAAACGGGAATTAAAACCATACCCTTCACTGATATTCCTGCTAAATATCCTGATGTATCACTGTTGGATTTTTGTGTTTTTCGACTCTTAAAATCAACATTATCCAAACACCGACCTACAACGCTTTGTGGACGTTGGAAAGCCGTTCAAGAGGAGTAGAAAAATATACCTCTTCCGATAGTATAAAAAGCATTATTATCATAGAAATTACGATGTAGAATGATAGTTAAGAACAAGGGCTATCAAACTAAACAAATGAAACACGAAATATGAGTGAAATTGCTTCAGTACACTCTATCAAAATCGTCTAAAAAATGTGCGAACAGCCTCTGTACTTCTGAAAAATTTTAAGCATAAAATACAACTAATTAGGAGCTTTTTTATAATTTAACAATGTGCCACTTAAAGGGGGGGGGGGATGAAATTTTTGTGTTTCGCGGTTAAACTTGCAATGTTGGTTGACACAATTGTAATCTCCGCCTGTTATTTTCATGTAGCAGAAACTGGGGAGCCTTGGTCACGTTTTCAGAAAAATATTTTTATAAATTTTATTTTAACCCTAAAAAAAACTCATATCGTAGTACATAATAAAGGAAATTTTATTGGCAACAAGGATATAATTGTGATAACATAAATAATGGATTTTTTCTTCTAAATTTATTAATTATTAAAATATAGTCAAGTAGGCCAAGTCTCCCTTTATAATGGAGACTTGGTCCATGGTATGGGAAGCTTGGCCCATGCAATAATGTATAATTTTAAGGTGCGCAATAATAATTTTTTTTAGTAATTTTAGTAGTGTAAATTTTTTAATATTATAGTTGTACACTCTAAAATCATTTGAATATTATATATGCCATTATTATATTTGATTCATACATTTAAAGTATTTTATTTGTAATAAAAATTAGAAAATAAATAACTCAATTATAAAACTGTTCATTCAAATCAAGTAAATAGGCTTTTTTATTTATGTTAAATATATTCTATTAAGTTTGTACATACATTAAATGCTTTAAATGTATCAGCCTTAGTTTGGACTTATAAATTTACCTTAATGGCATGAACTGGGAAAAATCGGAATTAAACTACACTTTCATAGCTACTTAAGACATAGGTCATGACAATTTGATCATGTCTGTTAACTGCACAACAGATAAATCTTCTTTTTCAGGATATATATAAAATTACATTTTCATTCGCATCATCATAAAAAAAATGGCTTCATACTCACCATTAACAATTTCAAGTGTCATCCAACTAACAAAATAACACAAATCTTTCTTTGTTGCAAAGTTTACTATAAAATCACCATTATTAACTTGTACTTTCATGTTTTCCCAGTGATAATTGCTGATGTATACCTATGTCCACGCCGCCAATCATGAGAAGCTATTATACCTCGAAGCCATTTGTGTGGAATTTGTTTATCGTTTGCAACTGCAAAATCATATATACAAATTCCCTAGTATTCTTTGAAGATAATCCACAATGCAGTTTGGATAACATTATTAGATATTCAGTCAAAAGCTTTTCTTCCTCATCAGTAAACAATTGCTTAGTTTTATAATTGCTCTCTCTCCCTGTTTTTTACTCAACTTGTATTTTTTTTTTTTTTTTACATACCTCTCAAGAGTCGTTTGTGCAGTACCATAATCTACAGCAAAATTATTTAACGCTTTCAGTCGCAGTGTTCCCGCTGATGGAACACCTAATTTTAATTCTCAAGTGCAAAAACTCATCCCGGAAATTTTTTAGCAAAAATTTACATTTATAACATAGCAGAAAAGGCCTTTTTTTAACGTGAAAATTTAAAATTTCTTCCATTTTAATTATGTTCGTAAATTCCGGTGGCAGTGTAATTTAAATGATCCGAGTTACCTTGCGCCGCTAAGGGTTAAAATACTCCGGAATAAATTGAAATGTTGGGATCTATGCAACTTTTACGAGTTTTTGTTGTCGATAATGTTTACTTATAAAGTGATTTATTTATTAAATTAAATATTATTTGAATTTAATAAGGTTTACTTACAGATGTTTCAAACCGAAAATTTCACGGAAAGGAACAATGCTAATATTTTATTTTTTAAATATTTATGATCTTTATGATCAGCTGTGTGTCTAAAAGCCATTTTTAAAATTAATTTAATAATTAAAAAAAAAAAAAGTAGTGAGCGTTAAAGGGTTAACTAAGGGAGCCTTGGCTCATTGGCCAATCATCCCTTACAGAGAGTGGGCCAAACCTTCCCAACTAGCTATTTTGTAAAGAATAGCTTTTAAGCCTACTTCATTTCACAAACTTTATATCTTAAATAAAACCTTAATATAACAGCATTTATGAAATTCCACTTACTTAAACTTAATTCAATTGGTTTGTCTGAAAAATTCTTACAAATTATGTTTTAAAAGCTTAATTTGGAATTGAAAAACTGTCTTTTTTGATTTTCTACACACTGCTAAGAAGTGGCTCAATGAAACTAAAATAGATGTACAGTCGAGAAAAAAAAAAAAAAAAAAAAAAACCGCAACACTCGATGTAACTTCATTGCTAATCAATGCACAAAAATGTAATAAGTATCATTCGACTGGGAATTGTGAGTACTTTTAGAAAAGTAAAATTTTGAATTGGGGGTCATCTATATAATAAAACGCGCATCAACTTTGATTTTTTCAATGGTAATTCCCTGTTTTTATTTTATATTTAAATTCCTGGTATCACGACTATGCGAAAAAGGATATTGGTTGTATATATATATATTTTTTAATGAGTCATAAGCGTTCAAAGTTTGATGGTACTAATGTTAAATTCATATTTCAAACTTTTATTAATATCTTCACAAAAAATAACTTGATATTCTGAAAAATATGGGTGTGTAAATTTGCAGCTCATTGCAGCTATTAGTTTTCGAGATATAAATAATTCTTTCATTTGAAGAGACGTAGGAGGCCATCTCCTATGAAGTTTTGCATGAGATAACAAAGAAAATCTTTAAAAATAACAGAGAAAATTAAACAAAATATTTTTAATTTTTATTTACGGGTCAAACCGTATAACAACAACGTCTAACGTAAAGAAATTAAACAAAAATGAGGATTTTTAGACATTAATGTTAGCAAACGAATTCTTGTTTTTTAAAGAAAACAAGCCCGCCTTTCATCGCTCTTCTAAAACAAAAGCATATAGAAAAGAAAAAGGAAATGTGACTATGCGTACTCGTATGAAACCCCTTATTTTACGTGCAAAAATATACACACAAACGGCATTTCCTACATCGATTACTGGTGATAAAATTTGAGTCCTTTTAAACGAACACTAGAATGAAAAAAATCAACTAAATAGGCGAGGCTTACTGTTTAAAATAGAGAAGCAGGTGGAACGTAAAAATTGTCAATTAAAAAAATAAAAAACGAATGGTAGGAATGCAATGCAGACTTGTTAAATCGCTTCTTAATGACCGTCATAGTCAAAAAGTTAATCATTTAGTTCAAGTTCCTATATTGCTTTATTTTTCTATTTATTACTTTCTTCTATATTCAATAGAAGAAAGTATTAGA